>JAPTYO010000008.1:46153940-46745093 GCA_036873135.1 Clarkia xantiana subsp. parviflora
TAAAGCGTTTTAGAAACGACGATTTGAATGACACATTTTTTGAGAAAATAAGATGCATGCTTGTAACGTAAATTTCCATTAATATGCGTTGTACAATTACATATGGTACAAAAAAAATAACGATTACATCGAGACCCATGTCCTATACATGAAAAATTCTAGGGGTCGAAAACAATTAGAAAAAGAACACACGCGAGTACGCATAGCGGCAGGATCGAAGCTTCAGGTGTGTGTTTTTGCTTTGTTCTACAAGGTAGGCTCCACTGATAGGTTCCCGACAAGGTGGTTTCCTCACCCCATCATAGGGATCATAGGACCTTCGCAAGCGAGTAGAGTTTTTCCGAGCCGTACCGGCGGCCCAGCCGCTCCGGTCGTACTGTACTAAACCTCTGGGGTTCCTAGTCGCCCTGGGTTTTAGGCGTTTTGGTGATTATTCTAAAGTGGGGTGTGTGCGAGTTCAACAAAGAAACATAAGTTAGTAAAATAAAAAGTTCCGCACCTACCACATACAAACCCAAAGTTAGAATAACAGAGTTATACACAACTAAACTAAAAAATGGCAAATAAGAAAATATACAAACCCCAAACCCTCTATGTAGTCCCCAACATAGTCGCTAAATTGCCTGACCCTAAAATCTGACCTAAGGCGAATTACGTTTTGAAAACGTGTAATTTTGAAATAGAGTCGCCACTAGCTAATTACGGCTAACTAGAAACCTAAATTACCTAGGTAAATAATGAATTAAACACTAAGTAACTAATCGGTCTGCGATCCAGAGTTTGAGTTCGGGGGTTCTGTTACGAATTAAAAAAAAAAAAATTCTAATCACGCCCTTTCGGTACTTTAATTAACCTACTTGCCTGTTTTAGAATTTAAACATGTATTACAACTAATTAATCCAATGATATCACAAATTACACTAATTTCACACATTGATTATTATTAATAACAAACTTAAGCCTAAAAAACTCTATTATGCATCTAAATCCCTTAATTGAGATTAAATCTAAATAAAACTAAGCATGCCCGAAATCATGATACCATTTAATAACTACATATCATGCACATACATACACAAAACTAAATATTCTACCTACTTTAATTAACTTAGTTATATTCATATTACTTAGCTAAACATAATATATATAATAATAATAATGACATAATGACCGGGGAATAATAACAAATAATAAAGTAATTAACAATTAATATAATAATAAAATAAAATAAAACCAAAAGGGACTTACCTGCACCAAATAATCGTGAACGGAGAAGGGACTGGCAAGGCAAGTGAAGACGGCAACGGCACAAGTTCCAGTGACAGCATCGAGCTCTGGCGAGACGAACTCCGGCGAGACGAACTCCGGCAACGCAGCAGCAAACAGCGACAGACAGGCGACTTGGTAGCACCAGCAGGGACGGACACAATCCAGTAGCTCCGGAGGATCTGGGCAGCGGTCGGACGGGCAGCGGGATGGGGGGTCCTTCCAGCAGCGGGTTGGATCGCGAGTACGGGGACAGCACTCCGGTGACCGGCAGCGAGACGGAAGGACTATGCCGTGGTCAGGAAGAGCAACGTCGTGGCCGGGGGTGCAGTGTGGAGCTCCGCCGAGGACAGCAGTCTGAAGGTGGGACAACGTCCACGGTGGAGAGAAGCGGCGCCTGAAGACGGCAGCGCAACAAGGAGACGGAAAGCAGGTAAGGAGGGCGATTCCAGCGGCGGCGGTCGGCTCTGACGTAGCAGGCAGCTGTGGACCAACGACGGGCGGAAATTCCAGCAACGGGCTCAGCGAGGGCGCCTCGACCAGCAGCAATAGACTCCGGCGACGGCGAGCTTCAGGCGAGCTCTGGGTTCGGGCAATGTAGTTCTGGCAGCAAACGATGGAGGACCAGCAAGCACCGGCGGGAGTCCTGTCTCAGGCGGGGTGGATGGCTGAAGGGAGAGAGAGAGGTCTTTCACTTTTTTTTTAAAAAAAATATTTTATTCTAGTGTTAATTGCTGTGTGCTTTTACATTGACAAGGGATCCTTTTATAGCTAGTCTAGACCCTAATATTAGGAAAACAACATATTTGCTCTAATATACACAATAAATCCAAAATTACACAATATATTTTTATGAACATTGCCATAAATATATATTATATATTTTCTGAATTTTACATAATATTTAGTGCATATATATTATCCTAATTTGAGCTAAACCTATTTTTGGCAACCCCGTGACCTTCTATTATCAGATACTTCCCTTTTTTAAACGTGTTACACATAACATTTTTAACGTGTTACATACGTGTCGCGCGTACCAAAATTAGGTGTTTACACCCGGTTAACCCCGGTTAACCGGGATCGATCTGAAACGAAGTTAAAACAAAATATCCGCCAAGTGCAATTGGTCGGGTCAAACAAATATGCACACTCTCCTTCATCTAATATCGTGAACATCAAAATACCGGTAATATCCATCGATTGCGTAGTTCTAAGTGCAAACCGATTTAACTCTTTCATATTTGTTAATAATATGATAACTTTTGTAATGATGAACATGTGCGAAGCCGATTGGATTAAATTAAATTGAATTTTGAAAATGAAACGATTTATACCATGGGTTAAACCTGGTAATAGGCACCACGCGCGCGTGTACCTCGAAAGATGGAACACATCGTTTCAAAATACGAATTTAATGTTGAAGTGTTTTAATGAATGAATGCTGAATTTTTCATTTGCCTCCTTTCGGGAATAATTCATTTAATACTTATACGACGAAAAGTGGTATGCTTCACAAGCTACCACAAACTCGTAAAGTTTCAACTGACGCATAAGACGAAAGCCCAATGCACAGTTCAGAGATGGATAAAGTCTTTGATATGAATAAGCAAATGAAAAGGATGATGTCGGTAAAATGTATTTCCCACTAAATGCCTTGAACGACAAGTCTGGAAAAGCATTCATATCAATAACACACTTCAACAGGCATGGTTTGAAACATAATGTTAGAGTTCGACAACCGACGTTCCCTTTGGAATAAAAGGCAGTTGACTCACATCAATGTAGAAATATGTTCCAATAAAATCGGTCAAACACGACGCCATAAAAGCTAAGAGGAATTATAACAAGGTAAAGCTTATCATCATGCGGCATTAATTTGCGCATTAAACAAGTATTCAAATAAAGAGTACGACAACTACTCTGAGACGATACATGTTTAAATTAGCTTGGGATAATGGTGTCGTGGTCGAACATGAGACGTTACATTCCTTGAGGACGAATTTCCAACGCTTGGTGAAATCAAAACAGATGAAGTCTTGATCGAAATGGAGCAAGATGACAATGATAGTCAGGTCCCACTTACTTCGAGTGGGAGATTTGAGGCAGCAACGCAAGTGAATGACATGGTAAATAAAGATGGAGATGTTTTCATAGTAAATCCAGTGGGAGGAGACAATTTTGCCACACAAATCACTGTTGATGCAAGTGCGAATCAAGTTGAACCTGATAATCATGTAGCCGGGCCGCTGGATGAAAATCCGATAATACCACAACTACCAATTGTCCCCAGTGGGAGTGGATCAACCAACTTGGTTCCAGATCCTAGTGATCAAGGAATTCATCTCGGAGGTAAAATCTTGAGACCGAGAGGTCTTCCAAGAAAAGTTGTAGGTCAAGGTTCTAGCATTGCCCTTGTTCCTAGTGGAAGTGATGCTCCAATAAAAAGCGTTATTCCGAGTGAGAGCAACGTTCAGACTCAAGATGGGATTAACGACCCTAGACGAAGTCAAAAGCATCGAACTTCTCCCAAGAAGTATCCCATCGAGAATGGTGAAATTTTCACCCTAACTTCTGTTGACGAACCAGATACGATTCAACAAGCGTTGAAAGGACCTCAAGCGAAGGAATGGAGGAAATCAATGGAGGAAGAGATCACCTCAATGAAAGCTAATTCGGTATGGTCTTTAGTTGATTTACCTGCTAAATGCAGAGCCATAGAGGCTAAGTGGTTTCTGAAACTAAAACTCACTACTGATGGAAATGTCGAGCGATACAAACCCGACTAGTTGCGGAAGGATACACCCAGCTTCACAGAGTGGACTTTGATAAAACATAATCACCGACTGTGAATTACACCACAGTTAGGGCCATCCTAGCCCTGGTCGCATTCCTCGGTCTAGAGCTGCACTAAATGGATGTTAAGACCGTGTTCCTCCACAGAAACCTGGAGGAAGAGATCTATATGGAGCAACCGGAGGGTTTCATTACTCCTGGTAACGAACGAAAAGTTTGTAAACTCCAAAGATCCATTTACGGTCATAAACAATCGTCTCGGCAATGGTAGCGTAGATTCCACGAGGAAATCGTTGGAAACGGATTCGTGAACCTCCACGAGGATCCATGCGTGTATACAAAGACCTCTGAGTCTAAGTACGTCATCATAACCTTATACGTGGATGACATACTCATTGCTGCGAACGATGTGAGTTTCATGAATGAATCAAAGTCCTGGTTGGCATCTGTATTTGAGATGAAAGACATGGGAGAGGCTATGTACATCTTGGGCATTAAAATTACTAGAGATCGTGCCGCCCAGAGGTTATGTGTATCTCAGGAAGCCTATATCAACAAACTGTTCAAAAGGTTCAGATTACAAGATGTCAAACATGTGGAGACGCCGGTAGTATTCAGGTGCGCTTTTTCAAAACGTGATGACCCGAAGAACCAGCAAGAGCGTGAACATACGAGGAGTGCATAGTATTTAAGAATGGTCAGAAGTCGCATGTATGCCATGCTTTGCACTCGTCCGGACATCTGTTACGTTGTGGGCCTAGTAGCAAGATTTCAATCAGACCCTGGCTATCAACATTTAAAGGCTGTAAAACGGATCATACGTTATATGAAAGGTACTACCAACTACGTACTGTGCTATGAGGGCTGGAAGTTAGAATTGACCGGTTTCAGTGACGCCGACCATGGTGGCGATCCAGACAATCGTAAGTCCACCACAGGAGGAGTCTTTCTCCTTGCTAATGCCGCCATCTCATGGACGAGCAAGAAACAATCATGTGTCACGGTGTCTACGATGGAATCGAAATTCGTTGCTCTCTCCAAAAATGCGCAGGATGTAGTCTGGCTGAAAAGGCTTCTTACTGCGCTGCTTGATGACGATGTCGGGAGTAAGCCTGTGAAGTTTTACTTTGAAAGTCATGCAGCTATTGCTTCAGTTAAGAATCCAAATTACCATAGTAGGACTAAACACATTGATGTGAAATATAATTATGCTAAATCCATTGTAGAAGATAGTATAATCACTTTAGGGACATGGTAGAGGACCCATTAACAAAACCATTACGCAAAGAGACATTTGAAAAGCACGTTAAACTGCTTGGATTGCGTAGGGTTTAAAAGTGGGCATGTATCTGTGATAACATTTTGATAACTTAAAGTTACATTTTTAATAAATGAGAGAATTGCAAATCGAGTTTATGATTCATCGACGTCATAATGTTTGATTACATCGGATTTTATGGTCTATAAACTGAGTCATAGGAGGACGCAATCCTCTGCCTAAATTATGTCAAATGTGGGACTTGCCTCGTCACACGGTCACGGTCATCTTGTAGGAGAGGGGGACGTCTACCATAAAATGACTGGCTAAGAACCACGGGGATAAACTTGGTTATGCAAAACAACAATTTGGTTTCAGAGTAACATGACATGATTTTCGTTTTGCACATTGCCGGGATGAACTATGTTCGTCATTAACCACATTCTAGGCCAGATGAAAATTTTGCGATAGCATTGTTGACTTATCCCACTCCTGACAATGTTCGGGTATGCTATCGACGCGTGCTTCATACTACGCGTGCCATGTTCGACCACAGGGTCAGGCTCGGTTGTGTTAGGTAGAATCTTCGAGATTCGGATGGGCGCAAACTTCTTCACCTCGAGCATGTAATTGATCCCGGGAGCCTTATGAAGAGGCACCCGAAGTATCCTCATGGACTCATAACTCATATCTAAGGTCAGGCTCAATGTTCGCTTCTCGCGTACGAACGTAGTGCTGAAGAAAAAGGCCAAGTGACCACGTCTTTGGAAACCGGTTGGGTTTGACTAAGGGTATGAGTGATGGGGATGGTCAAGTTTGTTGGATCACAGTTGGAACTCCGGTACGTTCTTGACAGAAGTCTGAACTCCTTTGCTCCAAGTAATCCTGCAAGAAGGGGATAGACCGGGCGGTGACCCAGAATCCCTCTCCGATGCTTAAATGAGTATCTTGATGTGGGCTAGCAAGTATCAGTATATGAATGTCAATGTTTTGATCCTGAGGTAACTCCTTCCTTTATATAGGGGAGGAGTTACCCCAGTTACCTGTTGTAATAACTACTGGGGGCAGTTAGCCCACGTTCCGTTTATCTCGGCCACTTTCCCACGTTCCGTCTTTTCAGGCCACTTCCCCACTATGTCGATAGTGGGCGTGTTTCTCGGCCTCGTTCTCTGATGGCCAGTCCCGACGGATGTCGGGGACTCAAAAGTTATCTCCTTTGGTCACCGCTCGGGGCCCCTCGTCATCGGGACAGGGCCAGTCTTCTCAGGGATTTAATATCGGGGCCTACTCAAAGGCATATCATCGGGGCCTACTCAAAGGCATATCATCGGGAGCGTTTAGCTCGTATGTCGGGACCAACCTTGTCGGGTCATCTCGTATTGGTCTTCCAAGCCTCGTTTGGGGTCCAGTGGGCCTACTTCGCTGTTTAGTCGTCGTTAATGGGCCTAACGGCTATATCGAAACCCATTGAACGGGGGGGCGTTATCACTGATCAGTACCTTGGGGATCCCGTATCGGGATATGATATGGGTCTGGAGGAATTTGAGGATATGATTCCCCGTTGTCTTGGCCAACGCCTTAGCTTCTATCCACTTCGAGAAATAATCAATAGCGACGACTAAATATCGGCACTGACCTTTTGCAACTGGAAGGGGTCCCACCAAATCGATTCCCCATTGTGCGAAGGGCCAAGCACTCTTGATGGACGTCAGATCGGCAGCAGGAGCCACGATATTCGGGGCGTACCTTTGGCAAGCGTCACAGGATCGGACTAGCATCGTTGCCTCCTTGTTCATCGAGGGCCAGTAATAGCCCAGGTTCAGCACTTTCCTCACGATGGATCGGGCACCTTCATGACAAGCCGAGTATCCTTCGTGCACCTCCCTAAGGATCCGATCTGTGTCGGGCTTAGCCACACATTTCAAATAAGGAGTTAAATACCCCTTTTTATACTGCTGATTGTCCACCATCACATAATTGGCCGCGATTCGGCGTAATCTGCTGGCTGCTACTTCATCATCGGGGACTGCCCCTGTAGTCAGGTACGCGACTATCGGGGTCATCCAAGTGGGCTCCTGCGATCCGGTCTCGATGGCATGTACCTTCGATTGGTCGGTGGTTGACAAGATCGCCTTCTCCAAGAAGTGCACCTTCCGACTTTCATCGAGGGGTGCCCCCAAGGCGAACTTGCTCAAGGCATCTGCTTCCACAGTATCCTCCCTCGGGATTGCCTCAATATCGAAGCTCTTGAAACTCTCCTTCAGGGTTTGTACCTCGCGGAGATACTTTTTCATCATCAGGCTCTTTGCTTCGTATCGCCCCTGGACTTGGTTCACGATCAGGCTAGCATCACACTTCACCTTTAAGTGACCAACTCCCGTTCCTTAAGCAATCTTGAGGCCAGTGATGAGAGCCTCATATTCAGCTTCATTGTTAGTGGCCCTAAATGTCAAGGCCAAGGCATATCGGAGGGGTTCGCCTCCGTCTGGTGGTATCAGTACGAAACCTGCTCCCGATCCTTCTGAATTTGAGGAGCCATCGGTATACATCTCCCAAGTATTTTCGGCGTCGGGCTGTTCTGACTGCTCTGTTATCGAGACTTCCATAGTTGCCCCCTCTACAGGGCCCGCTTCTTCTAGATCGGGGGTTGTAGACTCTGCTATGAAATCCGCCAACGCCTGGCCCTTAATAGCCATTCTCGGAGCAAAGTGAATGCGGAACTCACTAAGCTCGACTGCCCATTTCACTAATCTCCCCGACGCATCAGGTCGGTTCAAAAAATGGTTCAAGGGCTGATTCGTCAAAACGGTAATCTCATGCGCATGGAAGTAAGGTCTCAACTTCCGAGCAGTAACAATCAACGCATAAAGATACTTCTCAACGGCGGGATAATTTATTTCAGACTTGGCGAGTGCCTTGCTTACATAATAGACGGGGACTTGGTTACCCTCTACGACTTTCACTAAGACAGAGCTAACAGCAAATTCAGAAACAGCCAAATACAGATAGAGTGGCTCGCCTGGGACGGGCTTCGCCAATGGCGGGAGGGTGCGGAGGTGCTGCTTAAGTGCCTGGAACGCCTCCTCGCACTTGGCAGTCCATTCAAACCTCTTGTTGGCCCTCAGCACTTCAAAGAACGGCATGGATCGATCACTTGCTTTGGACAGAAAACGATTCATCGCGGCCAATCGGCCATTCAGCACCTGCACCTCCCGATGGTTCGTCGGGGACTTCATCTCCTCGATTGCCTTCAGCTTCTCAGGGTTCACGTCGATTCCCCTCTGGCTCACCATGAAGCCCAAAAACTTCCCTGAGTGCACTCCGAAGGCACACTTGGTCGGGTTCAAGCGAACTTGATGAAGCCTCATTCTCTCAAACGTTGTGGCTAAATTGTGAACATTATCCTCGGCCTGTCGGGACTTCACCAGCATGTCGTCCACATAGGCCTCCATCGTTTTTCCCAGCATATCCCCGAACAGCTTGTTCACCATCCTTTGATAAGTTGCACCTGCATTGATCAGTCCAAAGGGCATAACATCATAATGATAGATGTCACTATCAGCATAAAAAGCGGTGTGGGGGGGCATCCTCCTTGGACATCTTGATCTGATTGTAGCCGGAGTAGGCATCCATAAAGCTCAGCAACTCATGTCCCGATGTGGCATCCACCAGCTGGTCGATCCTCGGGAGCGGATAACAATCTTTCGGGCATGCTTTGTTCAGGTTGCGGAAATCAACACACATCCGCCACTTGCCATTGCTCTTCTTCACCAGGACTGGGTTTGCGACCCAGGTCTGGAATCGGAGCTCCTTAATAAATCCAGCATCGAGCAACCTGCCCACCTCTTGCTGGATCGCGATCTTCTTGTCGGCACCCATCAGGCGCCTTCTCTGTGTAACCGGCTTGATCGCGGGGTCAATCTTCAGCTCATGAGTAATCACGTCGGGGCTGATTCCAGGCATGTCGCTCGGGGACCAGGCAAACAGCTCCTTAAACTCCTTCAACAAATCAATCAGTTCTCGTGCCGTCTCCTCCGACAGAGCGGACCCGATTTTCACCTTTCTTTATGGTCCATCGATCTCGACCTCCTTCAAATCCTCCATCGGGGCGGGACGCCCAAACTCCTCTCGGGGATCAGCATCAGTCTGGAAAACAGTCATAGCCTCCCGATTCCTCCTTCGAGTGGCATTGACGTAGCACTTCCTGGAGGCTATCTGATCGCCATTGACTTCCCCGATTCCGTGGTCAGTCGGGAACTTCATATTCTGATGGACAGTTGAAGCAATTGCCCCCAGCGGGTTGATGGTGGTCCTCCCGATAATTGCATTATAAGTCCCCGCGGACTCGACCACCACGAACTCCACGTTCCTCTTCTCCGACTTCCAGCCACTACCGAATTCGACCGGTAACGTAATCACCCCCACCGGGTAAGAAGTAGAGCCAGAAAATCCGACCATCGGGAAGTCTGCAGGCTTCAAGTCCTTCTTGGTTTTCCCCATGGCCTGTAGTGCATCCATGAACAAAATGTCGGAGGAGCTCCCTCCATCTATCAGGATTCGCTTCATCTCGTACCCATCCACGTTCAAGGTCACGACCAAAGCATCATCGTGCGGGGTCTCCACACCTACCAGGTCCTCCGCTAAGAAGGGAATCACCATTTCTTCTTTCGGAGTCCAATTTCGGGCCCTCTTGCCCAACACCACAGAAATGGGAACTCGAGAAGCATAGACCTCCCGAGATGCTATGGTATCTCCTCCCGCAGCAAGTCCTCCATGAATCACGTTAATGGTCCCCCGCTTCTCCATGCGGGCATTGGAAGACTCAGGTTTGCCCTTCTTCGGGGATCGACCGCGGGATCGAGAACGGGACCGCGACCGGGACCGGGAACGGGATCGGCTCCGTCGCCCAACCACAAATTCCTTGAGCTTTCCCTTCTGGATCAGCTTCTCAATCTCCTTCTTCAACTCCCGACAATGGTTAGTGTCGTGACCGCTGGCACGATGGAAACGACAAAAACAATCGGTGCGAGCTCCCATGAACTCTCCATCCTTCTTCGGAGGATACCTGGCGATACCCTGTCGGTCCATCACCGCCAACAAAGCACCCATGGAACAAATGAGAGGAGTATAGTGGTCCTCCCGCTTGTCCGACTTCGAGGGACGCTTGTCTTCCCTCCGATCGGGACGGCCTCGACCCCGACTGCCCTCGGGTTTATCTTTCCTCCTTCGATCGTCTGAGGGTTTGAACGACTGCTTCCCCTTGTTTAATTTCAGAGGTTCAAGGTCTCTGGCAGCTATCTTCGACTCATGTACGTTGATTTGTTGCTTCACCCTTTTCTGCAACGCCTCCATGTTCCACACAGCCTTCTCAGCCACGCTGTGCATCAGGTCGGAACCATATGGTGCTGTTAGGTTCCGAATTAATGTGCGGATGGTCTCTCCCTCCGACATTTCCTCATCAATCTCGGCCACGCTGGCAGTGTACCTCTGGTAGTAATGCGCCAGAGACTCGTCGGGCCTTTGTACCACCTCAGCCAGGGACCTCGCGCTTTTCAGGAGACGCCGACGGCCCTGGTATTGCTGGATGAACCGATCATGCATCTGGGTCCAGGTAGAGATGCACCCTGGAGGGAGGCTGAAGAACCACGTCAGGGCTCTTTCACCAAGTGTGCCCGGGAACAGAACGCACACTATATCGCCATTCGGGGCTCTGCCTAGACAAGCCATCACATGCTTCTGGACGTGGCGAACTGGATCTCCTTCGCCATCATACTCCTTGATTGTCGGGATACCAAGTCCCGGCGGGGAAGTAGTGTTCACCAATCGGGGGACAAAGGGATGAGTGGATCGATCCCTCAGCTCCGACATCATCTTCTTCTGGTCTCCCATACAAATGTTCACAATCTTCACCACCTGGTCGGGGGTGATAGGACCACTAAGAGGGATGGTCCTATGTTGCACCGGTCCAGGCCCATCAATCACGAACTGCTCCGACTGAGCGGGCTCCTTGCCCTTGTCCTGGGGCTCGGGTTGGGCCTCCTGCCCGTCCCAATTCTCCCTCTGCGGAGGCGGAGGCAACTCCTCCTCCTTCTTCTTGGCGGCCTCCCTTCGGTCCAGGAGAGCCTCCATAGCTTCCAAAAATATTGGCATGGCATCCATCACAGCCTTTGCCAGGTCCGGCTTTGCAGGTGCATCCTGGTCCCTCCTCGGGATCTCTTCCCGGCTCTCCGATGAGTTTCGAATGGAATCTTCGCGATCATCATGATGCCCCCTTGTTTGGGAAACAGCAGGGGGAGGATCATTCCGATCAACAGTGCGCTCCGGCGGCCCTGAATTCAGAGTTCCAGCAGGGTGGCGGGAACCGCCGGATTGTCCTTGTCTCTTCTTTTGCTTGCCAGCCATCGATCGGGTAGAAGCCATTTTTTCTTTTCGTTACGTTTCCCACAGACGGCGCCAATGTTGGATCACAGTTGGAACTCCGGTACGTTCTTGACGGAAGTCTGAACTCCTTTGCTCCAAGTAATCCTGCAAGAAGGGGATAGACAGGGCGGTGACCCAGAATCCCTCTCTGATGCTTAAATGAGTATCTTGATGTGGGCTAGCAAGTATCAGTATATGAATGTCAATGTGTTGATCCTGAGGTAACTCCTTCCTTTATATAGGGGAGGAGTTACCCCAGTTACCTGTTGTGATAACTGCTGGGGGCAGTTAGCCCACGTTCCGTTTATCTCGGCCACTTGCCCACGTTCCGTCTTTTCAGGCCACTTCCCCGCTATGTCGATAGTGGCCGTGTTTCTCGGCCTCGTTCTCTGATGGCCAATCCCGACGGATGTCGGGGACTCCAGAGTTATCTCATTTGGTCACCGCTCGGTGCCCCTCGTCATCGGGACAGGGCCAGTCTTCTCAGGGATTTAATATCGGGGCCTATTCAAAGGCATATCATCGGGGCCTACTCAAAGGCATATAATCGGGGCCTACTCAAAGGCATATCATCGGGAGCGTTCAGCTCGTATGTCGGGACCAACCTTGTCGGGTCCTCTCGTATTGGTCTTCTAAGCCTCTTTTGGGGACAGTGGGCCTACTTCGCCGTTTATTCGTCATTAATGGGCCTAACAGCTATATCGAAACCCATCAAATTTCACATAATTAACTGAATCTTGTATTCACTTGGTGGCCACCAGCCAAATATTAGTTGAAGGTTGTGAATACTTGTGCGGATGCCTTTGAGAAGTATTCCTATGTGAAAACTAGGCAATTGGAGAATTAACAGTTGACCTAGGATACAATGCGATACAATTTAATGTTTTTAACAGGCTGATTGGAAATAGGGAATCAACGTTCCGTGGGCGCTACAACACTCCTAACAGATGAGTAGCACGATGTCCATCGTATCCGCAGGTCGCACAGCAAACCTCGTATGAACTATTCAGAAGCAGGGGCAAGATCAGAAGAATGAAATGTTGATGCGATTTGGAAAGCAATACATTAACATGCACCCCCCCCCCCTTCCGGCGAGTGGGAGCTAGTAGCATATGGTGATAGGGCGCCGTAAATGGAAGCCCGTTAATATGTATATGTTACCTGAGATAATTGGGTAAATGTCACATTAGGGAAATTGGGCTAGACCTTAATCCCAATTGACATGAGAGGCCCAAAATTGATCCTCCCTTATACACTAGTCCGGCCGAAATATAGTGAGTGGGCAAAGTGGACTTTTGTCCACTTTACTCCTCCTATAAATAGGGAGTGTTAGGGGTTTTATTATGTTGGATCCTTATTCCTCCTTTGCGGTAATTTAAGAGAAAACCGTACTCCCTAAATACTCCTAGTTACGGTCGAACCACCTATTCACCAATGGTGTGCCAATTTTCTTTTAGCATACACTCTGAAGATCTGTCCCTACCAAGAATCGATCAGAGGCTTTGCTGTGGAGACTATACCGCGTAGGGCTTCCTTAACAAGAACCTCTACGGGTTCTGTCCGGTGGATCGAGAACTCCCTCAGCAAGATCTTGGGACCACAAAAAGCGATTAAGGTATGTGCACATCTTACGCTACGTAATCGTGATTACTAGCATGTACCGTATTTGAGTTTCCGTAGTATTTAGCCCCGTAATCCAACAACATATGCATAGCTAACCTTTTAATTAATATAAACTAATTAAAATTCGGACTATATATGTCAAATTGAATAATATAACATGTATAAAAATAATAAAATAAACAACGGTACAACATGTGATTAGTATCATATGCACATAGTTAAATTAAAAATCAATAAATTATCCTAATATATAATAATAAAAACAAACAGATATATTAATAGTAATAAACTAAACAATAAATAATAAATAAAATAAACAAAATAATAATAAAATACAAAAATAAATAAATAAAAAAAGCAGCGGAGACTCACCTGGAAGACGCAGCAAAGGGCAACACCGGCAGGGTTCCGGCGTGGCGAAGACGACAGACACCGGCGGACGGGACATCAGGTCGATGAAAGGGAAGTAGCCACGGTGGTCGGGGAGGTGAGGGGTTACAGCGAGCGGGAGACGGAATGACAAACAGGCCGGCTGCAGGGGTGGCGTGACCGCGGGGCAGACGGAGGAGCGACAGGCGAAGCCGGCAGCGAGCGGACGACTGGGACGGCCATGAACTAGGGCGCTGTTTGTTTGACTTCATCGGACGGAGGAGCTTCAGGTGGCGCTGTCGTAGCAGGGGCAGAGAGAGAGAGAGAGATAGAGCCCAAGCAACGGGCGGACGAGATCCGGCGGCTTCGGGCGGCGGTGGCCCGGTGAGCTCCTGTCGGGGAAGGCTGAGCAATGCAGGACGGCAGGAGACAACAAAAAAAAACTTTTATTCACTAGGAGACGAAAATGCACGGACAAGATGACTAGTTTATTATTAATGTTGTTGTCTGTTTTCTGTGTGTTTTTACATGTAGAAGGTGTCCCTGTTTATACTAATCTTTGCTAGAATTAATTAAGCATTAAATTACACTGATTTATTCTCCTAATAAATACTAAATATTTGAACATTAAATACAAATATTCAGAAAATATACTCAGCAATAAATACAGATAATTATCCTAATTTTGTAGGAGCCATTCTTGGAAGCTTCATGACTTGCCATAAGTAGCACTTCCTCATTCGGTGTGCCGCGTGTTGCGCGTGGTCCAAAATTAGGTGTTTACAACCGAAGTCCTTGAGGTCGAAGAAGATGACCGAACATGCTAACAAGAAGATGACCGAAGTCGAAGATGAACCGCGAGGTCTCCATCCTCGACTTTACAAGATTTTTTAGGTCGGTCACTCGAGACAACATCGTTGACTTGGTTGAGCCAAATTCTCTCTCTAGAGAAACTACTTTGACGTTCTTGAGATTTGATTCACTGATTTCGATTCGGTTCATCAATTTTGTTACCACGGTTTCGGTCTCGGATTCTTCGACCATAATGGGGTTCTTCCTCAGACTGGACAAGATTTCAACGACTTTCTTAACAGAGGTGGGTGGAGTGAGCTCCGGCGACGGAGGTGGTGTCGGTAAAGGACTGCTGGAGGCGTGGGTTAAGGTAGATACGACAGGGAAGAGGGGGTTGGGAAGAGAATATGGTGGGCAACAATGGAGCTGTGACTTGTGATGGATGGATCTTGGGGAATGATGGGCTCCGCTATGGCCGTTAGGCCCTTTAACCGCGAGGAAACGGCGAATAGGCCCACTGGGCCCTCAATGGAGGTCAAGATGACCCAGGCACAAGGTCCCGACAGAGGGAGTCCCGATGATGAAAGGTCCCGACAGAGTCGGTCCCGATAGGTGAACTGGATGCTCCCAATGAGAAGCCTTTAAGTAGGCCCCGATGACGAATCCCTGAGAATGATTGGCCCTGTCACGATGACGAGGGGCCCCAAGCGGTGACACAACGAGATAACTCTGGAGTCCCCGATGTTAGTCGGGACTTGCTATCAGAGGTTAAGGCCGAGATACGCGGGGCGTGGCCGAGATACGCGGAGCGTGGCCGAGATACGCGGAGCGTGGCCGAGATACGCGGAGCGTGGCCGAGATACGCGGGGCGTGGCCAAGATAAGCGAGATCATGGCCTAGATAGGCGGGATCGTGCCCGAGATACGCGGAATACGGGCTAACCACCCCCAACGGTTCACCAGGTAACTGAGGTACCTCTCCGCCTATAAAAAGGCAGAGGTCACCTCAGATCAATCACGTTTTGAGATACGTTACTTGAGATTACTGCTTGCCAGTCCACACGAGATACTCATTTAAGCATCGGAGAGGGATTCTGGGTCACCGCCCGGTCTATCCCCTCTTGCAGGATTACGTGGAGCGAAGGAGCTAGGATCGCTGTCAAAGATCGTACCGGAGTTCCGTCGTGATCCAACATTGGCGCCGTTTGTGGGAACGTAACAAAAAGCTGATATGCCTTCTACTCGTTCAATGGCGGCTGGCAAGCAAAGAAGACAAGGACAATCTGGTGGTTCCCGTCATCCTGCTGCGGCGACTTTGAATTCACCACCGGAACATGAGGAGGACCAGAATCTTCCTGCTGCTGAGGTCTCCCAGACAGGGGGGGCATAATGAGGGTCCCGAAGATGCTGCTGCTCAACACCAGGGGAATAGGGAGCCGGAGGCTCCTCCAGCTGCGGACCTGACGAAGGCTGTGGCAGAAGCCATGCCGATGTTTCTGGCAGCTGTGGAGGCTCTCTTAGATTAGAGAGAGGCTGCGAGGAGGCAAGAGGAGATGCCCCCACTAGAAGAGGAAGCGCCCCCACCAGCAGAGGTTCAGAACATGCGGGAGGCTCAGCCCCGAAGCCAGGGCAGGAGTAGGGAGTCCGTTCAGCCAGAACGATTTGTGGTCGACGGGCCAGGACCAGTGCAACACAGGACCATTCCCTTTAATGGTCCCATCACCCCCGATCAGGTGGTGAAGATTGTGAGCATCCGCATGGGAGAGCAGAAGCCGCTGGTGTCGGAGCTGAGGGATCGATACACCCATCCCTTCGTTCCTCGACTCATAGACACCCTCGCCCCGCCAGGGCTGGGTATCCCCACGATTAAGTAGTATGACGGTGAGGGAGATCCGGTTCGTCATGTCCAGAAGCACCTCATGGCGTCTCTGGGCAGAGCCCCGAATGAAGATATCGTGTGTACGCTGTTCCCGAACACACTGGGCGAGAGAGCCCTGACCTGGTTCTTCAGTCTGCCCCCAGGCTGCATCACTTGCTGGGCTGATATGCACGACCGGTTCATTCAGCAGTACCAGGGTCGCAGACGTCTGCTGAAGAGTGTAAGGTCCCTGACCCAGGTGGTACAGAGGCCCGATGAGTCGCTGGCGCACTATTACCAGCGATACACTACTAGCGTGGCGGAGATTGACGAGGAGATTTCGGAGGGTGAAACTATTCGCACCTTCATTCGGAACCTAACAGCCCCCTACGGTTCCGACTTGATGCACAACGTGGCTGAGAAGGCTGTGTGGAATATGGAGGCACTGCAGAAAAGAGTGAAGCGGCAAATCGATGTCCAGGAGTCAAAGATAGCCGCTGGAGAGCTCGAGCCCCCGAAGTCGAATAAGGGAAAGCAGTCAGTCAAACCCTTAGACGAGCGCAAGTCGAAGGATAAAGCCGAGGGCAGTCGGGGTCGAGTTCGCTCCGACCGGAGGGATGATAGGCGTTCCGTGAAAAAAGATAGGCGGGAGGATCATGACATTCCTCTCAACAGCTCTATGGCGGAGGTGCTGACAGTCATGGAGCGACAGGGTATCTCTAGGTACCCCCCGAAGAAGGTAGGAGAGTTTTTTGGATCCCGCACCGACCGCTACTGTCGATTCCATCGCGCGAATGGCCACGACACCAATCATTTTCGGGAGCTGAAGAAGGAGATCGAAAAGCTGATCCAGAAGGGGAAGCTTAAGGAGTTTGTCGGGGAGAAGCAGTGTCGATCCTGATCTCGATCCCGATCACGGTCCCGTTCCCGATCCCGCGATCGGTCCCCAAAGAAGAAGAGGTTCGACCCGGAGTCTTCCGGTGCCTGTAAGGAGAAGCGGGGCACTATCAATGTGATTCACGGAGGATTTGCCGCGGGGGGTGATACCTCGTCCTCCCGGGAGGTTTATGCCTCTAGAATTCCTGCTGCTGTAGTGCTGGGTAAGAGGTCCCGATCCTGGACCCTGAAGGAAGAGATGGTGATCTCCTTTTCGTCGGAAGATCTCGTAGGCGTGGAGACTCCGCACGATGACGCTCTGGTCGTGACCTAGGATGTAGATGGGTACGAGATGAAACGGATTCTGATCGACAGAGGGAGCTCCTCCGATATTCTGTTCATGGATGCACTGGAGGCCATGGGGAAAACGAAGAAAGACCTGAAGGAGGCGAACTTCCCGATGGTCGTATTCTCTGGCTCTACCTCCTATCCGCTAGGGGTGATCACCTTACCAGTGGAGTTTGGTAGCCGATGGAAATCAAAGAGGAGGAACGTGGAGTTCGTGGTAGTTGATTCCGCGGGGACTTACAACGCGATCATCGGGAGAACTACCATCAACCCCCTGATGGCAGTTGCCTCAACTGTACACCAGAAGATGAAGTTCTCGACTGACCATGGAGTCGGAAAGGTCAAGGGCGACCAGGTTGCTTCCAGAAAATGTTATGTCAACGCCACTCGAAGGAGAAGACGAGAGGCCATGACTGCCCTCCAGACGGATACTGATACTGATCCCAGAGAAGAGTTTGGGCGTCCCGCCCCCGTGGAGGACCTGAAGGAAGTCGAGATTGATGGGGCTCAGAGGAAGGTGAAAATCAGGTCTGCTCTGACCGAGGAGACGGCCCGAAAATTGATCGATCTACTGAAAGAGTTCAAGGAGCTGTTTGCCTGGTCTCCGAGTGACATGCCAGGAATCAGCCCTGACGTGATCGTGCATGAGTTGAAGATTGATCCGGCAATCAAGCCTATCGCACAGAAAAGGCGTCTGATGGGCACAGACAAGAGGATTGCAATCCAGCAGGAGGTGGGCAGGCTGCTCGATGCTGGGTTTATCAAGGAGCTCCGATTCCAGACTTGGGTTGCTAACCCGGTGCTGGTAAGGAAGAGCAATGGGAAGTGGCAGATGTGTGTTGACTTCCGCGACCTGAATAAAGCTTGCCCGAAGAACTGTTACCCGCTCTAGAGAATCGACCAGCTGGTGGATGCCACGTCGGGACATGAGCTGCAGAGCTTCATGGATGCGTACTCGGGCTACAATCAAATCAAAATGGCTAAGGAGGACGCTCCTCACACAGCATTTTATGCAGACAGTGACATCTATCACTACGATGTCATGCCTTTCGGGTTGATCAATGCCGGGGCAACCTACCAGCGGATGGTGAACAAGCTGTTCGGAGATATGCTAGGGGAGACCATGGAGGCTTACGTGGATGATATGCTGGTGAAGTCCCGACAAGCTGAGGATCATGTGCACAACCTAGCTATGGCGTTTGAGCGGATGAGGCTTCATCAGGTTCGCTTAAACCCGACAAAATGCGCCTTCGGAGTCCACTCAGCAAAATTTTTGGGCTTTATGGTGAGCCAACGAGGAATTGAGGTGAACCCCGAGAAGTTGAGGGCGATCGAGGAGATGCAGTCCACGATAAACCATCGAAAGGTGCAAGTGCTAAATGGCCGACTGGCTGCAATGAATCGCTTCCTGTCCAAGGCAAGTGACCGATCAATGCCATTTTTTGAAGTCCTGAGGGCCAACAAGAAGTTTAAGTGGACCGCCAAGTGTGAAGAAGCGTTCCAAGCACTCAAGCAGCACCTTCGCACTCTCCCGCCGTTGGCGAAACCGGTTCCAGGTGAGCCGCTCTATCTTTACTTGGCTGTTTCTGAATTTGCCATTAGCTCTGTATTAGTGAAGGTTGTCGAGGGTAATCAAGTCCCCGTCTATTATGTAAGCAAGGCGTTTGCCAAGTCTGAATTGAATTATCCTGCCGTTGAGAAGTATCTCTTTGCGCTGATTATAACTGCTCGGAAGCTGAGGCCTTATTTCCATGCACACGAGATTACTGTGTTGACGAACCAGCCTCTGAAGCATTTTTTGAACCGACCGGATGCGTCAGGGAGATTAGTGAAATGGGCAGTAGAGCTTAGTGAGTTTCGAATACACTTTGCTCCGAGAACGGCTATTAAGGGCCAGGCATTGGCGGATTTTATAGCAGAGTCTACAGCCCCCGATCTAGAAGAAGCGGGCCCTGTAGAGGGGGCAACCATGGAGGTCCCGATGGCAGAACAACCAGAGATGGCAGAGCAATCAGAACAGCCAAACGAGTAAAATACTTGGGAGATGTACACGGATGGCTCCTTGAGTTCAGATGGATCAAGAGCAGGCTTTGTATTGATACCACCAGGCAGAGGTGAACCACTTCGATATGCCTTGGCCTTAACGTTTAAGGCCACGAACAACGAAGCTGAGTACGAGGCTCTTATCACAGGCCTAAAAATTGCCAAAGGTACGGGAGTTGCTCACTTGAGAGTGAAGTGTGACGCGGCCCTAATTGTGAACCAAGTCCAAGGGCGATACGAGGCG
The DNA here is from genome assembly GCA_036873135.1 of Clarkia xantiana subsp. parviflora. Taxonomy (NCBI): domain Eukaryota; kingdom Viridiplantae; phylum Streptophyta; class Magnoliopsida; order Myrtales; family Onagraceae; genus Clarkia; species Clarkia xantiana. The sequence continues at coordinate 46,173,833 of JAPTYO010000008.1, forward strand.
AAGAGCCCGATGATGAGGAAGTACCTTCGCGAGGTACAAGTCTTGAAGGAGAGCTTTAAAAGCTTCGACATCGAGGCGATCCCGAGGGAAGAAAACGTGGAGGCAGATGCCTTGAGCAAATTTGCCTTGGGAGCACCCCTGGAGGAAAACCGGAAGGTGCACTTCTTGGAGAAGGTGATCTTGTCGACCACCGACCCAACACAGGTATGTGCTATTGAAGCAGGATCGGAGGAGGAGCCACTTGGATGACCCCGATAGTCGCGTACCTGACTACGGGGGCAGTCCCCGATGATAGAGTAATAGCTGACAGGATACGTCGGATCGCGGCTAATTACGTGATGCTGGACAATCAGCTATACAAGAAGGGCTCGTTCTCGACTCCGTACTTGAAGTGTGTGGCTGAGCCCGACACAAGTCGAATCCTGAAGGAGGTGCATGAAGGAGTCGCGGCTTGTCATGAAGGGGCCCGATCCATTATGAGGAAACTGCTGAACTTGGGCTATTATTGGCCTACGATGAGCAAAGAGGCAACGGCGTTGGTCCGGTCCTGTGACGCGTGCCAGAGGTACGCCCCGAGTATTGTGGCTCTGGCTGCTAATCTGACGTCCATCAAGAGCGCTTGGCCCTTCGCGCAGTGGGGCATCGACTTGGTGGGACCTCTTCCGCAAGCACAAGGTCAGTGTAAGTATTTGCTTGTAGCTATCGATTATTTTTCGAAATGGATAGAGGCAAAGGCGTTGGCCAGAACGACGGGGAACCAGATCGTCAAGTTCCTCCAGACCCATATTGTGTCCAGATACGGGATTCCTAAGGTGGTGATCAGCGACAATGGTCCACCGTTTAACGGGTCTCAGGTGAAGGAGTATCTGGAGGAGTTGAATATCGAGCATCGGACAGCTTCTGTACGCCATGCTCAGACTAATGGCCAGGTGGAATCAGCCAACAAAATCGTGATGGATGGCCTGAAGAAGAGGGTCTATGCCTTGAAGGGCAAATGGCTGAACGAGCTGGAAAACGTGCTTTGGGCCGTTAGAACAACACCCAAACGAGCAACTGGGGAGACTCCGTTTGGCCTTGTTTATGGCACGGAGGTTGTAGCTCCCGTGGAGGTAGCCGTGGCATCCCATCGGATGAGATATTACGAACCTCTGACGAACGATGAAATGAGACATCTGGACTTGGACTTGCTCGAGGAGAAGAGGCGGGAATCCGACGAAGTCCAGGCTCGAATGCGATTGGCGACGGCCAGGTATTACAATCGGCGAGTTAAGTCCCGACAATTCTTCGTCGGGGAGCTGGTTTGGCGTCGCAACGAGTTCACCCTTTTGGATCGGATCAGGAAGATGTCACCAAAATGGGAAGGACCTTATAAGGTCGTGGGGATGCCAGCTCCGAATGCATACAAGTTGGAAGACCTCGATGGCAGAGTACTAAAGCATTCTTTTAGTGGCGAACACTTGAAGAAACACCATGCTTGATGAAAAGTCGCCTTAAGTGGTGCCCGAAGAAAAGTCGCCTTAGGTGGTGCCTGATGAAAGTCGCCTTAAGTGGTGCCCGATGTAAAATCGCCTTAAGTGGTGTAAGCTATTTATCGTTTGATTCGATGTAAGCAAATTTTGTGCCATCAATAAATAAAGAGGTTGCTTCCAATCAGATTTATTCTAAGCATTATAAAGTCGCCTTGAGTGGTGCACGAGAAAAGTCGCCATGAGTGGTGCACGAGAAAAGTCGCCTTGAGTGGTGCACGAGAAAAGTCGCCTTGAGTGGTGCACGAGAAAAGTCGCCTTGAGTGGTGCACGAGAAAAGTCGTCTTAAGTGATGCACAAGATTAAGTCGTCTTAAGTGATGCGTGATTCTTAGATTCACTCTAAGTGTTGTTAAAGTCGTCTTAAGTGATGTACGAGATTAAGTCGTCTTAAGTGATGCGTGATTCTTAGATTCACTCTAAGTGTTGTTAAAGTCGTCTTAAGTGATGCACGAGATTAAGTCGTCTTAAGTGATGCGTGATTCTTAGATTTATTCTAAGTATTGGAAAGTCGCCTTAAGTGGTGCATGATGGTAAGTCACCTTAAGTGGTTCAAGTTAGTAAATCGTCTTAAGTGATGTATGAGAATATCGTAAGTGTCGAGGTTTCGACTTAAGTATAAGTAAAGCCACTTGGAGAAGTGCAATGAAAAATCGGAACTAAGAATGACTGATATTAATGGGGCTCAAAGGCCCGATGATTACAAAATGAGGAGAATACAAGGACTCTAAAGATAAGCGGTTAGGCTTGGTCCTTGTTGGCGGCATCAACGGGAGCTGGGTCCACGAGGTCGGTGGCAGAAGGCTCCACAGGTTCAGCCACGGGATCGAGGAGTTCTTGATGACGAAGTAGCCCCTCTTCACTCTGAACTTGTGGTATGCATTTCCTGCCTTGAGCATCGGCTTCTCTGGTGGAGGTGATGTATCCCTCCCGGAGAGCTGCATCGTACGCAGTGCTGGAAATCTCATTCAAAGCATAGTCGAAGTTGAAGGGCTTCCTTCCCTCAGAACTAGATCAGCTGTCTGAAATCAGCAATGGGAAGGCACATTGGGTTTTCCGGAAAATTACAAACAAACTAAGCAGAGATGAAGGAAGGAGATAGGCGAACAATAAAGAAGAAACCCTTACCAGACATGATGATTGGAGGTTGGAAGGATGAACTTTACGTTGCCGGAAAGGTGATCGGAGGAACACTGAGGTCTTCGGAATTGCAGAGCTTAAATTCGTAGAGAAGTTGCAGAAAGCTTTTGAAATTTCGGAGACGGTAAAAGTGAAGCTGTGCCCACGGTTAGGGTTTATAGGCGAAGAGGACAGTCGAAGGGACGCTTCGATCTGAATCGTCGAAGTTGAAACGTTCTGATCTGAACCGTTGAGATAGAACGTGCAGAATGGCAACGGATGCAATGATGAAACAGCCTGAAAAGCACTTTTTCAGAAAAAGCAGGGGCGAAAAATCAGGCACGGGTACTGAAGACGTCACTTCGTTATCTGCTGCATTTAATGGCTGGGGAACCGAGGAGTCCTCTCGGATTTGGCAGTTATCCACAAGGTATTGAGGAAACATAAACGAGAAGACTTGTACTAAGTGACCATGCCAAGAGAAAGATCCCCGATTCCAACGTCGGGAGGTCGGGAGTTGAAAGACACGACGAACTGAAAGTCCCTCATGTCTTGGGGGCAAATGATGGGCTCCGCTATGGCCGTTAGGCCCTTTAACGGCGAGGAAACGGCGAATAGGCCCACTGGGCCCTCAATGGAGGTCAAGATGACCCAGGCACAAGGTCCCGACAGAGGGAGTCCCGATGATGAAAGGTCCCGACAGAGTCGGTCCCGATAGGTGAGCTGGATGCTCCCGATGAGAAGCCTTTAAGTAGGCTCCGATGACGAATCCTTGAGAATGATTGGCCCTGTCACGATGACGAGGGGCCCCGAGCGGTGACACAACGAGATAACTCTGGAGTCCCCGATGTTAGTCGGGACTTGCTATCAGAGGTTAAGGCCGAGATACGCGAGGCGTCGCCGAGATACGCGGAGCGTAGCTAAGATACACGGAGCGTGGCCGAGATACGCGGGGCGTGGCCGAGATAAGCGAGATCATGGCCTAGATAGGCGGGATCGTGCCCGAGATACGCGGAATACGGGCTAACCACCCCCAACGGTTCACCAGGTAACTGAGGTACCTCTCCGCCTATAAAAAGGCAAAGGTCACCTCAGATCAATCACGTTTTGAGATACGTTACTTGAGATTACTGCTTGCTAGTCCACACGAGATACTCATTTAAGCATCGGAGAGGAATTCTGGGTCACCGCCCGGTCTATCCCCTCTTGCAGGATTACGCGGAGCGTAGGAGTTAGGATCGCCGTCAAAGATCGTACCGGAGTTCCGTCGTGATCCAACAGGGAACGAGAGATGGGAGATGACAAGAGAGGTGGGACCGTGGGAGATGACAAGAGACAAGAGATGGGATGGGAGGTGGGAAGTTGGAAAAAGGAATGACCTTAGAGTGATCGGACCGGGTTTGAACCCGATTGAACTAAACAAATCGGAAATCGGACCACTAACCGGTTCGATGCCCTGTCCGGTTCTGATAACAAATGATAAGCACGATGCTTAAATTAGGTAATGTGAAGACTGAAAAGTCAGAGAACCTCGAAAACAAAAAAAAAAAAAAAAAAAAATCAGGGAGCGCATGTGCTCACGTTTTTGGGTCCGGTCTACAATCCGCCTATGCGAAGGATGGAGAAGATTGCAGAGAAGAGGAAGTTCGCTGATCTTGATTGATCTTAAGGATTTTCTCCGTTGACGGTAGCGTTTTCAAGTACCTCGGTGATTACAATCTGAACTAGCAAGGTTGAATTAATTCGCTGCTGAAATGGAGAGTAAGTCTCCGTACGAGGCGAGCAGTAGCACCAGCCGCAACAGCAGTCACGACAGCGGCGGAAATAGAGGTGAGACTGTCGTTGTAGATTGCGGCAGGCGGAGGAGCTCTTGCGGTTATTGCAAATCTCGTGTCGCTTCCAGCATCTCGCACGGTTTCACTTCTTCTCTATCCTCCCGATTCTCATTTTCTCTTTTGGTTACAGGCGGCTTTGTATTGTGAAACGTGGTGCTTGAAAAAATAAAATAAGGAATTGGTATTCTTATCGTGCGTCTGCTTGAAATTTAAGCACTTGAGAATCACTTAATGTTTGTATTCTGTGAGCAAAGATGGAATTGGATGGTGAAGTAATCTATGTTGAATACCTATTTTTTCATATTGTTTTGAAGAGAACTGTTGCTTGATCGTATCAACGATCTTCTAGGGTTCCCAGTCTTCCGTCTCCCAATTTGTGTGATGAGTTGTACGGAGTTGTTAGGATAGTATTGAGCTCGTTTTGCTTTTCCTTCCTTTGCAGGATTGTGGGCACAAAGCCTAACAGTGGATGATTATCAAGGTTGGTGAAGCTCTGTTTTTCAACAATTTCAGCTTACTCGTAAGCTCAACTGCAGTTTAGTATCTGGAAATGTTCGATATCTAGAGGTGTTCGTTCTGGTTCTATCAAAACTAGAATTAACTCAAGTTGTATGGGTGCTAAATAAGAAAAAAATTATCTGTATCCAGATGTTCTTATAGAATTAATAATAAATAGTTCTTTTAATCTATAAACATAACATGTACCTTTATGCAGTCAATGTGAATAGCTTAAGAATTTCATATTAAATTTGCAGCATGATTTTTAGTTTTTCTATTGGGGATTTGGGTAGAGAACTCAACTCAACTAAAGCTACTTAACTTAAACCAAGAGGTAAGCATATTCCAGTTTTTCTATGTTAGTTCTTCTCCATGTCTAGACTTGGTTAATGTGGTTAGAGCTTCAAATTACAACCTTACCGACACTAATTGGTAGAGTCAATCAATTTGAACTGTGCAGTAATATCTTCTTCCTGGCTCTTTTCACTGACTCGTTGGTTCTTTATATGCAATTAGGATTTAGGTAGAATCAATAGCTGTTGTTACCAATATTATTGGCTTATTTGAGGTCTCAAAATATCTCCGAGTTCATTTCTCAACTGATTGTTCGACAGATCTTCTTGACCGAGGATGGAGACGATCTGGCTGTTTTCTTTACAAACCCGAGATGGAAAGGACCTGCTGCCCTTCTTATACGATACGCCTCAAAGCTGCTGACTTTGTTCCATCAAAAGAACAAAGTCGAGTATCTAGACGGATAGAAAGGTATTCCTCAATTAGATACTTCCTGCACGAAATATGATAAGTTGGGCTGTAGGGTACTAATATTTCATGTTTTAGCTTCTCTAAGTAATGTGCAAGTTGTCATCCCGGCCTCAAAATTTAGCTTCAACGCATATAATTTATTTACTTAAAAAAAACTGGATGGTAAGTTTAGATATATTATGAATAAGGCACCAAGATGGTGCAAGATGTACAACACCTAACATTATTTTTGGATATATATATATAATAGGTTAGTTTCAGAAGCTGCTTGATCTTTCGGAATATGGCCAGATGGAAACTTCGTTGACATTACACACTGAAATTTTTATTATGTATATCCGCTAAGTGATATCTGTATTATTTGTCTTCAAGCATACAGCATTTGTAATGTTTTGGAGTTTTATTATGATGACTGAAATTTAGGTATTTGGATGGGACCATGGTGGTGAAAAAGCAGGATCAACTCTCCTCTGATCCGAGCACATCCAAAGTCTCATGTAATTATTCTTTTCATGAAGCTTCCCAGACTGCCGGATCATCTGTTCTTAAGAAAGAAGACAAGAAGACAGAACAATTATTGCATTTCCTGTCAGATGAAATTGATAAGGTGGTAAAACGATGTGCTGAGAATGGGGAACTCCCATATAATTTGATATTGCCTAAAGCTTCTGTGAAGGAGGTGTCTCAAGGTAAGAAGAAGAAATTAGTGAAGGGGCAAGAAGAAGATCTCTTGTATACCACCAACATTGCTTTCCAAATAGCAGCTGCTTTAAGGCATGCTGAGTCATCCAAAAGGGATGAAGAAGAATTAAAATTATATAGGGAAAGTGAGGAAGGGAAAGGAAAGTCTCGTGGGTTATCATCCATAGTTGTTGGAGAAATGTTAGCATCATTGTTGTCTCAGGTGGGAGAGACTGCTTGTCTCCTAGTCAGAGGTTGCAATGGGCATATCAATTTTTATTCTGCTACAAAACAAGCCTCTAGTGATGAAGGAGATGGAATTACTAATTCCTCACCAGCAAAGAATGGAAATAAAAGGACATGTTTGACTGAACGTGTTGGATGTTCACAGGGGAAGAGACAGAAGCTAGAGATACGATTGGAAAAATCCAGTTTTGACCGGGAGGAGTACGAATTGTACAAAAGATACCAGATTAAAGTTCACAATGACAGTCCTGATAAGGTTTCAGAAAGTTCATACAAGAGGTTTTTGGTCGACACCCCATTAGTATTTGTGTCACCAACTGGTGATAATTCAGTTCCTCCCTGTGGTTTTGGGTCGTTCCATCAGCGTTACACTATCGATGGTCAGCTAGTCGCAGTGGGTGTTGTAGATATTTTACCTAAATGCTTGTCAAGTAAATATTTGTTCTGGGATCCAGACCTTGCGTTTCTATCCTTAGGGAAGTATTCTGCATTGCAAGAAATAAATTGGGTGAGAGAGAATCAGATGCAGTGCCCGAGTCTTCAATGCTATTATCTTGGTTATTATATACATTCCTGCAGCAAGATGAGATACAAAGCAGCTTATTACCCATCTGAACTTCTGTGTCCCCTACGGTACAAGTGCGTAACCTCGTTCAGCTTCTTTCTTGTGCTTTCTTTATTTCTGTCATTGTAGCAAATCTAGTTTTGTTATTTATTCAAATGTCAAAATCCATTTCTTTAATCTCACTACTCACATACATTACAAATATCTCAAGATAGAGACAGCAAGAAACTGAATACCCTTTCGGTTGTGTTAGATTGATGAGGATTTATTTGCTTTTTGGGTCTTGTCAGATGGGTCCCATTTAAAGTTGCAAAAGGTCTACTTGATAGAAAAAAGTACGTGATATTGTCGGATTATGTTAAGGAGGAGGAGAATGGAGAGGGATTGGGTGAGATTGGCATAGAATTTGAATGTGATGAAAGGGAGGACAGTGATTTGAATGATGTGATGCGTGAAGGTGAAGAAGAAATGGAAGATGGAAACAACTCAGGTGATGATGAAGAATTAGAGAGAGATAGGAATGAAGGAGAGGAAGTTTCAAGTGAAGAAGATGGTGAGATAGGGGGTATTGCCATTGGACTCCGGGGAGCACGCTTTAGATACAAGGTATGCATGCATTCATGCCTAACTGATACTAACTAACTAGCCTGACTACTTATTTGTGATTCTCATTCTTATTTTTATTATTCAAGGATCTTCGAAGGGCGTTTGGTAGTGGTGAACGGAATTACTTAGAAACCCAACTGAAGAGATACAAGAGGGTTGTTGGCGGGGAGTTGTCCGAACGAATGGTCTACTCAATTGGCTAGTTTGTTACGCATACGCATGATGATGATGTTTGTTTGTGTTAATTAATGTGTTGAATTTAAGTGGGCAGTGATGATACCAACTATTGTGTGATGTTTGGTTGTGTTCATTAAGTCTTATTTTGTTTTTGTTTTGGTAAAACATCAAGTTGTATTGAAGGGTTAACTGGTCTTTTGGTGCCATATGTTTGACCATTGTTGGCTTTTAGTACCATATGTTTGCATGTTGTAGGTTTTTGGTGCATCTGTTAGTCAACTGTTAAGTTTGACCGTTAAAAACTTTTATTTTGTTCAATTTAGTCCTCAACTTTATACACGTAACTTTTAATTTTTACACTTTAGTCCTAAAAGAATCAAATGTGTAACCATTGCATTGGTTTTCAGAACTTCTCAATCCTCCTATAACTCCATTTTGCAATCGTCTTCCTTGGAACCCAGTTTTCAATTTTGTATTGGAGTTCCTAACCTTTTTGGGGTGCCCTTTTAGAAGAGACCACAAATTGAAACACCGAACACCATTTTCTTCCTCCAACGTTAAAAACCCCAAAAGCAATTGACACTGACCAAACTTGCCTAGGGACAAAGCCAGAACTTGGAGTCAGTGGTGGCAAAGAATATAACAATATTTTTATCCAACCAAATAATACTATCGAAGTTCTTATAAATGGAGAAGTTAATTACAAACAAGCTTTATAACTGTTCTCAACGAGTTTTCATATTCTGAAAGCATAATATAATCCTCTCACTATCAATACTACAAAATATTTCTTTCTCAATAAATGTAACCAAGCAGTCGTTCTTCCAATCGTCACTCATCTTATTCCGCAACCGGTTCTTTACAATCTTCATCGCCGAGAAAACCCTTTCAACGGAAGCTGTACTAACCGGCAAAATTAATGCCAATTTCACAAGCAAATATACCAGTGGGTACACAATATGTCTTCTCTTTTCAACCAACTTTTTAGAGAGCTCGCCAATGCCTTTGAGATTAATAAAGTCAACACTTGACTTCATATCATGGATAAATATATCAAGTTGTTTCTCAAGAAGATGAAGATCAACCTCCGAAAAAATCTGAAGGATAGAAGTGGGCGAGACGAATCAACTTCTCTTTGTCAAAAGTTGCAAAAGAATCAAACGGGTTTAAACAAGCGACACATAGAAGCAACTCGTTATTCACCTCGTCGAAACGGTGATTGAGCTCCTGCAATTGTCAATCAATCACATTATTGAATAAATCAAACTAATAGTGATTTTGATTAGTCTTTTTCTCTCCCTTACGCCTTGGAAGTTTTTCAGCTCCATAAACATCATCCATAGAAGGAACTGGAATATCGTGTTTCCCACAAAACGAAGAAACTTCATCCATCAAAAGTATCCATCCATCATCTCTCATATGTTGCATTTGTTGTTTAGCAACCCTGACTAAAATCAAAGCATTGAGAATGTCTTGGTCTTTCCTTTGCAATGCAAGTGATAACTCATTAGTGATTGCCAATATATTTATCATCAAGTGTAAGATGAAAGAAAACTCAAACCCTGACATTATATTGATTAAGGAAGTTGCTTCACCTTCTTGAGGATGATATTGTTCGTCTTGTTCGATAAACTCGAGAACTTCAAGCACCGAAGAGAACATAACTGACAAATTCGTCAATGATCTATAATGGGAGCCCCAACGCATGTCTCCTCCTCTTTGAATACTCATCTTTTAATTCAAACCCGTACCACTTGAAATTTCACCAACACCAAGTGATTTAACCACTTTGAAACACTTCTTTTCTCGAAGAAGATCTTTTCGCTTACACGAAGCTCCAACCATGTAGGTGATCTTTGATATTGCATTGAAAAAATCAGCAATTTGAGGTTTCTTTTGAGCTACGGCCACAAGTGCTAATTGCAATTGATGAGCAAAACAATGCACATAATAAGCAGATGGATTCTCCTTCATAATCAAACTTTTTAGACCATTTAACTCACCTTTCATGTTACTTTCTCCATCATAGCCTTGCCCACGCAATCTAGATATGCATAAACTATTTTTCGAGAGTGTAGCCTCAACCGCCAATTTGAGTGATAAAGCCTTTGTATCTCGAACATGCACAACAGCAAGAAAGTGCTCCACTACACTCCCTTTGTTGTCTACATACCTCAAAACAATCGCCATTTGTTCTTGTATCGCCACATCCCTAGACTCATCAACTAGTATTGCAAAATGTCCATCCCCAAGATCTTTGATAATATCAGGAGTAGTCTCCATTGCCGATGCTTCAACAAGCTCTTTCTGAATATCCGAAGAAGTCATCTTCGCATTATCTAGAGCGTTCTTTGTGGCCCTATCAATATCCTCACTGTGACCGCTCAGAAAATTCAAGAGCTCACGAAAGTTTCCTTTATTGATAGATTTTTTCACCTTCATCATTACCACGAAATGCCAATCCTTGACGCAAAAGAAACCGAACACAATCAAGCGATGTTGTTAAGCGTATTCGATATTCTTTTCATGAGTTTTCTTCTTGCTTATCAACAACTCTTGAAAGGTATTGTTTTTGGTTCATCAAATCTTCACACTTGCTCCAAGCTTCATGATGAGCACTACCCACATTTCCAACATGAATATCTAATCTATCTATTTTCTTCCAATTCGTAAATCCATTAATCACAAACCTGTCTCCACCTCCTTGATCTCCATTATTTTTTCCATAGAGATAACAACATAGACAAAAAATGGAATCCTTTGATATGCTATATTCCAACCAATTTTTATATTTTTCAAACCAAGTTGAAACAAAGCGTCGACGTACCTGACCAAATGCTCTTTGAGGAAACACATGGTCACGTGGTTGGCATAGACTTTTATTTAAGTAAGCTCGTCGTATCTTGTCATGACATTTGGATGATAATATTGAATCCTCTTCCTCAAATCAGGATCCGATGGTAGATCATCTATATTGAACTATTCATATGTTTGTCTCAAAGAGTTGTCATTTAATTTTTGATTTGAACTTCCTTCTTCGTCTGCGGATTTCCATTTAACTCTAGTGAAAAATTGATCAATACCTATTGATGGATATACGCCCAATTTGAACCCGTTGACTTCCGAATCGTTTTATTTTGATCACCCCGTTAATGATAGAAAATCGAAACTTCGACCCAAACACCCCGCGGAAACACCAACGGTCCGGACGAGGCCGAAATACTCATCCGGACCGAGGTAAACTCACCTAGGTGAGGTCGGGTGGCCACACCCAACCCCTACCCTTGGGGGTCGGATTTCCCTCCCCCCAAGGGCCCCGACACCGTTTTTCGACTCCCATACTCGGTTTATTTCCGCCAACCTTCTCCGTGCCTTAAGGTCTTAATTACATGATTAAGGGCTAATTAATTGTGTTTAAAGGTTAACGATGTCATTAAGTCACCTTAATGACACCGTTGCCTATAAATACAACTCTCCCACCATTCATTTGATCATATTGGCTAAGTGCATAATTTAGCTCTGACATCTCTCTAGCTTTATCTCTCTACAAATACCGTACTGACTTAGGCATCGGAGAGGGTACATCAAGCACCACCCCCCCTCCGTGCTTGGTATTGCCCCTCTTGCAGGGTGAGAAGAGAAGAGAAGGCGAAGGACAGAGAGATACGGGCTAGGACGACAAGACTCAAGAGCACCGAATCCGCAACATCTCCAGTGAGGAATAAGGCTTAGGTCGACTGCCCGTTGACCTGAAACTTAGAACCTAACACTTGGCGCCGTCCGTGGGTTTCGAATAGAAAGCCTAATTATCACCAGCCAGATGGCAAGCGTATGTGTCATTCATGGAGGTTACGGAGCTGGAGGAGAGTCAGCGAATGCCAGAGAAGCGTATATGGCACAGTTAGACGACCGTAAACCAAAAGAAGAGCGAGTAGAAAGAAAGAAAGAAGATGTAATACAATTTTCAAGAAGAGACATGGAGCATGTGTTACCAGACAACAAGGATGCCCTAGTCATAACAATGAAGATCACTGATATGGACATTGGAAGAATCCTGGTAGACAGTGGAAGCTCACCTAACATCATTAGCAAGAAGGTCCTCAACATACTGGGAGTAAGGCCAAATAGCATAAAACAGGTTCACTCCCCCTTGGTGGGATTTTCAGGAGAGCCAACATACCCACTGGGGGCAGTCACATTACCCGTGACATTGGGGATAGGCCAGAGGCAGTTAAAAATCGATGTCCTTTTCCTCATCACAGAAGAAATGGAGGAATACAATGGAGTCCTAGGTACCACCACAATCAACAAATGGGGCATGGTGCCATCAACACTATATCAGAAAATGAAATTCCCCACAAGTCAAGGAATAGGAGAAGTAAAGGGTAACCAGAAGGTTGCAAGGAAATGTGCAAGGATTGCACTAAGCAAGAAGAAAACAACAAAAGAGGTCCTACTAATAGATGAGGACTCAAGAGAGGATCATGGAAGACCCGCCCCCATGGAGGAATTAAAAGAAATACTCATAGAAGAGCCCGATAGGAAGGCAAAAATCGGGACCGCCTTATCTCAAGAAGAGGAAAACCACTTAGTAGCTTTACTAAGGGAATACAAAGATCTGTTTGCCTGGTCACCAAGCGATATGCCAGGAATATCAGAAGAAGTAATCTCACACAAGCTCAATATAGACGCGGCAACGCGACCAATAACACAAAAGCTAAGGTCAATGGGAGGAAGCAAAAAGATAGCTATCAAGGAAGAAGTGGAAAAGCTATTGAAGGCAAATTTCATCAAGAAGATTAGATTCCAAACATGGGTGGCAAACCCATTACTGGTAAAGAAGGCGGGGGGAAGTTGGAGAATGTGCATCGATTATCGCGACCTAAACAAAGCATGCCCTAAGGACTCATATCCACTACCAAGAATAGATCAGTTAGTGGATGCAACATCAGGTCACCAACTAATGAGCTTCATGGATGCATACTCAGGATATAACCAGATAAAAATAGCCCCTGAAGACGCCCCTCACACAGCATTCTACGCTGATAGCGAGATATATCATTACACGGTGATGCCCTTCGGACTCATAAATGCTGGAGCGACATACCAAAGAATGGTCAACAAAATCTTCGGGGACATGATAGGAAAAACAATGGAGGCATACGTGGACGACATGATCGTCAAATCCAAAGAGAAGAAATACCATGTGGAAAACCTTCGCTCAACGTTTGAAAAGAATGAGGCAATACCAAGTCCGCCTAAACCCGAAAAAATGTGCATTTGGGGTACAATCGGGGAAGTTTTTAGGCTTCATGGTAAGTCAGCGAGGCATAGAGGTAACCCCCGAGAAACTACAAGCAATTGAAGAAATGCAGTCACCTACGAAGCACAAAGAGGTTCAACGACTGAATGGGAGGTTGGCAGCTCTTAACAGATTCTTGTCCAAAATAGGAGACAAAGCACTACCCTTCTTTGAGGTACTAAGGGCAAACAAGAAGTTCGAATGGACACCAAGATGTGAAGAAGCCTTCCAACAACTCAAACAACATCTAAAGACACTACCACCCCTAGCAAAGCCTATGCCAGGGGAGCCCCTCTACCTCTACATCTCCGTGAGCAACGTGGCAGTAAGCTCGATACTAATAAAAGAAGAAAACTCTGCACAATTGCCAGTGTACTTCGTAAGCAAAACATTGGCAAAGTATGAGATCAACTACATGCCAATAGAAAAGTACCTCTATGCACTGATTATATCAGCAAGGAAGTTGAGACCGTACTTTCATGGGCACAAGGTAACAGTCCTCACATACCAACAATTGAAACACCTCCTCCAAAGACCAGACACATCGGGAAGACTGACCAAATGGGCAATTGAGCTAAGTGAGTTTCGTATTCACTTTGCCCCTAGAACAGCCATAAAAGGACAGGCTCTAGCAGATTTTATTGCCGAATTCACCGGAATTAATCCAGATGAAGACATGGGAGAAATCAAAACTACAAGCGAGGCGAGTAGTAGTCAGGAGAAACAACCAGAAGAGTTATTGGAGATGCATACCGATGGGTCATCCAACGGGGGAGGTTCAGGTGCAGGCCTCCTATTATACCCACCAAGTAAGGATACACCTTTGCGCTATGCCATGGCACTTACCTTTAAGGCAACGAACAACGAGGCTGAATACGAAGCATTGATAACTGGCCTGAGAATAGCCAAAGGAGTAGGGGCAAAGCACCTAAGAGTCAAGTGTGATTCTCAATTAGTGGTCAACCAAGTGAAAGGAATTTACACTGCAAAGTCTGAAAACATGCAGAAATACTTACAGCAAGCCAGGGACCTAATAAAGATCTTCCAAAGCTTCGACATTGAGTCAGTCCCAAGAGAACAAAACCAAGAGGCGGACGCCTTAAGCAAACTAGCCCTAGGGGCAGAAGCAGGCAAAGAGGTTCACTTTGTAGAGCAAAGAAGGCAATCAGTGATAGAACAAATGGAGGCTCTAGTAATAGATGAAGGAGAAGCCTGGATGACCCCAATGCGTCAGTACATCACAGAAGAAAAACTCCCAAAGGATAAGGTAGAGGCAGTCAAGATTGAAAGGATGGCTAGAAATTATGCAGTGATGGACAATGAACTCTACAAAAAAGGGTATTTCACACCCTTCCTCAAATGCATAACATACCCAAAAACAGAGAGAGTACTTGCAGAACTCCATGAAGGAGATGCGGGGTTCCATGAAGGAGCACGTTCAATAATCCGAAAGGTCTACAACCTAGGATACTATTGGCCATCAATGAGCAAAGAAGCAGCAGACTTGGTACAAAAATGTGACCACTGCCAAAGGTACTCCAGAAATATAACAGCCCCAGCAGCAAAGCTAAGTTCCATCTCGGGAGCCTGGCCATTCGCACAGTGGGGGGTTGATCTGATAGGCCCCCTACCAAGAACAAAAGGGCAGAAAACTTGCATAATAGTAGCAATAGACTACTTCTCCAAGTGGATAGAAGCAAAGGCAATGGGAAAGACAACAGACGAGCAAGTCATTAACTTCATTCAATCTCACATTGTCTCGAGATACGGAGTCCCAAAAGAAATAATAAGTGATAATGGCCCACAATTCAAGAGCAAGAAACTGCAATGGTATTGCGAAAGGCTGAATATAGAGCACCGCTTCGCATCAGTAAAACACCCTCAGACAAACGGGCAAGTAGAGTCGGCAAATAAAATAGTGCTAGACGGTCTAAAGAAACGACTCCATGCTACCAAGGGAAGTTGGGTAGATGAGCTGGAAAATGTTCTATGGGCAGTGCGGACAACACCAAAGATAGCCACAGGAGAAACACCATTTGGCCTAGTATACGTGACCGAAGCAGTGGCACCAACAGAAATGGCTGTATCATCACTAAGAACCACGTACTTTGAAGAGCATGAGAACAATAAAGCAAGGCTCCTAGACTTAGACCTTGTAGATGATAAAAGATGGAACTCAGAAGAAGCACATGCACGAATGCGCCTGGTATCCGCAAGGTATTACAACCGCCAAGTCAAGGAGAGGCAATTCCACATACGAGAACTAGTACTCAGAAAGAACGAGTTCTCACACTTAGACCAAGTCAGAAAATTATCTCCAAAGTGGGAAGGGCCGTATAAGATAGCATCAGTTCCATACGCAAATGCTTACCGCCTAGAGGATGGGGATGGGTATATCACCACAAACACCTTCAGTGGGGAACACCTAAAGAAGTACTACGTCTAAAAAAAACAGCACAAGCAAAAGACGATATCCTTGAAGTTATTTCAAGTCATTACATATAATTGTTTAAGTTTTCCAAAAATAACTTTTGAGAAGGGGAACTCAAGAAGTTACTCCAACTCTACAACTATCTTTGATTTCCTCCAAAGGGTGTCTTGATCCACCCAAGGCATCCCATGTGTACATAAAGGCTTGAATGCTCCTAATGAAGTAGAAGTTACTCAAAAGTATCTTTTAAAGAAGGAAAATTTATGAAATTGCCCTCCTACGAAGTTGTAATTTGAAAAATGCCCTTCTAAAGATAAAATTTATGGAAATGCCCCGTCCCGCTGATAATATCAGCGGGATGAAAATGACGTGTCAGCGGGACGTGACGTGTCCCGCTGACTGACACGCGTGATGATAAGTCATCACGCGTGTCAGCCGTCCCGCCGATATTATCAGCGGGATGGAGTGACGTGGCAGCCGTCCCGCTGATAATATCAGCGGGATGGAGTGACGTGTCAGCGGGACGTGACGTGTCCCGCTGACTGACACGCGTGATAATAATGAAGTGTCGGAATTTGCGGTATGAATATAGGTTTTCGAGTGGAAACGGCAATCTAAGCAAGACCAATAGTATACTATTGGGTTTGACGTTTATTGGCAAAATTCCTTCGTTTAGAGGTCGAAATTTGCAGTTTTATGTTTCTTCTGGTCTTTTTGTAATTTATCGGTTTTGTTAGGGTATGTTAGCAAGTTTCGGTTTTTGAGCTAGGGTTAGGGTTTTTCTTTTCAGTATTTAATCTATGTTAGCCATCATTTACATTCAGATTATTGATATATGGAAAAAAAAATGAGGTTTTCCTCTACCTTGCGTCAATTCTTCGGGTATTCTTAGAATCAACGAATTCTTGCGCCCTCTATCCATCAAAATTTCGGTGTTCCCCTAGAATCAACGAAACCGATAAATTACAAAAAGACCCGAAGAAACATAAAACTGCAAATTTCGACCTCTAAACGAAGGAAATTTGCCAATAAACATCAAACCCAATAGTATACTATTGGTCTTGCTCAGATTGCCGTTTCCACTCGAAAACCTATATTCATACCGCAAATTCCGACACTTCATTATTATCACGCGTGTCACTCAGCGGGACACGTCACGTCCCGCTGACACGTCACTCCATCCCGCTGATAATATCAGCGGGACTGCTGACACGCGTGATGACTTATCATCACACGTGTCAGTCAGCGGGACACGTCACGTCCCGCTGACACGTCATTTTCATCCAGCTGATATTATCAGCGGGACGGGGCATTTCCATAAATTTTATCTTTAGAAGGGCATTTTTCAAATTACAACTTCGTAGGAGGGCAATTTCATAAATTTTCCTTTAAAGAAGGTGGTGATACAATCATTATGTTATCCTTACACAGATATGACTTCCAAGTTAACAGGACCTTCAACGCCCCCAAGAGCGTATCTTGAGAGTAGTTTCCATACTACGAATTTCGACGCCCCCAAGAGCGTATCTTGAGAGTAGTTTTTATAATACGACCTTCGACGCCCCCAAGAGCGTATCTTGAGAGTAGTTTCTATACTACGACCTTCGACGCACCCAAGAGCGTATCTTGAGAGTGGTTTCCAAAAACTACGAATTTCGACGCCCCCAAGAGCGTATGTTGAGAGTGGTTTCCAAAAACTACGAATTTCGACGCCCCCAAGAGCGTAACTTGAGAGTATTTTCTAAAAACTACGACCTTCGACGCCCCCAGGAGCGTATCTTGAGGTAGATTTCAAACTACCAGATTCGACGCCCCCAAGAGCGTATCTTGAGGTAGATTTCAAACTACCAGATTCGACGCCCACCAAGAGCGTATCTTTGGTCTAACTACTGGTGACCTCCGGGAGCGTATCTCGTGAACACCTTCGACGCCCACCAAGAGCGTATCTTTGGTCTAACTACTGGTGCCCTCCGGGAGCGTATCTCGTGAACAGTTTCGACGCCCACCAAGAGCGTATCTTTGGTCTAACTACTGGTGCCCTCCGAGAGCGTATCTCGTGAACAGTTTTCAACGCCCACCAAGAGCGTATCTTTGGTCTAGCAGTACCGTACATACCATTTAAAGGGTATCAGAAGAGATCATTGCACCATACTAAGAAGGATCCCATGAGAAAATTATTGCAAAGTAAGATTGTAAGAAGAACACATAATGTTTTTTCTTGATGAAATAGCAGGTATGACGATGAAGGAAAACACCAAAGAAACGCAAAGAAGAGGAAGCATCAGAAAGGGAAGGATCCATAACCAAATAGCTATACATAAAGGCACATGAGGTTATCATGAAAAGGGGAGATAAACACCCCGCATGCATGCCATAAGTAAAGACACAAGTGTCAAACAAAGATGGCGAAACTAGGAAATGTGGAGTTTCGAACTCTAAAGACAAGCATAAAAAAGCTAGAGGCCAAAAAGGAGAAATGCGACCCAAATTAAGAAGAACCTCAAGCCACAAACTCGCGAAACCACCACAAGAGATGGGTGTACTACTTCCTCATCTTGGCAATATGCCTAACAGCGAAGTCAGACAAATCACCAAGCTGAGAAAAAGGAAAGTCAGGAGCAATCATGTACATACGCTTAAGAATCGCCTTCAAAGAAATACGCTTAGCCACAGAGCAGCGAACATCGATAGCAGCCTGATAAGAGGAGGAAGCCTTATACTCAGCGATAGCACACCCTTTCTCCTCCACACGAAACATCTCCTCAAGGAACACCAACTCAGCAGCCCGAAGCACTTCATCGCGATAAGACTTTTGTCTTAAAGTTTCAATCTCTTCTTTAAGAAGGGCAATACGACTCTCCAAATCTCGGCACTGCAAATCTGTGATACGACTACGCTCCAAACAACTAACAAGCTTAGAATTAAGAGAGACAAAAATGTCCTCGTGCACCTTTTTCTCCTCAGCAAAATCAATAACAAGGGTGGACAAATTAACAAAGTCGGCAATACCCTGTGACAAAAACAAAGGATGAGACAGATAAAGCAAAAATGAAATGTCCTAAAGGGTAGCACGGTTAAGAAAAGTTACAGAAGCATAGCGAGCCTACACATCATGAGCCAATTCATAAGCTGCCTCCGACCCTTTAAAAGGGGGCACACGATCGGCAGGAGGAACAGCAGACTGCAGAACACGAACTCCAACCTCAGGAGTTTGTAAAGAAGATTGATTGTCAAAACGAGCCAGCTCAGATACGGAGGACGAGCCACTCAGACCCAACAATTCCATCAACAGGAGGACGAGACAGCTCCTTTCGACTCAGACGCGGAAGACGAAATCTACCTACAACAAGATACGGAGTAAACACCAATATACACTAAGGAAACTCAGATATTCGAGGACTTACCAAACAAGGAAGAAGGAAAAGATGGCTCCCGGACCCTCGATTGGGGGGCATCAATATAAAAATAAGATGGTACCCTAACATCACCACCGCCCTTACCTCCAATTAGAGGACACCTCCCCGCACCATAAAAAACCGATCTTTTGCAATCGAAGGTCTGGTCCCGGAGTTAACTACTCCCACCCGTACTGGCCTCTTACTCCTCATCAATCACCGGGGAGATCTGCTGATCGAAAAAAACGCAAGCTTAGCCCAAGGAAAACAGAAAGCGGACAGTAGACACAAGATAAAACTCATTTTCCTAAAACGACGAATACAAAGTCAAAAGGTAAGAATAGAAAGATGATATGGGAAGACCCCACAGGCCAACAAGTAGAGGCAGGGGGCAAAGGGAGATAGTTATAACCCCCAGCATAGAGAGGCCCCACTGGCCAACAAGCAGAGGCAAGGGGCAAGGGGAGATAGTTATAACCCCCAGCATAGAGAGACCCCACTGGCCAACAAGCAGAGGCAGGGGGCAAGGGGAGATAGTCATAATCCCAGTATAGAAGACCCCACGCGCCAGCAAGCAGAAACACGGGGGCAAGAAGATGAAAAGAGGATGAACCAAACAGGACTATATCACCATGAAGACCCACAAATCAAAAACGAGACAAATAAAGAAACAATCGAGGGAGAGGCGGGATTACGTCTCCCAAAAGCAACGCTTACACAAAACAAAAGGCACGTACCTCAATACGACACACGTCCCAAGAAGCGAGTCCAACCAAGGATCATAACCGCCTAAAAGAAAAGGAAAAGAAAAAAGGACAACGAGAATGAGGTAATCACTTACCCCTTTTTATAGTACAAGAGAATAGGGTTTTTTCTAAAACCGCCCAATCAACACCGTTGATTTTTAGAAAGGAAAAATTCAAGGGTCAGATTCAAAAACTGATACCCCTAGTTCCCATTAACTGCGGTTAAACTCACATCTACCACAGTTAGCATCCCATGGGTATATTTTTGAGCATCCCATACTTAGAAAAATTTTAGACCAAAATTAAAATTTTTCTCCATTTAGACTTACCCCGACATGAAATTGAAGCATGGACCCGTTTAGCTGTATTCGTATTACATCCCCACGCGAGCATATATTTTTCAAGTATACGCCCATGGCGGGGATAGATTTATTATTTCCATCTCAGACGGACACGTGCTTGGACACGTGTCCGTGCTATTCTGACATTTGCAATTCCTCTATCTTAAAAGGCAGGGGGCAGAGTCAGAGACACACATCCATGGGTAAGTAAGTATTCCGACAAAAGGTAAAATCCCGGCTTCAAATTGCGCGTGTCATACCATCCTAAAATAGAGTCAATCAAGGGTCAGGCCATTGGTTGACTCGGGGGCATGTGATGGATATACGCCCAATTTGAACCCGTTGACTTCCGAATCGTTTTATTTTGATCACCCCGTTAATGATAGAAAATCGAAACTTCGACCCAAACACCCCGCGGAAACACCAACGGTCCAGACGAGGCTGAAATACTCATCCGGACCGAGGTAAACTCACCGTTTTTCGACTCTCATACTCGGTTTATTTCCGCAAACCTTCTCCGTGCCTTAAGGTCTTAATTACATGATTAAGGGCTAATTAATTGTGTTTAAAGGTTAACGATGTCATTAAGTCACCTTAATGACACCGTTGCCTATAAATACAACTCTCCCACCATTCATTTGATCATCTTGGCTAAGTGCATAATTTAGCTCTGACATCTCTCTAGCTTTATCTCTCTACAAATACCGTACTGACTTAGGCATCAGAGATGGTACATCAAGCACCACCCCCCCTCCGTGCTTGGTATTGCCCCTCTTGCAGGGCGAGAAGAGAAGAGAAGGCGAAGGACAGAGAGATACGGGCTAGGACGACAAGACTCAAGAGCACTGAATCCGCAACATCTCCAGTGAGGAATAAGGCTTAGGTCGACTGCCCGTTGACCTGAAACTTAGAACCTAACACCTATAGAATATAATTTAACACATTAGTACCAGATATAATATGAATAGAATTAGAAACAACCTAATATAGATAAACTTTTTACCAAATAAATAAACTTGAAATTACCAATCTAAAACTCAAATTAACCCAAACCACTAAAATTATCAACATACTAATCTATGTTAGAATTAACCTCAAATTTATCATAATCTTTTGAAAAAATCAACAGAATCTAATATTTGAAAAAAAAATCACGAAAAACTATAATAATAACCACCATAAAAAATATTAACATTAATTAAACCTACTCTACTCACAAAATGCATAATAATCCATATCTTGGCTGAAAAAAAAAATGCACCCAAATCCAACATCAAGCCCAGTCCTACCAAACTCTAGTTTATCTACTGATGTGCCGTGATCTTTCTTTTTTTTTTTTTTAATCAAACCGTTTCTAAACCCTAATCAGTAATCTCTAAATACAGAGCGCTGCAGTACCTCCTCTCCTCATCCTCTCCTCCTTCGTCCGCTTACACCGAACTACAGAAATTAAGAAGAAAAGAAGATGAAGTACCTTTCATGGTCGATTAGGAGGCCGGAGCGAATGCCTCGTGCTGTGGGTCTGGTGGTCCGGTCTTGGTCTTGAACGTCTTCTCTTGCTTGAATATGATCTGTGGTGGAAAGTTTAGGCTAATTGGATTTGGAGAAGAAATAAAGAGAGTATTGAGTTTTGAAGAATCTGGTTCTACGCAAAATAGGTGCACGAATTTGTCTTTGTTTATCAGTTCCAAAGAATACATCTTCTATTTTTGGACCTAATATTGGTAGCTGTAAATTTAGCAAATTTAATTTTGTGTAACTAGAGCAGAGAAATCTCCCATTTCTGAATTTGACTTTACTAAATTGGTGATATATGATTTCTTCAAGAATTCTGATTGTATTCTCTGTACTTCGCTTTCCATTTCTGTGTTTGTAAAATGTTTGAATTTATTTTCAGCTTTCTTGAATAAATGGGGCAAATTAGAATTAATGAATGAACAATTTCAAATTAAGTGGGGGCAAAATGTAAATATCCTTAAAATTACAAGAGGTATTAGTAATAATTACTACAAGTTCAGTGGGGGAAGTTGCCCACACTGGACCTTTATCAGCCTCGTCCCTGCTTGCCTGCAGCAGTCGATCACCGCACACTTCATCAGTTTCACAGTTGAACCATCATCATCCACTCTCTTCACGGCAAAAAGCCAAATCTTAAAGCTTGAAAATGAATACAGTGTAAAGTAATTAACTGAACCAAAGAGCTTAATTGAAAACACATGATGCGAATTGAACAAAACCCCTATTGGGATCAAAGGTGAGACCTTTCTACTTGCAGATAACTTGAGCCCGCGCAAATTAAGTGTTATTGACGAGAATGTAGAAGCGGAAGAATCTGGGCCCCAACCTTGTACGGACTAGATACGATGAAGAGCACGTTGGAAGACGGATTGGCGTCGGATAACCCCAAATTATGGTTTTCAAGGAGAAGGAAGGTGGATGGTTAGGGTCCAATTGGGTTCTTTTAGGATCAAAATGCAAAAATTAAAAGTTAGATGTTTAAATTTGAGGACTAAATTGAACAAAATAAAAGTTTTTTAACGGTCAAACTTAACCGCAAACATATTGCACCAAAAATCTACAAAATAAAACATATGGCACCAAAAGTCAACAATGATCAAACATATGGCACCAAAATACCCTTTAACCCACTATTGAATTTGAATTACACAAGTTTTTTTTTCTACTCTCGTATCGACTCGTACCTAGGGCCGGTAATGCGTTGAAAAATGTTCATTGCGATTTTCTCACCATTTTTCTTTATTTATCATGGTGTGGTGTGGTGTGGCTATAGTTATGAATTTCTTACCGACATACTATTGCTTTAATAACTGTGTTATACCTATTACTATAACTTGATGATGTTCAATGGAAACCATCTGTAGTTCTAATTTTCTTCGTGTTGTCGTAACACCTATTGCACATTGGAAATTAGATTTTTTTTTTGGCCAATGGAAATTAGATGATTTTGTTTTTGTTTTTGCATTGTACTAATTTTAGTTCATAATATACCGAAATTTTATTATGGAAATTCTATTTCTAAACCATCAACTTATTTATGCAGAATACAAATTATTAAGTTTTCCAAGCTACTCCTTTAATTTTATTAGTTTTATTTATTTTAAATAAAACGAAAAAAATAGATAAACCAATTTTTAAAAAAATGAAAACTAAAGTTTGAAATAAATTTTATGGAAATATATATGATATGTATATTTTTTTAAAAATATATATATATATATATATATATATTTTTTTTTTTTATAAAAATAAATCCCCAAATCTTAAAGTTTTCTTTTAAGACAAATATGATTCTCATTATATTTTTTAAGTTTGTTTACTGCCTAAAGTTATTCTAAATTTGTAACATTTTTTATTTGTTGCGAATAACACTACAAGAAAATAGTCGTTCTCCTAAAGTCGAAATCGGTCGGAAACTTGCCGGAGATGGTCTGTTACGTCTGTTTTCCGTTTGATATGGCTCGTGGTAAAAACGAGAGTCGGAACACGGTCGGAAACGTTCCTGACAGGCAAAATCGGTCAGAAAACTTTGACTACGCGAAATATTTGTAGGGAAGAAGAATGTATATTAAATCCGTAGTTAAACTTCCCGAACGATCTCCTACCGATGTATGGATGGCCGCAGATGTTTGGGAGGTTGTGCTGCCGCCCTTTGGAATCCAACTCGCAGGTGCTAAAGCTGTCCTAGGATGCTGCAAACAATTGGTACTGAATACGCGTGTTTAGCAGCTAAGTTTTTGTTTCCAATGAAAATCTTTATAATACCATTAGGCAAACGTTAATTACGCAGTTTTAGTTACACATTATGTTAGTTATGAAACCTTAAATTGCAGTTGCGTAAGCTCACTGTAGTATGTTGTGCTTAGTTGTTCAGACTTCGACACGAAATACAACTACATGAGGCATTATACGAATATTCATTGTCGACATTTAGCAACCCTGCAGCCGATGTCAAAGGTATTCTGGCGAGTCGGTGTTATGTTAATTTAAATTCTGGTGTTTAGCACCACCGTATGTAACTCCAATGTTAGGCTTTGGTCTTGGGTACTCGAACACAAAATGATAGTTTCAGGATGTGAAGAGATACTGCAATATAATGTCTTCAACATAGTGTATGTTCATGTTGAATGCTCAATTTAGCACTACACAAACCCATTACTAATGCGGATTTGTTAACATAGTATCGACCGTTTCGAGATACCACAATTAGACTCGGCCTTCAAGTCCAAGGATGAAATTGGTGTGTGCATACCAGCTGTTGAATGTTGCTTTTAGGATTATATTTGTTTCCCCCGTATGGTATGTTTTGCGTTGGGCAACGAATAAGGTCAAAATATGTCTTCATACCATATTTGCTGTGTTGACATCCAACTTCAGATTAATTTTATTTCACTTGAAACGAATGTAAAGTTTGTAAGCACTAAAGTTTGATCTATGGTCTTAAACAATCGTCCCGAAAATGGTACCACAGGTTCCACGAGGAAATCGCGGGCAAAGGATTCGTGAATCTTCACAAGGATCCCTGTGTGTACACTAAGACCTCAGGGTCAAAGTATGTCATCTTGATGTTATACGTCGATGACATTCTTCTTGCCGTGAACGATGTGAGTTATTTGAAGAACTCAAAGTCTAGCATCTGTATATGAGATGAAGAACATGGGTGAGGCCACTTACATCTTGGGCATTAAGATTGCTAGAGATCGTGGTGCTCATATATTATGTCTTTCTCAGGAAGCCTATATCAACAAATTGTTGACAAGGTTCAGTCTCTCTGATGCTAACACGTGGAGACACCAGTTGTATATGGGAGTGCGTTGTCGAAGCTTGATGGCCCAATTAACCTGGTAGAGCATGAACATATGAAAAGTGCAGAGTACATCAGTATGGTAGGAAGTCTGATGTACGCGAAGTAATGCACTCATCCAGATATATGTTACGCTGTGGGATAAGTAGCATGTTTCCAATCAAACCTCGGTAATTAGCATTTGAAAGCCGTCAAACGAATTATGAGGTATTTGAAAGGTACGACAGACTACGGACTGTGCTATGAGGGAAGTAAGTTAGAATTGATAGGATATAGTGACGCCGACCATGGTAGTGATCTAGATTATCGTAAGTCCACCTCAGGAGGAGTGTTTCTCCTTGCTAATGGTGTCATCTCTTGGATGAGCAAGAAGTAATCTTGTGTCGGGCTGTCTACTATAGAATTCGAATTCGTAGCTGTCTCAAAGAATAAACAGGAGGTTGTCTGGCTAAAGAGACTCTAGACCGCCCTGCTTGACGTCGAGGACGGGAGTAATCCTTTGCGCATTTACTCTGACAGTCAAGCTGCGATTGGGGCAATCAATAATTCGAAGTACCATAGTAGGACAAAACAAGTTAATATAAAATAAAACTATGTGAAGAGTGTGGTAGAAGACAAGCTGATCACATTTGAATTCACGCCTTCAGAAAATATGGTTGCAGATCCGTTGACCAAACCCATACGCAAGGATGTTTTCGAAAAGCACGTAAAACTGCTTGGCCTGCGTAGGATGTAAAAGGATTGTAATACGTGACAATAATATTTTTGGATTTGAAGTAACTTTTGAATAAAGAATTTCTATTTGAGTTTATGATATTTACGACCTCATGATGACAATATTACATCGGATGGACGGTCTATAAACTAGTCGTTGGAGCGTAAAACCTCCTAATAAAAAATGTTGAATGTGGACAATCTCACGTCACACGAGCTTGGTCGTCTTGATGGAAGGGAAACCTCAGCCATATCAAGACCGGCTAAGAGCCATGGTATTTCGAAAGAGAAATTTGGTTATACAAAACGATCATTTGGTCTATTAAAGGTTTTTTGATCGTTGTGACGAACTCTGTTCGTGTATTACCACATTCTGGGCTAGATAAGAAATCTATGATACCATATGACATTCCAATTCCTGACATAAAGTGAGTTCAGGTTATGCTATCGACGCGCACTTCATACTGCGCGTGCAATGTTCGACCACGGGGTCTGACTCGGTTGTGTTAGACGGAACCTTTCAAGATTCTGAAGGACACAAATTTATTCACCTTGAGCGTGTGACTGATCCCGGGCGCTGAATGAAGTAGCACCCGAAGTACCCTTACCACTCGGAGCTCATGTCCAAGGTTGGGCTCAATGTTCGTTCCCAGGCGTACGAGCGCAACGCTAGAAAAAAGGCCAAGTGACCACATTTTGGGCACCGGTTAAGTTTGACTAAGGACATGAGCGATAAGGATGTCATGCACATATGTAATTCTCCAAATCTTGTATTCACTAGGTGGCCACTAGCTGGATATTAGTTGAAGGTTGTGAATACTTGTGCGGATGCGTTGGAGAAGTATCCATGTGTGGGAAACTAGGCAATTGGAGAATAACAGTTTGTAATCATATTGTGATGGGCGCCGTAATTGGTAGCCCATAATATGTATAGTTTACCTAATGAACTTGGGTAAATGTCACATTAGGGTAATTGGGCTAGACCCAGACCCAAATCCCAATTGACTTGGGAGGCCCAAAATTGGGCCTCCCCAATACTTAGGCCGGCCGAAATAATAAGGTGGGGTAAAGTGGACTTTTGTCCACTTTACTCCTCCTATAAATAAGAGGTGTTAGGGAATATTTTAGGGTTAATCATAATTCCCTCACACGAGTGTTTTAGAGAGAAAATCCTCCTCCAACACTAGCAAGTTTCGGCCGAACCATACCTACACCAAGGGTGTGCCAAATTGCTTTTGAGAAACTCTCCGAAGATCTGTCCCCGCGTCAAGAATTGATATGAGGCTTTGTTGTGGAGCTAACACCACGTAGAGCTTCTTTCACAAGAACCTCTACGGGTTCCGTCCAATGGATCGAGAACTCCCTTGTACAAAGGATCTTGGACTACGGTAACTGTTGAGGTATGTATAACTCTTCCGCTGCGTAATTCCAATTACATGCACATACCATGTTTTGTGTTTCCTTAGTGATTAATCCCCGTAATCTAACAGTGGTATCAGAGCCTGTGTTAGGAGTTCATGATTTTGATAAGTTGGTTTTCTTGAAATTTAAATTTTGGACCGAAATTTTAAAGCGTACGCGCGTGCCCCGGACCTTTTAGTGTTCGCGGGTGAATAATTCGAAACCGTTTAGTGAGTTTGACGTGTATAAAAAGTCCGAATAATCTAAAACGAACCCGAATCGGACGTATACCCATAATTTGCCCCCGAGTCAAGTGGTGGCATGGCCCCATCTTGACTCTATTTTCGATAGAGTATATGTTCGATTCAAGTTAGGGTGTTACCTCGTGATGGACTTACTGTCCGTTGGCGCATGGGCCCTGTTATTGCGCGTCCCTCTTTTTGTTTAAACGGGAGCGGTTATAACTGCCGACATGGTTAGTGCAGAAAGTATATGTGTATGACATGTACATATATGACAATCCTAGTTCATGTATGCGATCAGGGATATGAATGCTGACACATATACAATTATGACGTGCATGCGTACGAGGGTCGGCATACGATACGTAATGTTATGAAATTAAATCATAAAAGTATGGGCATGTATATATGCGATGACATGAGTATAAGTATATACATTTCGGGATTGTAAAAATAAACACATGACATGGATATGCAAACGTGTGTATGTATGTAGACATGCATATGTACGCGATGGTACGTAAACATGTGTAAATATTAGGGAATTCTCCCAAAAGAGATAGAAAAAATATGACGAGGATAGAATATTACCCACGCGTGTTTTTAAGGGAGTGTGTATGTGAACCTCTCCATACTTGGTCTCCACATTTTGGAATTGTTTTCCTCCCTATTGCTTGGTGGAAGGGATCGTAACTGATGACATGGTTAGTGCAACGAGTATACGTGTATAGCAAATACATATGTAATCATGTAAGTGTATGTATGTAACACAGACGTTCATGTTGGTGTGTATGTAAACATGGTGTATGTATGCGTGAATATATAAGCATGGGTGTATGATGAAGACTCATAAAAAGAGTTAGAAAAATTAAGGAGAGGTAAACCTTAACCCTCACACTACACAGAGGAGTGTGTGTTGTGGACGCGCAGGTCCTGAGATTGCGAGGCGTCATGCATCCGTTGCGTCGTTGATGAACGCCTTATAATAGGAGTATGTTCGCGACGTATGTGTTGAGAGACGGGGCCTTTGTCGATATAATATTGCCCCAGGAGGGGGAGCGTTTGTAAAGACGTGGATCGCATAGGTATATGTAAGTGCTGATTCTAACCATGGTTGCACTATCCCCTTATTCGCGAGGTGTTAGGCCTCCGACGTGTTGTCGATGAACGCTCCATAATAGATGTGTGTTAAGTTGTGCCGACGCGCGTAATGTTAGGTCGTTCAGACGCGTGTAGTGTCATATAGGCTGTATAAGTGTCGGAACGAGACCCTTACTGACGTAGAGTTATCCCCTTATAGAGGATGTTCGTTATGTAGTAGTTGTGAACTTACAAGTTCGTAGGTGTGGAGTTGCCCCCGTGTCGGGTATGTTCGCCACATAGTTGTCTTGGACGCGGTGTGTTAACCCTCGTGTCGACTGCTACTTGGGTTTTTCCAAGGTTGGGTGTATTCAACGACAGCTACTTGATGTTTCCGAGGTAGGGAGAAGGCTAGAGGTCGACGAGGCAACGTACCCTTCCATGGTTTTGGTCAGAGGTCGGCGAGACGACATGCCTATCCATGTTGTTACCGCAACCTGGTGTTTTCAAGGTAGAGTGCTTCCTGCGGCCGCTACTTGGTTATTGGTATATTGATGTGACACACAGACATAAAAGTCTTTCAGCGATTCGTGGATACAACAGCCACATAGAGTTACGTGGACATGATAGCCACTTAGTGTACCCGTTAGGTGCTTCGTATGTGAAGTGGTAGATCTCGCATTGACGTGTCGATGGTGTGCACGGTGTTGCGCGTGCATAGTGTGGCGTTCGTGGTACTCTTATACTTAGAATTTAGAAGCGAATCGTCGCTCCTTGTTGATGTGTCGAAACATGCGCGCATTGCGCCATGTATGCTGCCATTATACTTAGTTTCTGAACGAGAGGTGTTGCTCCTCCTCTTAATGCGCCGACGTGCGTGTGCCACGCTAGGTGTCTTCGTACTTAGTTTGAGGTGTTACTCCTCCTTCCTGGTTCGTCGACGCGCACGTGCTACGCTTAGCGTCTTCATACTTATCCTTCAAACGAGAGGCATTGTTTCCCCTCTTGGTATGTAGACGCGTGTGTGTTACACTTAGCGTCTCCATACTTGGTTTTTGAACGAGATGCGTTGTTTCCCTTCTTGGTGCGTAGACACGCGTGTGTTGCTATTGCGAACACTCCGCCTCGTTCCAGGACTAAAAGAGCTGACTCCGAGGTGCGTCCCTCGAGCGATCCCAAGTGGTCGAAATTCGGCAGTGGCGAGGCATCGAACGTTTGAGGGTTAGGCTCGCTCACCTGCTATGTCGGCCCCCCGGTCGAGGGGCCGGACCTTGGAGGAGGAGTCTCCTCATGAAGATGTGTAACTTGCCTTTATTTTCTTGCTTACTGTGATGCTTGGCCCTTCTTGTTTATCCTTGAATGTATTCATAGGGATTGCGCCTCTTGCTGCGCTCACCCGAGTTGGCTTGGTTTGTCCTGCAAAGGATGTTACCGCTGGTGGGGGAGTGGGCACCTTTTGTTGTTAGGGGGCCATGCTTTGCCAAGGAGGCCATCTTGACCACTCCCGAGGTGGGAGTACGTATGTTCCACCAGATTATCACTCCTAGTGATCGAAGGTTTCTTCCCGGCGAACCTAAGAGTGCGCACTCATATCGTGGGGGTGTGCAGACATGTCTTGCGAATGTGAGAATTCATCCTTACTCTTTTATAAGTTGTATGCATGTTTGTGTTGTTGTTATAAGAAGGCTCTCCAGGGGAAGTGCGACATGTTGTGTCACGAGCTGGCGAGCGCGAAGGAGAAGACGCGCTTCTTGGATTCCAAGGTTGTTGATTTGGAGGCGGGAAACTCATCTCGTTAGGCTTGAGTTGTTGCGCTCGAGTTCGATGTGATTGCCCTTCAGAAGAAGGTTGCTGAGGATAGCGAGGCGCACGACCTTGCGTTGCTGGTTGCGCAAGAGATGGCCTATACATAAGGTAAGGTTGATGTTGTGGCGGAGCACAAAGATTCGGGGTCCTATCACGCTGACATTCGGGCAGGTGATGACGACATGATGTGTCTGTCCTCCATCAAAGGATTTGTTGGGCATGGTGTATACCGTTGCCCTAAACTTTTATTTTGATCGGTTTTGTATATATGCATGTTTTCCACTGGACATGCGGTTGCCTTGTGTCTTAGAGGCGGGATTGTTTTCCCGTTGCTGAGGGCAATGCCCCCCCCAGATTGTTGAGGTGCATGTCTTTAAGGTTGTTGAGGCGAATTCCCTCAAATGTGTTTTGCTGAGGCGAATGCCCTTGAGGTTTGTATTGCAACTTGCATGATTTTAGCCCTTGTATATATAGGCTTGGTAGTGTCGTATTTTTCGCAACGATGGTTGAAACTTGAGACTCTTTGTAGAGTACGTAAGTAGACATATATGTCCACTCGAGATGAGAGTGTTGTTCAGCTCGCCGGAGGAGTTGGTACCTTGCATGTGGCATTAGGTTGATTGTGTTTGCTCTACCAGGCTTTGTACATGATTTTGGCTCCCCGTGTTTGGGTTGAGGTTGCGTGTTGGGGTGTTGTCCCTTTGAACCCTTTATGTTTATGTTTCATTGTTTGACGCTCTCGTTTAATACCTGTCATGAATGGTTTAGTAATGCATGGTAACATGGTAGTAATATTTCATACCCTTGTTTTTATGATTGTCCATGTGGTGTGGACTATAGAGTAGAGTTGAGACTCGTCCTCTTGTTGGGTGTAGCATCCGTAGTTGTTGTTAGGAGACATACGTCCCTGCATTGAGTGCCCCTCTTGGTTATACCAAGGCATGGCAAGATGAATATGGGTTAGACACATGTGTTGTTTGCTTGCTGTTAGATATCGGTCCAATTCGGGTTCGTATTTACGTTTCTGGCCTTGTAAAATATCCCAAAACCCATAAAAAAAACCCTTTCGCGGACACCTAAGTCTAAAACGGTCCGGGATTGTTAAACAATCCGGGTAGGTCCGGATTACCGTTTTACCTCGTACGTTCACTCCGATCAATTTGCCAAGTGTGGGAAGTCGGTGCATACATAGTCCGCCTTGATGACGATATACGTCTTCTTTACATACTGACATCAAGTACTTCAAAACTGAGCAGGATCCTTGGGTTCCCTATAAATAGGGGCCTAGGCCTCTCATTTGGGGGATCTCCTCCTCACTTTTGGACTTGAAATGCTCTGACTTCTCTCTAAGGCTTTCTCTCTCTAGAAGTGCTAACTTGAGCGTCAGAGTGGGCCCAACCAGCATTCCCCCCTCCCACGCTGGTTACTGCCCTTCGTGCAGGACCCGAAGATCAAGAGTTCAAGGTTGAGGATTGAAGTCTAGCTCGGTGATTGTGTATTAAGGATTGCGGCGTTCCCGTCCTTATACATATATCTCGAGCCCGATCGTGAAGTAAGAAGCCTGTTCGTGGAAGAAAAAGCCCGAAGCAGCCCAAGTGGTGAAGCAAACTCAACATTTGGCGCCGTCTGAAGTGATTCGAACAAAAAGCCGTGCTGCAAGCCATGACAGGAAGACGACCAAAGAAGACGAGTGTAGGCAGGATGAAACCAACGAGAAGTCACCCAGGACCTTCTCACATGCCGGACGCAGAATCCACAGCTTCGTCCATTCCGTCCACAAACGCCCATCCTACACTGTTCGGGCCAGAAGATCAGAACAACATGCCTCCGCAAGAGCAAGGAACGAGGGTGGATCAAGAAATTCCATCAGGAATGCCAGCTGAGGCAACACAGCAACAGCCAAGGAATGCAGCCAACATGCCTACAGTCACACCGGCAATGATGGCGGCATTGGAAGAACTTCTGTCTCTCAGGGAGATCTTAAAGAATCAAGGATATGTTGTGCCTCCACCACCCCCGCGTGATAATGAACAGGCTACTCCAGCCAGAGAAGCGTCATATGATACCAACCAGCAAAAATCGCAACACCCAGGTGGGGTAGAAGATTCTGAAGATGCCTATCAACAGACCAGGCGGGAGTCAGCACGTTCAGGCACTCCAAGAGTTGGCATGAAGCAACAAGGAGTAAGATGGAAACAGCCTCCTGTGAGCAATTCTCAACGCCCACACAGGGAGGATAGCTCTAAAACAACAAGCCAGGCTGGCACAGGAAACGAGGGTTGGAGGAAGCCCGCGCACGAAAACGACATCCCAATCAAGGGACTCACGGCTAAGGCCTTAGAAGAGATGATTGAGAGGAAAATGAAGCAATTGAAGATGAAGGGAATGCATGCCCTAGAAGAAAATGCATCGCACCCATTCTCTGGTGAATTAGTGCATAGTCACGTTCCAGATGCCCTGTACAGAATCGGCGGAGAAAAATATAGAGGGAACATGAAGCGTCTCTGCTAGGACGAACGGACAACCCGCATCACGTTGCCATGACATTTGCAAATACTCTCGTTGGAACTGCTGCACATTGGTTCTTCTCGCTGCCATGCAGAAGCGTCACGTCATGGGCATATCTAAAGGCAAAATTCATTCAAAGATACATGGGAGAGCGCACACTCCTTAAAGGGCTGAACGTGTTGAATGAGGTGACACAGCAAAACGACGAGTCGTTAGCATATTATTACATCCGCTTCAATCAAAACATCTCAGACATTCAAGGAAACATCACTGAAGGAGAAATCGTGCGCGCCTTCTTTGCAAACTTAGGCCGAAGAGGACATGCCCTGGCTGAAAAGATGGCAAGACGCCCAAATGAGACGCTTGAAGAATTGGCGGCGAGAGTAAAAGAATTTGTGGATCTGGACCGATTCAGAGAACAACATAAGGCGAAAGTTAGTGCAGCTCGCGCTAAGGAGAAGCAAGCAAAACCCCAGCAAGGCCCGCAGCAAGTGAGACAATTCCAGCCCCACAAGAGGCCATATCAGCCCGAATTCTAAAAACCAAAAGAAGTGAACCTGGCAGAGTGCGTTCCTTTGAATGCACCACTTTCCATAATCCTGAAGAAGATGAAGGAAGATAATATGTGGAGGGAGCCAGCGAATTTCCGAAAAGGGCCACTGGGAAAACAGGAAGATAAATGGTGTGAAAACCATGAAGTCTACGGCCATGAAACAAACAGCTGCGTCAGCTTGCGATTTCGCATAAACAACTTCATCCTTAAAGGGGAGCTCAAGCAATATGTCGACCAAGGCGACAAACGAAAAAAGAAGAACCATGCAGAGTAACCCGGGAAGGGAAACAAGGGAAAGGAGAAAGTCAACGAAAACCCACCTCCGCCAAAGCGTGGTGTCATCAACGTAATCCATGGTGGGCCAGCAGCAGGAGGTAGCGTTTCTAACGCCCGGGATGTCTATGCCTCACAGCTTCAGGTTCTGCCCAAGTACGGAAAGAGGCGGCAACCAGAGAAGGAGGACATAATCATCCCATTCTCAAACGCCGACAAGAAACACATAGTGTATCCTCATGATGATGCTTTGGTCATAACAATGGACATCAATGGATTTGATGTGCAAAGGATTCTGGTAGATGGTGGGAGTGCTGCGGATTTAGTCATATAGAGGTGCTCAAGAAGATGGGAAAAAAGGAAGCTGATCTCTCATCGAGCACGTTTCCGTTGGTTAGTTTCGCAGGAGCGGCAACCTACCCATTGGGCATGATTACGCTTCCAGTTATCCTTGGAGACGGGTGGAAAGCATTGCATATAGACGTCACATTTGTGGTGGTGAACAACCTGGGGGCATATAACGGCATCCTGGGAAGAACAACGATCAACCCACATGACATTGTGCCATCTACAGCTCATCAGAAAATGAAGTTCCTAACTCCGCACGGAATTGGAGAAGTGCTAGGTGATCAGACTGCCGCACGAAAGTGCTATGTTAATGCCTTGAGGAAAATGAAACAGGTGTCAATTGCCATGATAGGAGTTGGTGCAAAGAGAAAGCTGTTTGCCTCGAACGAAGATGATGAAAGGAAGAAGGAAAAGTTGTCACCAAGGTCCGAACTTGACAGGATTCTTTGTGCACCTAAGCGGAGTGTGCTTGATGTCAAGCAAAGAGAAGAAGAATCTATCATGTACTACTTCCGAAGGTTCGCTCAAAATGCAACTGCACTGAGAGCAATCAAGAAGGACGTCATCAACGCATTTTTCTTGAACATGAACGCATCAACATTTTTGCTATTTGGAAGGGAATTTGGGTGGCGTACAACCAAGACAATGGCGTGCTTAAAAGACAAGATGGAGACTGCGATCTCTTGTGAGCGTGAATTGAGATGGGGCCCACCTCTCAAAACAGGCGGGGAAGCTCAAACTTCAAGGAAGCCAGAAGGCTCAAGCATGGATTATGCCAACATCTTCACACCTTTGAACACAGAGGTGGAAGAGATATACGTCAAGCTTCTGGAAAACAAGCTTCCAAGACCACTTGAGCCCGAAACCGCCTTCTTAGGCAGGGATGTTGAAGAATGGTGCCGATATCACCAAACTTGGGGGCATAGTACCAATGATTGTTTGACCTTGAGGATGGAGATTGAAGAATTTATCGCGCATGGAGCTCTGGGAATCTATGTCGCGAACAACAAACTGCCGATATATATTTGAGGGAGATAGAATTTCCACTTTTAATCTATCTTATTCAAGTGCACCTTTAGGAATATAAGTGCAGTTTATACCTTTGTAGTAAGAAGTATTTCAGAAGGAGCAGTCAATAGACGCCCTCCCGCGAAGTTATTGTAAACACGGCAAGTATCTAATGATGATCAATTTACTTTCGTAGGTACATCTCTACATTATGCATTATACTCTGGATTAACGTCAAAACAACGTACATACTACTCATAATCATCACACCATGCAACTTATAATAGGCGACATCAACAAGTGCATCTTCAACAAATTCAAAAGCAATATCATGCAACATTCCAAAAGTGACATGGTGCAACACCCTTCTCAAAAGGACAATACCCATGTTCACATCTATCAAAAGTAACATGTTGCGACAACCTTTCCAGGATGGCAAAACTCATGTTTACTTCTAAAAAATGACATGTTGTGAAAACCTTCGGGCAAATCCTCATGTTCATAGCCATCCCCTGAATTGAAACAGGATGCGGCAAGTGCAATGATGGGACTGATCACCCCACCGTGGCGGAAGTCCTCTTGTTAGACGACAACCCCGCACACTAAAAGTATGCATACTCTCTTAAGGGTTCATACACCATGAAGACTTAAGCCCGAAAAGGGATAGCTTCATGTTATACGCTTATTTAAGCAAACCTTGTACAAAACTCATCAAACTTATAAGTCGAGTCTTGTATAACGTTATCTTGCTCTTTAGCATTTAACGCAAAAACAGAAATAGGCAAGAAGTACCTTGCAACAACGTCGCCTTAGAGTGGAACTAAGAGACGGTATAAACTTAAGTCTTGCTTCGTCAAGATGACAACTGCTATATGTCAAGTGCCAGTGACGAGTGCCAAGTGCCCGCGCCAGGTACATTACCACTTACAACACTACAAGTACCTAGCGTACGCATATTGACATGCCTTGGAATCCAACCAAGAAGGATGCTCATAACACTCGACAATGCGCGACATATAGTCACAATTACGGACGTCATGTTCATCATCTAAGGATATCTATCCTATCTCTCAAGTCCAAAGCATACGGACAACATGAATACTTAAGGTATAAAATATTACTAACAAGATATCACATGATTCTTATTATTGAAAAGCATGTCCAAAGGACGAAGTTCCATACAAGAAAACACACAAATAAAGGTTTGGGCAAAAGCCTCAAACATATCATCATCACCAAGGACTAAGACAACATGTCCAAGAAATCAACACCAAGTTCAACATCAGCATTGTCATATCCAAAGGTCAAAGCAATAGAAGCCGCTTCAGCTGCCTTACGTTGCAAATCCGCAACATGGCCAACAGCAAAAGAAGAATAAGGACCCAGCTTGTCGAACGGAAACCCGGGGGCAAGTGCATGAACTATGCCAATGTAATCTTTGGCAAACTCATCAACCAAAAGTGCAAGATCCGCTTTAGCAGCAGCAAGGATGGCGGCAGAATAGGCAGGGGTACTAGGATACTCAGCCAATCCCTTCTCAACTCCAGCTCTGTGTGCCTCGTCAAGAACCGAAGCAAGCGCGGCATCATGAACACTGTTGTTCTCCGCAATTTGCTGCTTGATGGCAGCAATCTCGGCCTCGAGTTGTTTTGCATGAACCCGCCGAGCAACAATACGGGCATCAATATCGGCAACCTTGGAGCTCAAATTCTGCACTTCCTCTTCAGATTGTGCAAGCTCGCGGGAAACTATACTACACTTCTTGATAACAGCCTTCCTCTCACTTACAAGCTCTAACACGAAGGATGACATGTTCATCATCCTTGAAATAGCCTAGGTGTAACAAACAAGGCAATCATGATCAACAACAACAACAAAGCATATGTGTGCAACAAGAAGGCAAATGTTAGAGCAAGATCTACCGGTGCAAATTCAGCGAGGCCATTCTCAACGTATGCCTGTGCCTCCTCATCAGTAGACGGTCTAACATCATGATCACCGGGGGGAACACATCTTTGAAGCACACGCACACCAACTCCTGGAGTGCTAAGTTTGGAGTCCTTCGGGAAATGAAGATTACCAGCAGAGAAAGGTGACCAGTTTTCTCCGGAAACATCAATCCTGTCAGAAAGGATCAAATCATCACGCTTAATACGTGGCAACGCTACAATAAGAACAAAGTAAAACAAAGAAGAAATTAGCAAAATATACTAAGTATAAGGGGTATGTCAAGTAGAACAATGCATACCCCAGCGGGAAGAGCGCTCCTCCTCGGGACGGTCCCTCGACCGGGGGGCAGAAGGTGCTATCGTGCGACTCTCAACTCTCTTCCCTTTATCGCAAGAAGGAGCTGGAATAGCCGCACTCGGTTTAGAGCGATTCGGGTCACTCGAGGGACACGCCCCTGCGGAAGATCTCTTGGGAAGAACACTAGTGGCAGGTACCGCAACAAAGCGCTCAGTCACATGCACGGAGTTACCTAAAGTAACAAAAACCACATGAATATAACAAAAGTTGAAAAATCAGTAAGACAAGCGAAAGATACAAGAAGACGCCTCACTTTTAGGTCCTTTGCCACGATCATGCCCGGAGCCTTCAGGAATAGTGGAGGCAACATTGCGAACACGACGCCCAACTGACAGGTTATCACGATCATCAGCTGTCTGCAAAGACGAGCTTTTTCCATCAAAACGACCTACATTGCAACATGGTACAGGTTATAAAAAATATCAACATACCAAATCTTCAGAAGGAAGTATATGAATCCCGACATCAATCAAGTGTCGACCCGAGGCACGTAATAGACAACGATAGCGACGCTCTTGCTGACATCGAAGAATGCTCTTTACCGCCTCCCTATCATCCAGGGAAATGTCGGAAAAAATAGGAGCAGGATCAGCCTTCTCCACATCCTCAACATCCCAAATAGTCCAGACATCGCATACGAAGAAGTAGTGATGTCGCCAATGCGAACCAGAACGATCAGCCGGTGCGGCTAGACGTTGTTTGTGATCCCACTCGGCATCTCCAAGACCAAGCTTCTCGAAGCCCTTATCTTGCAAGTTCGGCCAACGCATCTTCATTCCACACAACCTCGTCGTGTCTGGACACATCAATTGATAGAAGCATCGGAAAAGAGGGGTAGAATAGTGCCAAGATTGCTTGTGGAACAAAACTCAAAAACAACTCCATACACGAAGGCCAGCAGGAGATAGGCTTAAGGGAGATATCCGGTAATAGCGGCAAAGATCCACCAAGTCAGGACAATAGGGAAAACGCAGGCCTTCCTTAATCTGCGAGGTATAAACCGCGGATAGATCACTTGGAGGAATAGTAACTTGCCCTTTTCTGGAATCCGACAGCACGTCATAAGGAAGAACAGCCTCCAAAGCAGAATCAAGTCCACAACAAGTTGCGTACAGCTCAAACATATCTTCATCAATGTAGTTGAAGAAGTAACTCACATTCCTCGTAGGGTCCTTAAGAGACACAACTGTGTTGATACCCGGCTCATCTCCAACATCTGAACATAATGTCACTCGCGGAACGGGGATAGAAGACTTACTCATGATAACCACGGCAAGAAGACTTACTCTGAAAAGAAGACTGCGTAACTCGGAATCCTGATAATTACAAGCAACAAGTTAATCAATGTGCAAGCTCTGTGTATGTACATGCATATCGACATGAGTACATGATTTCAAGGGCGAAATATTTTCTAAGTGTTTTGCTCAAGATGACAGTCGGCATAGGACAAGTGGACATCACGCTACTATGTGTCAAACATATTGCTAAGCGTTAGCATACAACAAGGTGTTGACATACAACCTGCATTTACATCAAGTACATGGATATAACATACATAGCCAGGGAAAGAGAAAAAATTCTAAGTACGGGGGTAAGCGCGCACGTACGTGTACGTACATACATGTCGACAAGGATGCATGTCGACGAGTGAAAAATCTAAGTGTTTCCATGTACGTACATACATGTCGACAAGGATGCATGTCGACGAGTGAAAAATATTTTCTAAGTGTTTCCATGTACGTACATACATGTCGACAAGGATGCATGTCGACGAGTGAAAAATATTTTCTAAGTGTTTCCATGTACGTACATACATGTCGACAAGGATGCATGTCGATGAGTGAAAAATATTTTCTAAGTGTTTCCATGTACGTACATACATGTCGACAAGGATGCATGTCGACGAGTGAAAAATATTTTCTAAGTGTTTCCATGTACGTACATACATGTCGACAAGGGTGCATGTCGACGAGTGAAAAATATTTTCTAAGTGTTTCCATGTACGTACATACATGTCGACAAGGGTGCATGTCGACGAGTGAAAAATATTTTCTAAGTGTTTCCATGTACGTACATACATGTTGACAAGAGGAAAATATTTTCTAAGTGTTTCCATGTACGTACATACATGTCGACAAGGAGAAAATATTTTCTAAATGTTTCTATGTATATACGTACATGTCGACAAGGGTGGGTTGCATACATCAATTAGCTACTATCGACTTCTACACAATGTCTCTTGAATATTCCTACGACGCTTATCGGTAAAGCTCATACGACAACATCTATGCTATCATTACCAACATACAACCATGGACGACCATGCACGTGCAACCATCAATCATCAATATCGAGCATGCTAGAACAACGACTACGGCATGGGAAAACATGTCAACAATGGACGCTATGCGTAAGGGAAGTATAACGATTCATTTACACTTTTCTAAAATTTTCAGCACTTAGGAAAATTTTGGCCGATTTGGGGCTAAGTATTCTAATCCATTTCATCGAACACCTTGTATGCATGATAAGATGACTAGGTACATGATGATTTCAAGTCTAAATCAAGGCCAAACAAAGTCACGAAAGGTCTAGCCATATACGAAATTAGACTCACCGACACGAAACAAGTTCGAATTGCTACTCGCCCTCACCCGAAGATCCACGTGCCGCCGCCGTCCGCACGCGCCGCCACCGCTGTCCGCACGCGCCGCCACCACCGCCCTCACGCGCCGCTGCCGATTGCTTCACGCGCCGTCCCCCTTTGCTTCACGCGCCGTCTCGATTCCCTCCTTGCCCGGATTGGATCTCGATCGATGTAAAATGTGATGTGATTACTCCAAATTCACACCTCCATGAATTCCCTCTTCATCAAGAATGGAGAGCTTCTTGAGAATTTATCTATTAAGGATGTACAATAATGGGTATTCTTTCTCCTAATTCTCATTAATAGTGCCTACACCATGTGCTAAGGGCTAAACTAATATTTATTTTCACACAAGTCCTTAGTATCACATACTTGCATCTCTCCTATGCTTGTTTTACATACATGCTCTCTAGTATTACATAGCACACTTCGTAGATCGTCATGCATGATTATCGCCTTTATACGTACATAATACAAATTCATGATAGTCGCATGATTACTTTTATAACCTAAGTATGAATTGAATGTTTGCATCATTTTCCATGATTACATCATACTACATGCTTGCGTCATTTTTCATATTTACATCATGCTTTATGATTACATACATGTTCTCCAATTTCATATTACTCTAAGTGTTTTGCTTATTGCATGATTACGTCATTCATCTACTACACTATCATCATTTACATGTTGGCAACGTATTATATGTTTATTTCATATTCCATGGTATTATCACCTTGCATGTCATTGTACGCATATTTTCTGTTACGCTAACCTTATAAACAGATTACGTACGCACGGCAGAAAATTAAAAAGTGGGTCGGATTTATGATCTCAACATTTCGAATTGACAAACAGGCCACCCCTGAGGTCAGTACCGAACCTAAATTGGACGAATATCTTATATTTGAAAAGAGTCAAGTACGGGTTTTGAACCACTACTTGACTCGGGGGCAAGTGTTAGATATCGGTCCAATTCAGGGCTCGTATTTACGTTTCGGGCCTTGTAAAGTATCCCAAAACCCATAAAAAACCCTTTCGCGGACACCCAAGTCTAAAACGGTCCGGGATGCGCGTAATTCCCGGGCAGAAGGACTTCCGAATTGCCCTAAGGCGATCCGGAGGTCCGGATTGTTAAACAATCCGGGTAGGTCCGGATTACCGTTTTACCTCGTACGTTCACTCCGATCAATTTGCCAAGTGTGGGAAGTCGGTGCATACATAGTCCGCCTTGATGACGATATACGTCTTCTTTACATACCGACATCAAGTACTTCAAAACTAAGCAGAATTCTTAGGTTCCCTATAAATAGGGGCCTAGGCCTCTCATTTGGGAGATCTCCTCCTCACTTTTGGACTTGAAATGCTCTGACTTCTCTCTAAGGCTTTCTCTCTCTAGAAGTGCTAACTTGAGCGTCTGAGTGGGCCCAACCAGCATTCCCCCCTCCCACGCTGGTTACTGCCCTTCGTGCAGGACACGGAGATCAACAGTTCAAGGTTGAGGATTAAAGTCTAGCTCGGTGATTGTGTATTAAGGAATGTTGCGTTCTCGTCCTTATACATATATCTCGAGCCCGATCGTGAAGGAAGAAGCCTGTTCGTGGAAGAAAAAGCCCGAAGCAGCCCATGTGGTGAAGCGAACCCAACACTTGCCGTATTTCATGAGTAGTAACGCTCAAGGCTTAAGAGTAACGCTTAGCATTTATGTGTAGTATTGCGTAAGGCTATTGTCCCGGCACTTGGCATTTATGAGTAGTAATGTGCAAGTCGTTAGTGTGACCTTTGGCATTTGTGAGTAGTAATGCACAAGTTCGCTTTCCTGGTACTTGGCATTTATGAGTAGTAATGCGCAAGACCCATGTACATACGCGAGTGTGTCGTCTCGGCGAGGCTAGACCTTAGTTTTTACCGTCTCTCAGTCCACTATAAGGCGACGTTGTCACAAGACGCTACTTGTTGATTTGGTGTGTTTTTCCATCCGTTAGTTGGGAACTCCCAGCGTAACGTTGTTGCAAGGCGTTCTGTTGGCTAACCCAATTACTTGCCTTGCGAGGCTAGTACGCCTCCACTTTGTTAATCAAAGGGAGGTGACAAAGGTCGTGTGATACGCCTTGTAGTTTATTCCGTCTTTCGGGCCATTCTGAAGCGACGTTGTAGCAAGACACGACTTGCCAATTTTTGAATGTGTTTTGATTCGCTATTTGCGTACCCCCGTCATAGCGTTAAGGCGAGGTTTTCCTTGGCTAGTCCTTGTACTGACCTTGCGATGCTACTACACCTCGTCCTGGTTATTCCAGGGGGTGTACAAGTTTGTATTGCACAACTTGTAGTTCTTTCCGTCTGTTGGTTCATTCCAAGGCGATGTTGTGGCAAGACACTACTTGCTTAGTTGGAGTGTTTTAATTCGGTTATTTTTCACGAACAAGATAACGTTTTACAAGACTTGACTTGTATGTTTGGTGAGTTTTTCGCTGCGTTGTGTATTGCGGCGATTGTTGTCTACGCTCCTGCCGGCGCAAAGAGTTGGTACGTAATAATGAACGCTACTTATGGGTAGTAGTAGGTTCCCATGGAGTTGCCCGAAAATGAGAGCAACAACTCCAATTCGGCCTTCCGTTCGTGATCGTAGAAAAGCTTGACGCATATAATGGAATCCTAGGGTATACAACCATGAACAAGTGGGGTATGATAAGCTTCAACATCACACCAAAAGATCAAGTTTCCAACAAAGGCAGGAATTGGTGAAATAAAGGGAGATCGGCAGCTATCAAAAGACTGCTATAAGGTTGCACTCCAACATAATGTCAAAACAAACAATAGCGGAATTCCCGTCATTGATGAAAACCCAAGGGTAGATAATGCACGTCCTGCTCTTGTTGAAGCATTACAAGAAATCAAGATGGAATAGCCAGAAAGGATGGTCCGAGTAGGCGCATCACTGTCAGAAGATGAAGCAATAGAAACCAGAGTTGATTTGCTAACTAAGCATATTTTTATTGGTAAATACGAAAA
Source organism: Clarkia xantiana subsp. parviflora (assembly GCA_036873135.1). Lineage (NCBI taxonomy): Eukaryota > Viridiplantae > Streptophyta > Magnoliopsida > Myrtales > Onagraceae > Clarkia > Clarkia xantiana. The sequence goes on from JAPTYO010000008.1 coordinate 46,216,789, forward strand.
TAAGCACGCGAAATTGAAATTTTCAAATCTGAGCAAACCCTTGAATGGGAATCAAGGGTTTGACCAAAAGCTTCGGTCAAACCCTGGACTCCCATTCGAGGGTTTGACCGAAACTTTTCAGTCAAACCCTTGACTCCCATTCAAGGGTTTGACTGAAAAGCTTCGGTCAAACCCTTTACTAGAAATCTCGACTTTGACCTCGATTTTAACCCAAATTTGACATTAAAAAAAATTGAATTTCAACATAAATAAAAATGATTTAAAAAAAATATCCAACATATAAATTTAGGGTTTGAAAATAAAAACCATTTAAACATCTAACATCCCAAAATACAAGCCATAGAATATTGTTCCAGTCGGGTTAAGTTATATTTTTAATTAAACCCATCTATATCTTCCAGTCGGGTTAAAAAATTGTGTATCAATTCTATTAAAAATATAGATGGGTTTAAAAAAAATATAACTTAACCCGACTGGAACAATATTCTATGGTTTGTATTTTGGGATGTTAGATGTTTAAATGGTTTTTATTTTCAAACCCTAAATTTATATGTTGGATATTTTTTTTAAATCATTTTTATTTATATTGAAATTCAATTTTTTTTAATGTCAAATTTGGGTTAAAATCGAGGTCAAAGTCGAGATTTCTAGTAAAGGGTTTGACCGAAGCTTTTCAGTCAAACCCTTGAATGGGAGTCAAGGGTTTGACTGAAAAGCTTCGGTCAAACCCTCGAATGGGAGTCCAGGGTTTGACCGAAGCTTTTGGTCAAACCCTTGATTCCCATTCAAGGGTTTGCTCAGATTTGAAAATTTCAATTTCGCGTGCTTATTTTCGTATTTACCAATAAAAATATGCTTAGTTAGCAAATCATGTCTAGAAACCATCAGGAAACAGCGGTACGACTGCCAAGCGACTTGGGGGGCACCAAGCTGACAAGTGCTCGGCATTCCACCGAAGTGAAGAAACGAATAATTGCAAGAACACGCGGTACCATTCTTCTAAGAAGGAAACACCAAGCAATGATCATATATAGGCATGTACATCATGCTAAGGAGGCATCAACGCGTATCAATTAGAGGACGCATACAATAATGCATAGTCGTTGTTCATACATACATATTCACAATCACATATAGCGGGTGATACTTGGAAAAGCTTCGCTCCCGACATATGCGCACCTGTCACGATCCGCACCTATCGAGTCCGCACTTAGGGAAGTTTCCTGCACAAACAAGGAGTCCTCGTATCAGACTCCTTTACTTTATCTATTATATGCATTACTAAAAAGAAAATTTCATAACTCCATATTTTTGCAAACCTGTAAACATTGCAACTATTTGACAAAGCGCAACTCTGTTCGTAGGTACATACTACACTATGATTACTACATTGGAATTATGCCAAGTAGTAACCTACGCACATAATATCTACTTCAATACAAGCTAAGCATTATGTTCAAGGAGGTATTTATGGCATACAACGCCAACATATCTATTATCTACACCAACATGGAGTTTATTTCTCCATCCATAACGGCGTCTATCTCAAGAAGGCGTTCACTCAGGAACAACGTCAATAACATACAATGACTTGGAAGAAAACCAAAACCTATTCTAAAAGTGACATGGTGCAATATCCTCGTTGTAGGGACAAAACCCATGTTCACATCTATCAAAAGTAACATGTTGCGACATCGTCTTCAAAAGGGCAAACCCCATGTTTACTTCTAAAAAACGGCATGTTGTGAAATCCTCTGGGCAAATCCTCATGTTCATAGCCATTCCCTGAATAAAAACTGGATGCGGCAAATACATTATGCGACTGATCACCCCACCGTGGCGGAAATCCTCTTAATAGACGACAACCCCACACACTAAAAGTATGCATACTCTCTTAAGGTTTCTTACACCATGAAGACTTATGCCTGAAAAAGGATAGCTTCATGTTATACGCTTATAAAAGCAAAACTTGTACAAAACTCATCAAACTTACAAGTCGAGTCTTGTATAACGTTATCTTGCTCTTTAGCATATAACGCCAAAACAACAAAATCAGCAAGAAGTATCTTGCAACAATGTCGCCTTAGAGTGGAACTAAGAGACGGTATAAACTTAAGTCTTGCTACGTCAAGACGACACTGCTACATGTCAAAGGCCAAGTGCCAAGTACATTACTACCTGCAATGCTGCAAGTACCAAGTGTACATAACACCCTGCAATGCGCAAGTCGCAACATCGTATGTTCTATCCATCACAACAAAGAGTTCAATCCTATCATGCAAGTCCAATACATACGGACAATGAAAATAACGCAAGGTATGAAATATTACTAACAAGTTATCACATGTTTATTTTTATTGAAAACAGGTCCAAGTGATGAAATACCATGCAAGCAGTGACATAAACAAAGATTTATCAAAAACCTCAAAACAACATCAACCCATTCACAAAGGGTTCAACATGCTGGAAGCAGACAACCTGGCACCAACCAAGAGATAACATCATCTCCAAGGATCTATGGCAAAGAGTTCATAATGTCAATATCAAATGCAATGTCGTCATCCGCACATAAGACACGGAAAGAATGGTCGCTTCAACTTCAATACGACATAGCTCTTCAACATAAGCGCGACAATCAGCAATGCGTGCATCAAAATCAGCCGTCTTCAAGATCAAATTTCAAGTGTGAAGAAGTAAACAACGCTTACCTCAATGGGAGGAACGCTCCTCCTTGGGCCGGTCCCTCGACCGGGGGGCAGAAGGCACCACCGCACGACCCTCAACTCTATTACCTTTATCGCAAGAAGGAGTTAGCACGGTCGTACTCGGCATAAAGAACTTAGAATCGCTCGAGGAACGCGCCCCTGCGTCAGATCTTTTGAGAATTGTGCTAAAGCCAGGAACTGCAACCACGCGTTCAGCAACATGAAAGCAACAACTTAGAAAATTATCAAGTTCAAAGAAGATACAAGGAGGTTCCTTACTCACAAGTCCTTTACCGCGACCATGTTCGGAGACCCCAGAGTAGCGGTGGCAATTATACGGACATTCCTTCCAACAAGCGGATTACTGTATACATCGGCTATCTGCAAAGACGAGCTTTTTCCATCAGTCCGACCTACATTACAACATGATACAAGTCATAAAGATCATCAACATACCAAATATTTAGAAGGATGTATATGTGTACCGACATCAATTAATCAAGCAAGGACATCAACATCTACACTTGTTGTATTATTTAGCTGCTCAACCATGTCGACATCCGAACACAGAGTTACTCGTAGAATGGAAATAGTAGACATACTCATGATAACAGCCGTGGGAAGATTAATTCCGACAAGAAGATAGCAAGATCTGATATCCTGAAAAATGCAACCAACAATCCAATCAGTGCTCAAACACGCATCAACAGTTATGCAAACATTTTTGCAATGGACGCTCCATGTGAGATAACTATGTACGCAATGACCTAATAATCTTCGTGCAACAAGTAACAACCATCATACAAGGAGGGGCAACCCTCTCAACATATCGACTTCCATGACGACATCGAGCTCATACTCGCAGCATACATGATTACAAGGACAAAATATTTCCTAAGTGTTTCCATGTAGGTACATACATGTCGACAAGGATGGATGTCGACAAGTGAAGGATATTTTCTAAGTGTTTCCATGTATGTACATACATGTCGACAAGGATGGATGTCGACAAGAGAAGAATATTTTCTAAGTATTTCCATTTCTGTACATACATGTCGACAAGGATGGATGTCGACAAGCAAGGAATATTTCCTAAGTGTTTCCATGTACGTACATACATGTCGACAAGGATGGATGTCGACAAGAAAGGAATATTTCTTAAGTGTTTCCATGTACGTACATACATGTCAACAAGGATGGATGTCGACAAGCAAGAGATATTTTCTAAGTGTTTCCATGTACGTACATACATGTCGACAAGGATGGATGTCGACAAGCAATGAATATTTCCTAAGTGTTTCCATGTACGTACATACATGTCCACAAGGATGGATGTCGACAAGCAAGGAATGTTTCCTAAGTGTTTCCATGTACGTACATACATGTCGACAAGGATGGATGTCGACAAGAGAAGAATATTTTCTAAGTTTTTCCATGTACATACATACATGTCGACAAGGATAGATTGCATGCATCAAGTAGCTATTATCAACTTATACACAATACCTCCTAAGTATTTCTACGATGCTTATCGACAAAGCTCATACGGCGACATCTATGGTAACAAGCATTAGATATTGTTAAAATATTTTGTAAGTGTTTTAGCATGCTTGCAGAAATTGGCCGATGATCAACATACGACGCTCAAAGCACATTGTCTAGCTTACCATTACACATGTACAACAATCAACGATCATGTCCGAACAACTATCCATCATCAACATCAAGCATGCAAAAACGATGACTAAAGCATGGAACAACATGACGGCAATGAATACTGTTAGGTTATAAAGTCTAGGTCAACAGGTCGTCAATCTAGAATTTATCTCCCACTAATGAAATGTCGGGTTCGGTGCTCCTGGGGCTAGTCGCTCTGATCCTTGTCCTTCTGTCCTCCTCCTTCTCTTCTCCACGTTACCCTGCAATAAGGGAAATATCAAGCATGGAGGGGGGGTGGTGCTTGATGAACCCTCTCTGATGCTTAAGTCAGAAGGTCGCTTTTAGAGAGATAAAGCTAGAGAGAAGTCAGAGCTAAATTGCACACTTAGCCAAGATGATCAAATGAATGGTGGAAAGGTTGTATATATAGGCAACGGTGTCATTAAGGTGGCTTAATGACATCGTTAACCTTTAAACACAATTAATTAGTCCTTGATCACATAATTAAAACCTTAAAGCATGGAGAAGGTGGCAAAAATAATCTAAGTGCGGGAGTCGGGAAACGGTGCCAGGGCCCTTGGGGGCGGGGAGAAAATCCGACCCCCGAGGGTAGGGGCTGGGTGTGGCCACTCAACCCCTCTCTAGGGGAGGTCGGGTATGGCCACCCGACCTCACCTAGGTGAGCTCGTCGCGCGGCCCGGACGAGTATTTTCGCCTCGTCCGGACCGTTGGCGTTTCGGCGAGGTGTTTGGGTCGAAGTTTTGATTTATAATCTTTAACGGGGTGATCAAAATAAAACGATTCGGAAGATAACGGGTTCAAATTGGGCGTATATCCATCACATGCCCCCGAGTCAACCAATGGCCTGACCCTTGATTGACTCTATTTTAGGATGGTATGACACGCGCAATTTGAAGCCGGAATTTTACCTTTTGTCGGATTCTTTACTTACCCATGGGTGTGTGTCTCAGACTCTGCCCCCTGTCTTATGAGATAGAGGAATTGCAAACGTCAGAATAGCACGGACACGTGTCCAAGCACGTGTCCGTCTGAGACGGAAATAATAAATCCAATACCGTCACGAGCTTATACTCGGAAAATATACGCATGCATAGGGATGCACTATGAATATGGTTAAGTGAGTCCATGCTTCAATTTCAAGACGGGGTAGGCCTATGTGGGGAAAAATTCTGAATTTGGTCCAAATTTTTGTATGGGATACTAGAAAATATGCCTATAGGATGTTACCTTGAGTGAACATGGATGTATCATGAACATGAGGATGTGTACTAGCATACATGCAAGTTGGAACATAAGGATGGGAGTGGGTATAGACATGTTGCGATTGTATTCATGAATGTATGCATGAATATATGGCGGCCATGTGCATGGACGTCTAAATGTTTGAACACACGGGAGTGTGTACGTGGGCATGCATATGAGTGCAAGCATGAACATGTATGTGTGTATGGACGGGTTGTGAGTATAAGCATGAGTGATGACATTGATGTACCTGTAGATGTAAATCATGAATATGAGCATAAGTGCAAGGGTGAGAGTATAGACATCTTCTTTACCCGAGGGTGGGAACTCTGCCACTCGATGGGACACAACGTTCTGTCTCCCTCGTACTAGCGCGAGAATTGTCCTTTAACCTCGTCCCTCGACATGTGTAACTTTTTTCCTTCATTCGTTGGAGTGTGTGTATAGCTCTTGACCCTCTCCCTATCGCGTGCGAAGGGGCTTATCGGCATGTCTTAAGGGTTGACCCTCCTTTCGGATGTGTCGGAGCGCTGCTCCTTTTTTAGGGAAGCTAAAATTTTGCCCTCTTCGTGATGTTCTGGTGTTTGTCCCTTTGGTTAGATCTCCTGGGTTGTGGTTTTGCTTCCAAACTTGATTGATGTTAAGGTTGCCCCCGTAGTAGGCGTATCTCGCCCTTCCATGAGTGAGGGTCGACCTTCGCGTCTGTCGCTCGTATGAGTGACTCATTTTTGGGAAGCTTTCTTCTTCGGACAAGGAGACCTTGAAGATCGTTTTCCAAGGCAGTCAGACCAAATCTCACTGTCGTGTGTCTTGGGTGTCTGAGGTGGACTCGTATGAGGCGGGGACTCGCATGACCCCTCCTCCCATGAGCTTGGTATATCATTAATCCTCTTGTCTTCTTTCATCTTCCGTTTTTCCCTTGTAGGTTGGTTTCATGGAAAATTGTGTAGTGTGCCGGCGGAGCATCCCGAAGGCATCGTTGATTTGAATAAGAGAAAGGTATCCTCTATCTCTGCTCATAAGGCCAAGAAATATTCAAGTCAGGGAAGGCTGCTAAGGCTTCCAGTATGTTCTCATTCCATTCTCTTTTCTTTATGATATACTTATGATTATTCTCATGTTGCTTTCTTCTTGTTGTCAGAGTGTTCACCCCGGGTTAACGAGCGGGTTCTTGCGGTGGGCGACAGTTTAAGTCAATCCCAATCATAAGGCGCAGAAGCCTGATTCTGAGGTCGGGCCCTCGACTGTCAGGAAGAAGAGAGCCATGAGGGACTCTCCTTCAAGTGCTCGCTTGCCAATTCCCTCTCGTGATAAGGAGGTAGTGGCTAAGGAGGCACCCTCTTTGCTTTGACGAAAAGAAACAAACTGTGGATGGCGATGGGATGGCCACAGATCTTGATGTCTCTCCTCTATCCTCTGCCCCCCCAGTCGAGGGGACGAGTCTCAGATCTGTTTTTTCTTCATGTAGGTTTTACCACTTTGAAGGTGCCTTTGGCATATCTATTGGGTTATGTGATTAACCATTGTGTTGAAGACTTTGTTTTTGGTGATGGGTGTGATCATCGCTTTTCATTGAGGTTCCTTTCTTTTGCCATGGCTCTGATTAAGATAGCGAATTCTTGCTTGAGAGTTTGTTGGAGATTGCTCTTGAGTTAGCCTCTACTAGTATCGTAGTTGTGATCGTTGTGGGGGTCGTTTTGTTATATGTCCCGATAGTGCTCGTCGTGATTCTTTTCTTTATGGTTGATTTCATAAGATATGGAGGTTGTCTTCATAATGAGGACGTCTCCTACCTAGTATCATCCAGGTGGTTGAAATATAAGTGCATACCTTTGATGAGCGTATGAAGGGTGTTGTTTTTCCCTTTTTCTTGAACCTCCTCCTAAGGCTAGGCGTAGCCTATTGATGTTTGTGGTCGGGATGGTGTCTTTACAATATATGTCTTTGACGGATGTTTTATGATGTACTGCCATGATAATCACTTCGAGGTATGTGGACATGATAGCCACTTCGTGATGTGTGGGAGTGATATCCCTTCTGTAGTGTGTGGACATGATAACCTCTTCAGGGTATGCGGACATGTTAGGCACTTCAGGGTATGTGGACATGATAGCCACTTCAAGGTATGTGGACATGATAGCCACTTCAAGGTATGTGGACATGATAGCCACATCACGATGTATGGAGTTGTGCTTTAGTATTCCTTTCTCATTGGGGAGCCTTCATTGCTATAGTTGCCTTTTGTTTAGGCTATGTTTGTTGGGTTTGGTCCTGATGTCTCGTCTTGCCAGATGTTGTATCCTTCATGCTTTTTAGATGTCTCCTTCATGAGTTGTGCTTGACGATGTTCTAGTCTGATACGAGCATAGGTCACGCGAGGGCGACATGCAACACAATAACGATTGTCGGAGGTTGCTTTGTGCGACTTGTAAGGCAATTCATCTTCTTGATGGGTCGAGTTTATTTTGAGAGCCTTGAATTCTGGATTTCATGTCTTTGCTATAATTCTTGGTGGTGTTGGGTTCCTTTGAGATACTTCTCTTGACTTGTGATATGGATGGTAGGATAACTCGTTATTTTTCATGATAACCTCTTGTGCTTCTTGTATATGATCCTTTGGTCATGGACTTCTCCTTTGTATATGCTTTCCTTTCCTTATCTTTCTTTTGTGTTTTCCTTCACATCATACCTGCTATCTCATCAAGAACAAAAATTATGTGTTCTTCACACAACTTTGCTTTGCAATTATTTTCTCATGGAATCCTTCTCAGTATGGTGCAATGATCTCTTATGATACCCTTTAAATGGTATATATGGTACTGTTAGACCAAAGATACGCTCTTGGTGGGCGTCAAAAAACTGTTCACGAGACTGGCTCTCGGAGGGCACTTAACGTTTCACAGGATAGGCTCCCGGAGGGCACAAGTTAGACCAAAGATACGCTCCTGGTGGGCGTCGAAAAACTGTTCACGAGACTAGCTCTCGGAGGGCACTTAACGTTTCACAGGATAGGCTCCCGGAGGGCACAAGTTAGACCAAAGATACGCTCCTGGTGGGCGTCGAATCTGGTAGTTTGAAATCTACCTCAAGATACGCTCTTGGGGGCGTCGAATCTGGTAGTTTGAAATCTACCTCAAGATACGCTATTGGGGGCGTCGAAGGTCGTAGTTTTTAGAAACCACTCTCAAGATACGCTCTTGGGGGCATCGAAGGTCGTAGTTTTTAGAAACCACTCTCAAGATACGCTCTTGGGGGCGTCGAAGTTCGTAGTTTTTAGAAACCACTCTCAAGATACGCTCTTGGGGGGCGTCGAAGTTCGTAGTTTTTGGAAACCACTCTCAAGATACGCTCTTGGGGGCGTCGAAGGTCGTAGTTTTTGGAAACCACTCTCAAGATACGCTCTTGGGGGCGTCGAAGGTCGTAGTTTTTGGAAACCACTCTCAAGATACGCTCTTGGGGGCGTCGAAGGTCGTAGTATGAAAACTACTCTCAAGATACGCTCTTGGGGGCGTCGAGGGTCGTAGTATGAAAAGTACTCTCAAGATACGCTCTTGGGGGCGTCGAAAACTGTTCGCGGGATAGGCTCCCGGAGGTCTCATAATATTACTTTACCTTGTGTCACTCCCCATGTAGGGTGTGTCTTTGATACGCCTTTTAGATCTTTACTTGAGTTTTCTTTCCATGATATTGCCTGTTACCACGCGTTTTCTTCAATGTGGGAGATCACCTTTCGAGGGCGATGTTTGTGTGTTGCCAATTTAGGACGAGTTCGTACAGGGAGTTGAAGATGCTTTCCTCTTATGTGACCTCTTCTAGGAGAAGTGGTATTGCATGTTCTTGTGATCTTCTGCTTCTAATCTCTTCTTTTACACTTAGGTGGACTACCAAGCACTTATTCGTTTGGTGCCCCCCAAGTTGCTTGGTGGTCATACCGCCTTTCATATTTGGCCGCTGAAGGCCCCTCGTTCATTTTCTTGGTTGGGTACCCCTTATGCTCGGGGCTCCCTTGTCTGCTTGTATGAATGCGATGAGTGTCCCTTGTAGGATTTACTCTTTCTCATGCTTGCTTGTTTCATTCATAGGCATGGTTTGGGTAATGCCTTTGTCGGATGTATCTTTAGAGGTTGGGTGGAGAGCTTTTGCTTTGGGTGGGTGGGGGTGACTTTCATTTTCTTGATAACTAGGATGTGGCAGTGTTTGTATCCTAGGGGTGCTTGTAAATTCTTTCCCCCCCTTCCTTGTGTTTTTTAGAAAAAACACTTTTGCGGTGATGATAGAGCAGGAGTAACGTATCTTGGAAGGGATTGTATTTAGGTTGAAAATCTTTCTCATAGAATGGTGTCTTGAGTTGTTAATCTCGAAGGTGTGTTTCAGACTAGTCAATCTGATCCATGCTTCTTGATCGGACATGGGGGGGGGGGGGGGGGGGGGGGGGTCTGACCGGGCTGTGATAATCTTCTTGAAGTGTTGTGGTACTTAGTGTGCTTTGCATTTTCCTTTACATTGGAGTATTCTTCAATGCTTTTAGGGAGTGTCACATTGGTCATTCTCCTCCCACCTTGAATCTTGATTATAGACTTCCTTTGAATTAGGACTTGAACCTAAAAAGGATGTTTTCCTTTAGGTTTGCAGGTGATGCTCCATGATTTTCCATGGGTTTGCCCCCGTATTGGCTATTCCTTGTTGGATAGCTTCATTAGAGGCTGCATTTGTATTGCGTACGTATACGTGTTTGGGGTGTGTTGAGCTGACAAGTCCCTCCTTTTTCATTTTGTCATAACCTTCATTCATCATGTGTTCGGCGTATGGCCTTAAAGGCGGGATATTTTTCTAGTGCCCCCTTCATCGAGGTTCTCCTCTTGATGGGATGCCAGAGTCAAATGTCTTATCATTCGCAGACAAGGTGTTTGATCTGGATGTGCGTCTAGTGTGAGGGTCGATCTTGAAACCTTACTCCCCGAGCTTTTGAGCTCTTCTTTGGTTGATCTTGTAGAACTATTATCATGCCCTAAGACTCTTGATAGGAGATGTATCTCCTTTTTCATATTCTAGTTGTTGCACTATCTCTTTTGCTAATCTTGCATCTTTAGAGTTTCTCTCTTGGTGCATGACTTCAATGACAGGATTTTCTACCGATGTTTGTTCTGTTAGGATTTGTATCCTTGGTTGCTTTCCTTTCTTGTGAGATGGCGAAGGAGTGTTTATGAACACTCAAATGTGTCGTACTTGGTAGAGGTATGCGCCTAATCTTTAGGGCGCTGTCTTGGATCTTCGTGTACCTATCTTTGATGAACATGTTATTCATTGCATATATAATACGGAGTCCAAGGATCTCCGGGTTAGGATCATATTTTGAGAACAGAGACATAGTCATCTATTAGATAACCTCTTTATCTACGTAGTTTATTTTTGCAAGGATAAATGCAAGGATAATTGTAAGGATACTTGTAAGGATATGTGTTCCATCCTTGTTCCTGGTTCATTTGCAGTGCCGTGTCCCTAATGGGTGTGTTGATGTTCTGACCACCTTTATTAATAGGGGGTCCTTTGGTATTAGGAATGCCTGACTCTTCTCTAGTATCATCAATAGTTGGTCATGGGAGATGTCTGACGGACTCCCTTCATGCATTATGGTTCTCTTTATGGGAGATGTCTATGTGATATGGTTTCCTCCATTTTTGGAGGGATGTGTTCGCGACTACCCCCTCTTATGCTAATGGGCGTTTGTGGGGAGGGCATGTTGTGACTGGTGCCCCCCTTGCATACCGATGCCAGATGGGATCTTTTGACGGACTTGGCCCTAGGATGCTTAGTGGAAGGTTATAGTAGGGGTAATCCTTTGTGACCTTCATGGTAGTTCCTCTATAGGATGTTGAGAGTGCTCAACTTATTTTTGTAAGTGAGCCTTCCATCTTGTGATCTTTCCCAGAGTCTTGACCTTATAGGTGCCCTTTGAGACTGGGAAATCTGTTCCTTGTGTATTTCTTGGTTGGCGGCGGCGTTTTATGGACTCTTCTAGTAGTCCTCCTGTGTATATATATACCACGGAGCCCTAAGGCGTCCGGTATGGTCATTCTTGGAAAACATGTTGATATCAAGTATCTAAATCTACCCCTTTTAGGGAGTTGACTTATTATGCAGTTAAATTAAATAAGAGGATATGGGTGTGGGGGTGTTGATACCCCCTGCTTCCTTGGTTATGTAACTGTCTTCCTCCATTAGTCTGCGTGTATTCCTTCCATTTGAGTAATATAAGGTCGCACCCTTGCAAGGCTTACTAGGTTGAGGTGTATCCTTCGTGCACATTGTGTGTGATCTCACCCCACTGCGTCTGTCCATGAGACTCCCCGTTGCAGTAGTGATTTAGTAACATAGTGTGGTTCTATATGAGTCCCATGTTCAAACCTTGTTTTTCCGACTGCTCCCTTGTCCTAGGGGGATGTGTGCCAAGGGTTGTCATGCACGAGGGGTTTGGACCTGTCGTGCTGTATCATGGGTAGGTGGTTGCCTTGTTGTGTTGTTGGGACTATGTCCCTCCTTTTGAGCTTTCCTTGGAATGACCCTTAGTCATGTCCGTGGTTATACGGCTGTATGTGTACATTGCTAGGGTGGATGTTGGAACTCCTATATCCTTGTTCTTGGTGTTGCCTTGGAGGCACAAATTGTTGCCTTCCCATTGGGGGTGGCTCTTGCTCTTCTCTCCTTTGTTCTTCTCGCTGCCCTGTTGGAGGGTGCGAGTAGTGTTCTTCTTCTGGGACTTGTTCTTCCTCATGAACTTCTTCATGCTGGTGTTGCCTTCCCTACATGTTCCTCAGAGTCTCTCTATAGGCTAGCAGCTCATCCAATGCGCTCATCAAACTCGGAGTCACTGTTTGTGCTCCTTGCGAGTATGCGGGCCTTGTGTTGGTTGTGTGGGCGCGGTTGTCGTTCCTTTGAGCCGGCATTCCATATGGATACCCCTGAGGTGGTGCCTCATAGTAGTACCCCTGTGGAGGTGCCGTGTATTGGGATTGCACTCCTTGTTGCCCCCTGTCTCTGTGGCCTCCTAGCCAATAGAGTTGAAGCTGTGGAAGACTCAGCCCCAGCTGGGCGTGAAGGTCCTCCTCCCTGATTGTTAGGCTGCGGTGCCTGTGGGGCTACCTGAGGCTCTGGGTGTGCAGGCTGTTTCTCTAGGTTAGGCTGCCTTGCTGGAGGTATAGGCTGTCTCTCTTGCCTATTGCCCCCAGGTGGGCGATTATTTCTAGACGCTAAGTTGTTCGTCATCGCTCTCGTGATTGCCAGGCTTATTGTTCGAAGCCCACGGACGGCGCCAAGTGTTAGGTTATAAAGTCTAGGTCAACAGGTCGTCAATCTAGAATTTATCTCCCACTAATGAAATGTCGGGTTCAGTGCTCATGGGGCTAGTCGCTCTGATCCTTGTCCTTCTGTCCTCCTCCTTCTCTTCTCCACGTTACCCTGCAATAGGGGCAATATCAAGCACGGAGGGGGGGGGGGTGGTGCTTGATGAACCCTCTCCGATGCTTAAGTCAGAACGTCGCTTTTAGGGAGATAAAGCTAGAGAGAAGTCAGAGCTAAATTGCACACTTAGCCAAGATGATCAAATGAATGGTGGAAAGGTTGTATTTATAGGCAACGGTGTCATTAAGGTGGCTTAATGACATCGTTAACCTTTAAACACAATTAATTAGTCCTTGATCACATAATTAAAACCTTAAAGCATGGAGAAGGTGGCGAAAATAATCTAAGTGTGGGATTCGGGAAACGGTGCGAGGGCCCTTGGGGGCGGGGAGAAAATTCGACCCCCAAGGGTAGGGGTTGGGTGTGGCCACCCAACCCCTCCCTAGGGGAGATCGGGTTTGCTGACCCGATCTCCCCTAGGGGAGGTCGGGTATGGCCACCCGACATCACCTAGGTGAGCTCGTCGCGCGGCCCAGACGAGTATTTTCGCCTCGTCCGGACCGTTGGCGTTTCGGCAGGGTGTTTGGGTCGAAGATTCGATTTATAATCATTAACGGGGTGATCAAAATAAAACGATTCGGAAGTCAACGGGTTCAAATTGGGCGTATATCCATCAAATACTATGCACAAGGGAAGTATAACAATCCATTTATACTTTTCTAAAAATTTCCAGCACTTAGAAAATTTTTGGCCGATTTGGAAAGCTAATTACTCTAATGCATTTTATCAAACACCTTATGTGCATGTTAAGGTGACTACACACATGATGATTTCAAGATCAAATTAAGGCCAAATGAAGTCACGAAATGTCCAACCATGTACGGAATTGAACTCACCCACACGAAGCGAGTTTGAATTGACACGTGCCACACCGGAAAAATCACGCGCTGCCACCACCGAGATGACGCGCCGCCATGGTTCCAGTCACGCGCCGTAGACATTGTTCCCTCCCTTGGCCGGAATCCAATTGATATCAACTATGGTGTGTCTACTCCAAATTTATGATCTCAAAAGCTTCATCTTCATCAAGAGTGGAGAGCTTCTCCAAATTTATGATCTCAAAAGCTTCATCTTCATCAAGAGTGGAGAGCTTCTTGGAGATTTATCTATGAAGGATGTAAGTTAATGAGTATTCTCTCCCCTAATTTTCACTAATAGTGCTTACACCATGTGCTAAGGACTAAACTTTCATGTATTTTCATATAAGTCCTTAGCAACCTTTACAAGCATCTTTGCATCTCTCCTATGTTCATATTGCATACATACTACACAATGCTTCATGACATACTACACGTAATTACTATTACATATTACGTACATAGAATTTATCATGCAAGATTCTTGTTTATGATCGTTACATGATTATTTTTGTAATCTAAGTATGAATATCATGTTTACATCGTGTCTCACATTTACACCATGCTTCATGATTACGTACATGCTCTCAAATTTATACTGTTCTAAGTGTTTTGCTTATTGCATGATTACGTCATCCATTTGCTATATCGTCATCTACATGTTGACAACGTGTTTTATGCTTACGTCATGTACCATGATATTATCACGTTGTATAATTCTTTATTATTAAAAGTATTTTACTCATTACATGATATTGCGAATATAATTGCATGTTGTTATACGCATATTGTCCACTACGCTTACCCTATAAACATATTACGTACATACGGCGGAAAATTGAAGTTGGTCAAATTTATGATCCCAACACTCAAATTGACAAACAGGCCACCCCTGAGGTTAGTACCGAACCTAAATTGGACGAATATCTTATCTTAAAAAGAGTCAAACATGGGTTTTGAACCGCTACTTTACTCGGGGGCAAGTGTTAGATATCTGTCCAATTCGGGTTCGTATTTACATTTCGGGCCTCGCAAAATACTCCAAAACCCGTAAAAGAACTCTTCCGCAGACACCCAAGTCCAAAACGGTCCGGAATACGCGCGGTACCCGGACCGGGGGACTTCCGGATTGCCACAAGGCAATCTGAACCTGGTCCGGATTGCTAGACAATCCGGGTAGGTCCGGATTTCTGACATTCTCCGCGCACTTATCCTGATTATTTTGCCAATTACGAGAAGTCAGTGTGCGCATAGCCCCCTTGATGACGGTATACGTTTTCCTTTAAACCGGCATCAAACCGTACAAAACCGGGCACGATCCTTTGGTTTCCTATAAATAGGGACCTAGGTCTACCATTTTAAACAATTCCTTCATTCTGGATTTTCGAGCTCCGACTTCTCTCTAAAGACTTTGTCTCTCTAAAGATTATGACTTGAGCGTCGGAGAGGGCCCAAACAGCTTTCCCCCCTCCTCCACGCTGGTTACTGCCCCTTGTGCAGGACCCGGAGTTCGAGAGATCGAAGTCGGCAAGTTTAAGACTTGTTCGAGGATCGTGTCACAAGGTCGCATCATTCAGACAGGTATCCGTTCCTGTGCACACATCCAGAGCCCGTTCGTTGGAAGGAAGCCCGAAGTTACCCAAGTGGAAACCAACTTAACAGTTTCAAAGTACAAAATTCAACACAAAGAGTGTACTTATTCAATGATTGAGGAAAATTATCATTTGCATGAACACCCATTAAAGGGTTTTACTCTATAGAGTATATAAGTTGATATGCTCACATTGCATCTTGTCATTTATACTTGCATTTACTTCTATCATGTCATTAGATGATTGTATAAGGTTATTATATGGTGCATATATCATGTAGTACATGTTACATGGTGTATGCACCTTGGTGCACCAAGTTGGGCACATAGGATAGCTAGTCCTAGTTGGTGATCCTTATCACCTAGTATATATAGTTTACCTATTGCATTGTAATCCCTAATCATCAATCAACAAATGATTCAACCTTCTAAAGTTATTATGGTTTCAGAGCCACCTCAAATGGCGGCACAACCACAAAGCTAAAGAAGACCAAGTTTCTTCAAAGTTTTGCTTTAACATTCACCTTGTTCAAGTGTGGGTTTGCAACTTCAGCTTCGTGGATCATCTTTTCTACTTCAACAATCCATTTCTTACTTAAGAATGGATATATAGTAAGTGGAATTTCAAGAACTCAACACGCATAAAGTAGATCTGCACCTAGACTAAGCATAGCCAAGATGACTTAGTACTAGTTTGCTTGTTCTTGAAGAATTCAGCCTTGTTGAGCTGATTGCGTGTTTGATATTGCTATTTCCTGGAGTTTGCTTTGTTTCTCTACCTTTGGATATGGATTTTGAACATGTTTCAGCTGCGCCCCTTGCTTGATACCTGGAATTTCATTGCTTGATTTCCCTTATCTACACATTGCTCGGCTGAGGAGCATTTGTGCCTACCTTGTGCTTTGTGTTCATATCTTCAAGAATTCTGAGCTTTCATCAATGGAGAATGGTTTCTAATCCATTTCTGTTGAATTTCAAGCTTTGAAAGTCAAAAATCTTGTTGCGGAATTGTACAAGCAATCTCATAGGGTGAGCTGGATTTTGTCCTACTATCAACAACCTTGGTGTACTACTTTTGTTTGTAGTGCAACTTGTGTATGCGATTTTGATTGGATTGTGGCAGCTGATTTCTTGGATTTGGATTCCTATTATTCACATTCCATACCTACTTGTGTTATCTGAATTACAAAATGGCTCAAGAAACCAATGTTGATGACCCCCTTTACATACACCCCTCAGACACCACTGGCCATATGCTCATCCCTTTCCAACTACAAGGAACCTCCAACTATCATGTTTGGAGCACATCAATCAGGGAAGGCTTGTTGGTGAAGAACAAGCTTGGTTTTATAGATGGCACATTCACAAGATTGGATGTTGATGTCAATGATAGAGTGAAATGGGATAGGGCAAATGCAATTGTCAAGGCATGGTTGAGGAACACTGTGGCCAAAGATTTGGTGAATGGTTTGGTCTACAACACAACTGCTTCTTCTATTTGGAATGACTTGAAGGAGATGTTTGATAAAGTGGATGGCACACAAATCTTTCAATTAACAAGGGAGATTTATCAAACATCTCAAGGTGTGCTCTCTATCACTGAGTACTTTGCCAAAATGAAGCAACTCTGGGATGCCCTTGCTTCCATTGATGATTTGGATCTTCAATGTGCTGGAGACATTGCCATTGTCAATGAACACAAGGAGAAGCAAAAGTTGATGGCATTTCTTCTGGGACTGAATGACTCCTATGGACACATTAGGAGCACCTTACTTATGAGACAACCACTTCCTTCCCTTAGCATTGCCTTCTCTGTATTGGTACAAGAAGAAAGCCAAAGGACCATCTCTGGTTCCATTGGTGATGTGGGTGAGGCAACTGCCTTGTTCACTGGAAAGCATCCATCCTATGGTGGTGGTAGAGGCAATGGAAGAGGATATGCAAGGGGTAGAGGTTTTGCTAGAGGCAATGGCAATGGCATTGGAAGAGGAAATGGCTTTGGAAGAGGCAACTTCAATCCTTCAAGTCAGAGACCACTCAATACTTGCAACTATTGTGGCAAGAGAGGTCACATTGAAGACAATTGCTACATCAAACATGGCTACCCATATGATCACCCAATTCATCAAACCAATCCAAATGCTCCTAAGAGGAATTGGAATTCAGCCAACATTGTTGAAGAAGGTGGCAACTCAAGCACAATTGAGCATGTGGCAGCCAAGGACAAAAGGATATTTCATGGCACAGCTGACAAAAGAATCCAACATGTTGCTGCCCATAATGATCACTTTGATCATACACCCCTAAGCTTTGAGGATATGGATCAAGCTCATGTCAACATGGCAGGTATATCTAGTGATTCTATGGTTTGGATAGTTGACTCAGGTGCTACTAACCACATCACTCATCAAATTGAGTGGCTACATGATTTGAAGAAAAGTGATTCAGATCACCAATATGTGCACTTGCCAAATGGTCACAAATGCAAAGTGACTCATGTTGGTTCTTGTTCTTTCTCAAGTGGATTTACCTTGACCAACATACTCTTGGTCCCTGACTTCAAGTTCAATCTGATCTCTGTATCTAGGTTACCTAGCCAGTTAAATTGCAAAGTGATCTTTACTTGTGATCATGTGTTACTTCAGGGCCAGAGTGGCAAGTCCATGGTGATTGGGGAATGGAATAGAGGACTATACACTTTGAAGGATGTGGTGCCTTCAAGCCCAAGGAAGTTAGCAGCTGCTTGCTTGGAGAATAAGGATGAAGTATTGAGATGGCATAGGCGTTTGGGCCATGTCTCTGAACAATATTTGAATCATTTGGATGTTTTAGGCTTGAATAAGACATATGGTTGTATCAAACAATGCACTATTTGTCCTCTTGCAAAACAATCTAGATTTTCTTTTCCAACCAGTGATTCTATTGCTTCAAAGCCCTTTGATTTGGTTCACATGGATTTATGGGGTCCTTACAAAGTGCCAACCTTCAAGAACAATCAATACTTCTTGACCATTGTTGATGATCACTCAAGGGCAACTTGGGTTTACTTGATGAGGCACAAAAGTGATACTTTCTTGCACATCAAGAATTTCCTAATCATGGTGAAGAATCAATTTGGAACAATGGTCAAAACTTTGAGGAGTGATAATGGGACTGAGTTCATCAATTCTATTTGCAATGGTTTGCTTCTTCAATTTGGCATTCTTCATCAAACAAGTTGTGTGCATACACCACAACAAAATGGAAGGGTGGAACGCAAACATAGGGACATCCTCAACATTGCTAGAGCTATAAGATTTCAAGCATCCATGCCTTTGAGGCATTGGGGGTATTGCATACTCAATGCTTGTTACTTACTCAATAGGCTTCCCACCTCTATCTTGAAGTTCAAGTCACCTATTGAAGTGTTATATGGCAAAACTCCTTCCCTTCATCACTTGAGAACTATAGGTTGTCTATGTTTTTCAACCAAATCGAACAACCATGACAAGTTTAGTCCAAGGGCTGAACCATGCATCCTAATGGGATATTCAACATCTCAAAAAGGATACCTTGTGATGAACATTTCAAACTCAGTGTTTCATGTATCAAGGGATGTTCATTTCCATGAGGATATTTTCCCCTTTAGCATGTCTAAGGATGCTCTAAAGGCTCTTATTCCATCTTGCTTGGGAGTCAAGCAACCACTTGAGGATTTCCCACCTGAGAATCCTTTTCATTTTGACATGGATATATCAACCAACTCTCCTCCCATTGAGGTTGTCACACCTCAAATAGATGATCAAGCACCCCCAATTGAGGATCAACCACCTCAACAACCAATTGAAGAAGAAGCACCCCAACCTTCCAATCTGAGAAGGAGTCTTAGAATTGCACAACTACACCCACCACCTCCTAGGAGAAGTGCAAGGCTTGCTGAACTCAAACAAAGATCAAGTTCAAATGCTATCTTTGGAATGGAGAAGTATGTCTCCTATGACAACCTGGGTCCACAATACAAATGCTTCTTGGCTGCTCTTGACAAGATCAAAGAGCCAACCACCTATAAACAAGCAATCAAAGACCCAAAATGGATCTTGGCCATGAAGGAGGAAATGCAAGCACTTCAAAACAACAACACTTGGGAGCTAATAGAACTCCCACAAGGCAAATCTTCAATTGGTTGCAAATGGGTATTTAAGGTCAAATACAATTCTGATGGTTCCATTGAAAGATACAAAGCAAGATTGGTTGCCAATGGATTCACTCAAATTGAAGGGACTGATTTCAATGAGACATTCTCCCCTGTAGTCAAAATGGACACAGTGAGGATCATATTAGCTTTGGCAGCTTCCAAATCATGGGGATTGTACCACATGGATGTAAACAATGCATTTCTTCAAGGTGATCTAAATGAAGAAGTGTATATGGACATTCCCCAAGGTTTTAATCATTCCAAGTCTCTTGAGGGATATCCCAAACTTGTGTGCAAGCTCAAAAAGTCCTTATATGGTCTCAAACAAGCTTCAAGACAATGGAACATCAAGCTCACTCAAACCTTATTGAAGAATGGTTACAAACAATGTGCCTCAGATCATTCCTTGTTCACCAAGATACAAGGAGATGACAAAGTTTTTCTTCTCACCTATGTTGATGATCTTCTAATCACTGGCTCCAACACCAAGATGATCAATCAATTGAAGAACACACTCCAAACACACTTCAAATTGAAGGACTTAGGAGACTTGAGGTACTTTTTGGGACTTGAAGTTGCAAGGTCAGATAGAGGTCTTGTAATCAACCAAAGGAAGTATGCAATTGAGCTCATTGAAGATGCTGGCCTAGGGGCTGCAAGGCCTGCTGAAACCCCTATGGAGTTCAATGTAAACTCACCACACATGAGTATGACAAAGCAACTAATTCAAACATTGATGATGCACTCTTGGAGGATGCCACTTCTTATAGGAGGATCATTGGCAAGTTGCTATACCTTACCATGACAAGGCCAGACATTAGCTTTTCAGTGCAAAGACTCAGTCAATTTGTTGACAAGCCAAAGAAGTCCCATCATGATGCAGTCATAAGAGTCATCAGATACATTAAAAGCACTCCAGGACAAGGATTGATCTATCCTTCCAACAACAAGCTCAATTTGAGTTTGTTTTGTGATTCTGATTGGGCTGCTTGCCCTTTTAGTAGGAAATCAGTGAGTGCTTATTGTGTCAAGCTAGGAGAGGCTATGATAGCCTGGAAGGTAAAGAAGCAAGACACAATTTCCCTATCAAGTGCTGAAGCAGAGTATAGATGCCTAAGAGTTGCAATTCAAGAGGCACTTTGGGTGGGAAGAATCCTCAAGGAACTTGGAATACAAGTAAATCTTCCTATCCCAATCTACACAGATAGCCAAGCAGCTGTGAAGATTGCAAAGAATCCCATGTTCCATGAGCGCACCAAGCACATTGAGCTAGACTGCCACTTCACAAGACATCATATTCAACAAGGATTCATAGGTGTCCATTACATTCCTTCAAAGGAACAACTTGCTGACTTGCTTACCAAGGCATTGGTCAAGAGTCAACACTTAGCTTTGCTAAAGCTATATGGAATCAAGGATGTGTTCCAAGAAAGAAGAGAAGAATAAGAAAAGGATGGGAGAATATAGAGTATATAAGTTGATATGCTCACATTGCATCTTGTCATTTATACTTGCATTTACTTCTATCATGTCTTTAGATGATTGTATAAGGTTATTATATGGTGCATATATCATGTAGTACATGTTACATGGTGTATGCACCTTGGTGCACCAAGTTGGGCACATAGGATAGCTAGTCCTAGTTGGTGATCCTTATCACCTAGTATATATAGTTTACCTATTGCATTGTAATCCCTAATCATCAATCAACAAATGATTCAACCTTCTAAAGTTATTATACTCATAATTTTTTTTAACGAGCATTAGGTGAAAACCTAATGCACGATCCACGGTGGATAACACCTTGGGGTATGAATGAGAAATTAAAAGGAACGTCTGTTAAACGACGTCTCCCAATATTCTCCTTTAACGATAAACGATTGGAGGAGCATTAATACGCCACACTTCATGAACATGGTCGACACTATGATATCGCAAGTTCAACTTATAACCTTCCTTTTTCTTTCCAAAGGAAAGTTGTGGTTAGCTACAAATCATGTGATTAACCTTGTTAATGTATTAATCAGTTACATGACACCATATGAGTTATTGGTAATGAGTGAGATCTTACCAGAATTGTGACATTTTTAGTTGCAAATAAGAAACACAAATAGTAACGATGGAATGCTGAAAAGCATCTCCATACATGTGTGCAATAGCTTGGAAGTTTGGTGACGTGGTCAGACATGAGACGTTACAATACTTGAGGCTATATTTCCATAGCTTGGAAACATCAAAACAAACGAAGTCTTGATTGAACTAGAGGATGATGATATTCAGGTCACACTCGCTTCAAGTGGGAGATTTGAGGCAGCAACACAGGTGAACGATATGGTAAATGAAGATGGGGACATTTTCATAATAAATCCAGTGTGAGGAGTCAATCCTACCACCCAGATCACTGTTGCTGCAGGTGCGAATCAAGTCGGACCAGATAATCATGTTACTGAACTGATGGATGAAAATCCAATTTTACCACAACTACCTACTGTGCCCAGTGGGAGTGGTAATTTCCGTAGTGATTACGGGGAGTAATCACTACGGAAACACTAAAACATGGTACGTGCATGTAATCGAAATTACGCAGCGGAAGAGTTACACATACCTCAACAGTTATTGTAGTCCAAGATCCTTTGTACGAGGGAGTTCTCGATCCACCGGACGTAACCCGTAGAGGTTCTTGTGAAAGAAGCTCTACGTGGTGTTAGCTTAACAGCAAAGCCTCATATCAATTCTTGACACGCGGACAGATCTTCGGAGAGTTGCTCGAAAGCAATTTTGTACACCCTTGGTGTAGGTATGGTTCGACCAAAACTTGCTAGTGTGGGAGGAGGGTTTTCTCTCTAAAATGCTCTTTTGAGGGAATTATGATTAACCCAAAAATATTCCCTAACACCTCTTATTTATAGGAGGAGTAAAGTGGACAAAAGTCCACTTTACACCACCTAATTATTTCGGCCGGCCTATGTATTGGGGAGGCCCAACTTTGGGCCTCCCATGTCAATTGGGATTTCGGTCTAGCCCAATTACCCTAATGTGACTTTTACCCAAGTTCATTAGGTAAACTATACATATTATGGGGTACCAATTACGACGCCCATCACCATATGCTTACTGCTTCCACTCGCCGGAATGGGAGGGTGTCTGTTAATGTATTGTTGTCCAAATCCGCATCAACATTTCTACCATTTGATCTGCTCCATGCTTCCGAATATTTCATAAGAGGTTTTCCGTGCGACCGGCGGATACGTCGGGCATCGTGCTACTCATTTGTTAGGAGTATTGTAGCGCCCGCGGAACGTTGATTCCCTTTTCTCTAATCAACCTGTTATAAACAAAATTTATATATATATTGTACCGCGCTGTATCCTGGGTCAACTGATAATTCTCCATTTGCCTAGTTTCCACATAAGAACACTTCTCAAAGGCATCCGTACAAGTATTCACAACCTTCAACTAATATCCGGCTGGTGGCCACCTTGGTGAATACAAGAGTCGTTGAATTATAGGTGAACTTGACCATCCCCATCGCTCATACCCTTAGTCAAACCCAACCGGTTTCAAAAGACGTGGTCACTGGGCCTTTTTTTTCAGCACTAAGCTCGTACGCCGGGAAGCGAGCATTGGGCCTGACCTTAGGTATGAGTTCTGAGCCCATGAGGATACTTTGGGTGCCTCTTCATAAGGCTCCCGGGATCAATCACACGCTCGAGGTGAAGAAGTTGCGTCCGCCAGAATCACGAGGATTCTTTTCCTAGCACAACCTAGCTGTGACCCCGTGGTAGTACATGGCACCCGTAGTATGAAGCACGCGTTTATAAAATACCCGAACCTTTTGGGTCAACAGGAATGAGATATGTCAATCATGCTATCACAGATTTTCATCTGGCCCAGAATGTGGATTTATGACGAACAGAGTTCATCACGGCGATCTGCAGGATGAAGATCATATCAAGTTACTTCGACAATAGATAATCGTTATGCGTAATCAGGTTTATCCCCCTGATTCTTAGCCAGCCTTGCATAGTGTAGGCCTCCCTCCACCGCAAGAAGACCGTACATGCGTGACTAGGTAAGGTCACGCAGTAAGAAGCCTTTTCAGCCAAACTGCTTCCTGTGCATTCTTAGAGAGAGTAACGAATTCCGGTTCCATTGTTGACAGCGCGACACAAGTTTGCTTCTTGCTCGCTCATGAAATGACGGCATTAGCAAGGAGAAATACTCCTCCTGTGGTGGACTTACGATCATCCAGATCGCCACCATGGTCGGCGTCACTATAACCGGTCAATTCTAACTTCCCGCCCTCATAGCACAGAGCATAGTCGGCAGTACCTTTCGGATAACGTATTAGGTATAACTAATAATTCGTTTTACAGTCTTTAAAATGTTTATAGCTAGGATCTGATGGAAACGTGCTACTAGGCCCACGACGTGACAGATATTCTGATGGGTGTATTGCACGGTGCATATCGAAATACCAACCATGATTAAAATCTCTGCACCCTTCATCTATTCACGCCCTGCCGGGTTCTTGGGGCTGTCACGATTCAACAGTGCGCACCTAAATACCACCGGCGCATCCACGGTATTGGCGTCCTGTAATTTGAACCAACTTTCAACTTCTCGTTGATATAGGTTTCTTGAGATAGACATAAATCCCAGGTAATCCGATCTCTAGCAATCTTAATGCCTAAGATGTACGTGGTCTCTCCCATGTCTTTCGTCTCAAATACAGATGCCAACCAGGACTTTGACTTATTCATGAAACTCATGTCGCTTGCGGCAATGAGTATGTCGTCCCACGTACTAGGTTAAGGTGACATACTTAGACTCAGAGGTCTTATAATACACGCACGGATCCTCGTGAAGATTCACGAATCCGTTTCCTAAGATTTCCTCGTCGAATCTGCGGTACCATTGCCGAGACGACTGTTTAAGACCGTATATGGACCTTTGGAGTTTACAAACTTTACGTTCGTTACCAGGAGTAATTAAACACTCCAGTTGCTCCATGTAGATCTCTTCCTCCAGGTATCCGTGGAGGAATGCTGTCTTAACATTACTTCGGTGCAGCTCGCGATCGAGACTTGCGACTAGGACGATGAATGGCCCTAACCGTGGTTTTACACACAGTCATTGAGTTTCTCTTATCAAAGTCCTCTCCGTGAAGCAATGGGTAAGACCTTTCGCAATGAATCGGGTTCTCCGACTTGTTCCATCAGTGGTGAGCCTTCTTTCAGGGCTCACCTTATCCTTATGCCCCTGTGGTTAACGGGTAAATCAACTATAGACTATAATGGCTTTCATTTAAGTGATCTCTCTCATTTATTATTTCTTTCTGTTTCTCCACTTGAAGTCTTTCCAGTGCTTGCCAATAGTTTGAGCGGGGTTTTCACCTTGCTCAATGGGATACTTGCCTTTGACTCTCGTCTAGGCATTATGAGTCCCTCTTATTAGTCTGATCTTTTCTCCCACTCGGAATAACGCTTCTTGTCGTAGCATCATTTCTATTGGGAACTATCCTCCCACTCGGAACAATGCTTCTTATCGGAGCATCGTCTCTGTTGGGAACAATAGCAGTGCCAGAACCTTGACCTATAACTTTCCTATTACAACCTCTTGGTCTCAGGGTTTTACTTCCGAGATGCATTCCTTGATCACTAGGATCCGGAACCAAGTGTGGTTGGATCAATCCCAGTGGGAACAATGGGTAATATAGGTAGTTGTGTCATTCCTGGTTCAGCAATTTGACCATAAGGTTTGACTTGATTCGTCCCAACAGCAACAGTGATTACTTGTGGTAGGGTTTATTCCTCCCACTGGATTTACTATGAAAATGTCCCATTCTTATTTACCGTGTCATTCACTTGAGTTGCTGGTTGAAATATCTCCCACTCGAATTAAGTGGGACCTGATTTTCATCGTTATACTGCTATGTTTTTTATCATGATTATGTTGATTGAAATTGTTAATGCATTTGGAAAATTAGCCCTCTTAGTGATGTAATGTCTCATGTTCGACCACGGTACCATTTAATCCAAGTTGGAAACAGGTATTTTCTATGAGTAACTGGTGTACCCTCGTTATAAATACGTGTTTATTGCGCAAATTAATGTCGGATGGTGATATGATTTAACTCATTGTCACCCTCCAGCTAAGATTGTTACCTACCTTACCGATCTTAATGGAACACAGTTTTACATTTATGTGAATCATCTGTCATCATTCCATACGGAATGTCTTATAGAACGACTCCAACATTATGTAAATATATAAACTGTGCTTCTTGAAGTGTGTTATTTAACTTGAATGCCTAGCCTGACTTGTCGTCAAGGCCTCAGGAAGGAAAATCATTTAACTGACTTCATCCTTCTTCGTTTGCTGACTTATCTCAGAGATTCTATTCATCTCCGAACTGAACATCGTAGGTATTCACATTATGTGTCAGTTGATACTTTTACAAGGTCGTTGTAGCTTACGTAGCTTACTTCATACCGATGTAAATGTTATCAGTAAGTCATATTTCCAAAGGAGTGCAAACGAAAATTCAGCACATCATCATATAAACACTTCAATATTAAACTCATTTAATGAAACGATGTGTTCCGTCTATCGAGGTCCACTTGCGTGTTGCGCAATCTACTCTTAGGTTATACCCTTGGTTAAATCGTTTCATTTCTTAATTTAATTCAATTTAATCAGTTTTAACCGTTTCAAACAATATTATCATTACAGTTTATTTCATTCAATGGAGTGATAATAATAAAATAAGATTTATAGTCAACATGTAAGCAATGCGTTAAACAGATAATTAAAAGGATCGAATAGCTCGAGGAATGATAATCAATACTTTATTCGAGCAGTTATCGAGTGCTCTAAATATAACGTTTCCTATGTCTCAAGGAACATTATTATTGTAAAGTATGTTTAAACTGAAAATTATGAAGAGGTTCAGTTTCGCAAAGCAAATAAAGATAAAGTCTTTCAATCTTTATGACTCGGGGGCAAGTTCCTCAGGTTTGTGCTTGTTCTCCTTCTCGGTTCTGTAATTCATAAAGGTAAATTGAATTACTCTCGAGGATTCATTGAAGAACTTATGATTTTATCGTTGTTCTTCAGCACGTACCTCAGGAGGATTTGTGCAGGCAACAACAAGGTGTCCTTTCACGCCACACCTAAAACACGTTCGAGTTTCCTCTTTACGTGTTTATTTTGCTTTGCCTTTCTTGCCTCGGAATTGCTTTCTTTTGAACTTCTTCTGAGACTTTGGAGCTAGTGGCTTATCAGCCATGACTTGAAGGTTCTTTCCCTTCCTCTTGCGCTTACCCTTTTGCTCAGCTGGATTCGAGGATGCTTGATGCATTTCCGCTCTCGGCTTTTCAGCCTTGAGACGATCCTCCTACAGCTCGAGGTGAACTCACACTTTCTCGAGGTTATCGAGTTGAGTGGCATGGGTAAGGTGCATTTTAATGCTATTCCAAGTGTCAGGCAAGGAACGAATCACGCATTGGACCTTTTGTTCGTAGTCAGGATCTCTCCTACCTCCTTGAGTTCAGCAAGCATGTGAGACATAAGTCTAAGATGCTCCTTCATTGTGTGCTTTGGATTCATTTTATATGAGTCTAAAGCGATGTTTAACTATCGCTTTTGGGCTGTGGTGTAAAAACCAAACCCTGCCTTAAGACCATCCCATAGGTCCATGGCAGACTCATAGTGATCATACCCATAGAGTATGTCATTCTCCAGCAGTGACAACAAGGCTGAACGAATCTCTTGATCCTTTGCATCCCAATCATCATGGATTTTCTCCAATTCAGTCGTGAGGTCTCCCTCTGACCTGAATTTCTTCGTGGTCAAGTGCTCCAAGCCTCTCATTTCAGTGATCACTATCCTTGCGCGCTTATTCCAGATCTTATAATTATTGCTGTTCAATCTTACTCCCTTATTCATTTGAGAGATCACATTGCTGATCGCAGCCATGACTAACACATCGATGATCAAGAAAAATCAGGGAGACAATAACATTTTGAGAAAGAATTGCATACATCAAATATCTATTAAGATAGAGTCTGACAGATAGTGATTCCTCAGTCATCTAAACCAACTGACCACCAGTAAACCATCGGAAGATGGCTGTGAAAGAGTTCACACTATTGTTCGTCTTCTATCCAATAGACCAGTTTGTTAAAAACGGTTTAAATCGCAAATTACAGGAACGAGGATTTGAAAATAAGCATACCCGATCTTGGCTTTCCCAAGGCCCTTTTTGTTTTGGAAAAAATCATTCTGATGAATTCACTCATGCATACACAATTCTACAATCCATGCAAATTATCATATGCTAGTAACATTCATCATTCATACCACATACACGCTTAGGTGTCATGCGTCTAATGTTCTGAGGAACTCATGCTTGCATTTATAATTCTACTTTTAAGTAAATTATCAAACGCAACTACATCCTTAACATTCTAACATACGTGTCAAACATGTGACATCCACATCAATCATACATATTTGGCGACTGGTTTTTGGTTTTAAAATAATTTTAAACATTAGGGGCTGATTTTTAATTCATGCTTTTATTCAATTACGTAAGCTTCTAGACATGAATCCTAGGCATTTTCAACCATCACAGCATGTCTATTCTAGTGCGCATACCATATATTTAACCAGGGCTCTGCCCACAACATGTAATATCCAGCTAGCTTGACTCAGTCGAGACAACAGTTCTAATCATGCATAAATATATATCGAATAATAAACAACTGCAATTCAGCCCACTAATTTAACCAGTCCCAAAAACATGTATCTCCGAGATCCATCCCCATAATCGAAACAAGGCATAAAAGTTAGCAACCCTATGAGCACTGTGTAGTCCGTTTCGAGGTTCAAAAACATTTGGATTTTAAAACATGACCTCCCTATTTTAATTGACTTGAATTCGGTTTAGCAAACATTGTTCGGTTCAGTCATATTTTTGTCCGGTTCGGTCCGGTTAATAAAATCTGGTTCGGTCCGGTTCGGCAAAAATCCGGTTCGGTCCGGTTTTAAATTTAAAATCTGATTCGGTCCGAACCGGTCCAAGAAAATAGGGTTCGGTTCAACACTCAATACCAGTTCGGTTAGATCCACTTAATTACCCCGGTCAGACCCAACCCGAATAGATCAAACCGATTGAGAAAATCCGGTTCGGTTTTATTTCATCCCGGTTTAACATATTGGACCGGCCCAATAATTTAAAATTTTAGAAGGTTGGGCTGAAATGTTTACTTGTGGCCTAAGTAGGGTTTTAAATCCATTAAAAGTTAAACTTAGCCACCAAGTAACATTAATTACATAAAAATAATTTCCAATATTAATATATATATATATATATTTCAGCACTTATAAAACATATATATTTATTGCTAAGATTCTATCTTTAAGATTAAATCAATCATCAATATATATATATGTAAAATGGGCACAACATATGATATATATTTTTTTATTTATTGTCAATATCTTTAATAGGGAAACAAATAACTGACAATATATTTTCTCAATCTTTTAGGTAACTAAATCTATCAATAATATCTTTAACCCTATTTAAATATTTAGATGTATTGATAGTTATATGTTTCTATATATTTTAATGTGAAACTATCTTTATGTTCCCAATTATAGATATATTGTTACCTTAATTAAAAAATTAAAATATGGTAAACAATATGTGTGTGTGTGTGTGTGCCGAAATTTATTCCATGTGTACAAGAAAATTAAAAATTTACCTTGTAATTTTACTAAAAATTTCGGCAAAAACACAGGTTAGGAACAAGTGGTCAAATTTTAAAATCAAATTTTAATAAGATCTACAATCCAATGTTTGATTTTGATAAATATCACCTTTTTCTTGAAGATCATGAACATCAATTTAACCAAAAACATCATGAAAATTTCGGACCACCCTTATGCTTAAAATTCGAAATTTTTAAATTTTACACTTTAAATCTTCGGTCCAAAATTTAAGTTTCAAGAACACAATTTATCAAAATCATGAACTCATAACACAGGCTCTGATACCACTGTTAGATTACGGGGAGTAATCACAACGGAAACACTAAAACATGGTACGTGCATGTAATCGAAATTACGCCGCGGAAGAGTTACACATACCTCAACAGTTACCATAGTCCAAGATCCTTTGTACGAGGTAGTTCTCGATCCACCGGACGGAACCCGTAGAGGTTCTTGTGAAAGAAGCCCTACGTGGTGTTAGCTCCACAGCAAAGCCTCAGATCAATTCTTGACACGGGGACAGATATTCGGAGAGTTGCTCGAAAGCAATCTGGTACATCCTTGGTGTAGTTATGGTTCGGCCGAAACTTGCTAGTTTGGGAGGAGGGTTTCTCTCTAAAACACTATTTTGAGCGAATTATGATTAACCATAAAATATTCCCTAACACCTCTTATTTATAGGAGTAAAGTGGACAAAAGTCACTTTACCCCACCTAATTATTTCGGCCTGCCTATGTATTGGGGAGGGCCAATTTTGGGCCTCCCATGTCAATTGGAATTTGGGTCTAGCCCAATTACCCTAATGTGACATTTACCCAAGTTCATTAGGTAAACTATACATATTATGGGTTACCAATTACGGCGCCCATCACCATATGCTTACACGACCAACTCGGTTCCCGGTCGTAGTAACCATGGAATTAATTTCGGAGGTGGAAATCCGAGACTCAAAGGTCGTCCTAGAAAAGTTGTTGGTGAAAGTACAAGTAGTGCTCTTGTTCCAAGTGAAAGTATTGCACCGGTAACCAGCAATATTCCTAGTGGGAGCGTAGTTCAAACCGAAGATGGGATTATCGAGCCTAGACGCAGTCTAAGGCACCGAACTTCTCCTAAGAAGTATCCCATCGAGAGAGGTGAATTGTTCACCCTCACTTCGAATGATGAACCAGTACAGTTAAACAAGCTATGGATGGACCTCAAGCGAAAGAATGGAGGAAAGCATTGGATGATGACATCACCTCTATGAAAGCTAATCTTGTATGGTGTTTAGTTGATTTGCCTACTAACCGCAGAGCAATAGGTGCCAAATGGGTTCTGAAACTGAAACTCACAGCTGATGTAGCTGTCGAGCGATACAAAGCTCGATTTATTGCGAAAGGATATACCCAACTTCACGGAGTGGACTTTGATGGGACATACTCACCTATTGTGCGTTACACCACAGTACGGGCCATTTTGGCTTTGGTTGCGAGCCTCTTTCTGGACCTGCACCAAATGGATGTTAAGACTGCATTCCCCACGGTAACCTAGAGGAAGATATCAATATGGAACAGCCAGAGGGTTTCATTACTCCTGGCAACGAACGTAAATTTTGTAAACTCCAAAGATCTATTTACGGTCTTAAACAGTCATCCCGGCAATGGTATCGCAGATTCCATGAGGAAATCGTTGGAAAATGATCTGTGAATTTTCACAAGGATCCATGTGTGTACACGAAGACTTTCGAGTCTAAATACGTCATCTTGACATTATATTTCGATGACATTAATTGCCGCGAATGATGTGAGTTACATGAATGAGTCAAAGTCCTGGCTGGCATCTGTATTTGAGATGAAAGACATGGGAGAAGCCACGTACACGGGTATTAAGATTTCTGGGGATCAGGCTGCTCGTAAACTATGTCTATCTCAAGAATCCTATATCAACAAGTTGTTGAAAAGGCTTCGACTACATGATGCCAAACTCGTGGATACGCCGGTTTTGTTCGGGTGCGCGCTGTCGAAGCGTGATGGCCCAAAAAACCTGGCTGAACTTGAACAAATGAAAAGTGCAGAATACTTAAGTATCGTTGATAGCTTAATGTATACCATGCAATGCACTCGTCCAGACATTTGTTACGCTGTGGGCCTACTAGCACGATTCCAATCAGATCCAGGCACTCAACATCTAAAGGTTGTGAAATGAATAATTCGATACCTGAAAGGTACTGCCGACTACGCTCTGTGCTATGAGGGTGGAAAACTAGAATTGTTAGGATTTAGTGAGGCTGACCATGGTGGCGATCAGGATGATCGTATGTCCACCTCAGGAGGAGTATTTCTCCTTGCTAATGCCGCCATTTCATGGATGAGCAAGAAGCAATCCTGTGTCGCGGTGTCAACAATGGAAACCGAATTTGTGGCCCTCTCTAAAAATGCACAAGAAGCAGTCCGGCTTAATAGGCTCTTAAAGGCATCTCTTGGCGTTAAGGACGGGAGTAAACCTGTGAAGGTATACTCTGACAGTCAAGCAACAATTGCAGGAGTTAGGAACCCTAAGTACCATAGCAGGACAAAACACATTGATATAAAATATAATTATGATAAGAATAAGTTTGAGGACAAAGTAATCACATTAGAATACTTGTCTACTGAAAGCATGATGACCGATCCATTAACTAAACCTCTACGCGGGGATGTCTTCGAAAAGCATGTTAAGATTCTGGGACTGCATAGGGTTTAAAGTAGCTTGTATATTGATTACAACTTTTCAAACTTTGCTAAAATAATTGAAATTTGAGTTTATGATTTTTTTACAACGTCATAATGTTTAAAATTTCATTGGTTTTTACAGTCTATATAGTCGTAGGAGGGATAACCTCCAGAATAAAACAATGTCGAATGTGGGCCAAGCCTCGTCACACAGGCTCGGTCGTCTAGACGGAGAGAAGGATCTCCATTAGTTCAAGACTGGCTAAGAACCATGGTGGGAAACCTGGTTAAGAAGAACGACCATTTGGTTTACGGAGTAACACAATATGATCTAAGTTCTGCAAATCGCTGTTACGTACTTCGTTCGTAATAAAACTACATTCAGGGCCAGATGATGAATCCGCGATAGCATATGACATTCCCACTTCTTGACTAAACTCAGGTTATGCTATCGACGCGTGCTTCATACTACGTGTGCCATGTTCGACCACGGGGTTATGCTCGGTTGTGCTAGATAGAATCCACGAGATTTGGATGGTCACAAACTTCTTCACCTTGAGCGTGTGGCTGATCCTGGATGCTATATGAAGAAGCATCCAAAGTATCCTCACGGACTCAGAACTCGTACCTAAGGTCAGGCTCAATGTTCGCTTCTTGGCGTACGAACGCAGTGCTGAAGAAAAGGTCTAGTGACCACGTCTTTCGAAATTGGTTGGGTTTGAATATGGGTTTGAGCGATGAGCATGGTCAAGTACACCTGTAATTCACCGACTCTTGTATTCACTAGGTGGCCACCAACCCGAAATTAGTTGAAAGGTTGTGAATACTTGTACGAATCCCTTGAAGGAGTATTCCTATGTGGAAACTAGCCAATTTGAGAATGACAGTTGACCTAGGATACAACGCGAAACTTTACTTTTAGCATGTTGATTAGATATGGGGAATCAACGTTCCGCGGGCGCTACATCCTAACAGATGAGTAGCACGATGCCCGTCGTGTTTGCCGGCCGCACGGCAAATCTCGTAGGAACTATTTGGAGCAGGGATTGGATCGAAGAGCAAATGTATATATGTTGGAGAACAACATATTAATAGGCACCCTCCCATTACGACGAGTGGGAGCTGTAAGCATTTGGACTACGGGCTGCCGTAATTGACAGCCCATTAATTAAGTCCATGTACCTAGGAAATTAGGCATTGTCATATTAGGTTTGGACTAGGCCTAAAATCCTAATTGACATGGAATGCCCAAATTGGGCCTCCCTAAAAGACATGGCTGGCCGAATTTTAAGTTTGGGGTAAAGTGGACTTTTTCCACTTTACTCCTCTTATAAATAGGGAGTCGTAGGAGGGTTTCAAAACACTAATGCTATTCCTATCTTCCTTAAGTAGTGAGATTAAAAGAAAACCCTCCTCCCTATACCTAGCTAGTTCGAACGAAATACACACCACCAAGGAGGTTCCAAATTGCGTCGAGAAATTTACTCCAAGAGATCCATCCCGCGAAGAATCGATTAAAGGCTTTGCTGTTAGGCATAATCCACGTAGGGCTTCTCTAAGAGGAACCTCTACCTGAACCGTCCGGCGGATCGAGAACTTCCTTCAACGGTCCTGGGCTACAGTAAACAATATAAGTATGTGCACCTTATTCCGCTGCGTATTAGTTACCATGCACGTATATGGGGTTTTGTTTCCATAGTATTAATCCCCTGAATCCTACAGGTATTTGGACTGTTAAATTTGTAAGCATATGGTGTTGGGCGCCGTAAATGGAAGCCCATTATATGTATATGTTACCTAATTTAATTGGGTACATATCACATTAAGGTATTGGGCCAGACCCAAATCCCAATTGACATGAGATGCCTAAAATTGGGCCTCCCTATACTAGTATGGCCGGCCGAAATTAATGAGGGGGTAAAGTGGACTTTTGTCAACTTTACTCCTCCTATATATATGGGGAGTTAAGGGTTTCATTAGGGTTAATCACGATTCCCTTTAAGTGGTGTTTAGAGAGAAAACCCTTCCCCCCAAAGACACCATATTCGGCCGAACCTAGCAAACACCAAGGGTTTGCCACTTTGCCTTAGAGCAAACACTCCAAAGATCTGTCCCTTGCCAAGAATCGATCAGAGGCTTTACTGTGAAGAATATACCACGTAGGGCTTCCTTCACAAGAACCCCTACGGGAGCCGACCGGATGTTCGTGAACTCCCTCCTGCAAAGATCTTGGGACTACGAACTACTGTAGAGGTATGTGCGAATCTTCCGCTGCGTAATTTCGATTACTTGCATGTACCATCGTAGTATCCTTAGTGATTACTCCCGTAATCTAACAGTGGTATCAGAACATTTGTTAGGAGTTCATGATTTTGACAAATTGGTGTTCTTGAAATTTTAAAATTAGGACTGAAAATTTTAAATGAAAAAGTTTTAAGATTTCGAATTTTTAAGTTATAGGTGATCCGAAATTTTCATGATTTTCTTAGGAAATATGATGTTCATGATCTTCAAGACAAAATGTGATATTTATCAAAATCAAACATTGGATTGTAGATCTTATTAAAATTTGACCACTTGTTCCCAAATTTGTGTTTGTGCCGAAACCCTAAGTGTTTTGCAAAGGTAAAAAAAATTAATTTCTTAGGCACCGAGTTTCAATATTTCGGCCGAAACATGTAGGTATATTGTTTACCATATTTTAATTTTTATTCTTGGTAACAATATATCATAATTGGGAACATTAGGATAGATTCACATTAAAATATAGAAATATATATAACTATCAATATATCTAAATATTTAAATAGGTTAAAGATATTATTGATAGATTTTAGTTTCCTAAAAGATTGAGAAAATATATTGTTAATATATGTTTCCCTATTTAAGATATTGACAATAAATAAAATATATATTTATATATACTGGCCGATTTTTACATATATATATATTGTTGATTGATTTAGTCTTAAAGATAGAATCTTGGCAATAAATATATATATATGTTTTTAAATTGGCCGAAATATATTGGAAATTATTTTATATAGTTAATGTTACTTGGTGGCTAAGTTAAATATTTTTTGGACTTCAAAACCCTACTTGGGCGACAAGTAAACATTTCGGCCCAACCTTTTATATTTTAATTATTGGGACGGTCCAATATGTCAAACGGGACGAATTAAAACCGAACCGGGTTTTCTCAATCGGTTCGACCTAATTGTGTCGGGTCAGACCGGGGTAATTAATTGGATCTAACCTAACAAGTTTTGTGTGTTGAACCAAACCCTATTTTTATTGGACCTGTTCGGACCGAACAGATTTTAAATTTAAACCAGAACGAACCGAACCGGATTTTCCGGACCAGACCCTAACCGGATTTCCTGGACCGAGCCGAACCGAACCAAACAGGACTAAAATTGACTGAACCGAACCGTATTTTCAAAACCGAATTCAAGTCAATTAAAATAGGGTGATCAAGTTTTAAAATCCAAATGTTTTGAACCTTAATAGGCCTACACATTGCTCAAGGGTTGATAACCTCTATGCCTTGTTTTGATTATGGGGATGGATCTCGGAGATACATGTTTTTGGGACTGGTATAATTAGTGGGCTGAATTGCAATTGTTTATTATTCAATATATATTTATGCATGATTAGAAATGTTGTCTTGACTGAGTCAAGCTAGCTGGATTCAACCTTCGCGTGAGTTAGAGTTTTAAAAAAAAAAGAGATTTGATTCTATTTTTTGAGAAAATAGTTTAAATGTGCAGTTGAGTGCGACCATTCGAGTTTAAACAAAGGACAATAAAATATTTTTGAAAAAACTTTGTTTTGAACATCTGTCCTGCGTTCGAGCCAGATAGTGCACTCAGCGAGCTCCATGCTAGCACAAAACACCTTAGATCATAAATTTTGATTCTTTCTGAAATGTAATCAAAATTATGAAATGAATGACATTAGAAGTTTTCCGTAAAATCATGCATGACTTATTTTATTATTTATACTAACTTACATGTTTGGTCTTTTCAGGTACCCTTGGTTAGGTATCTTGTACATATAAGTTCTGCCAGTCAAATGGGGCAACAAAAAAGAACATGCGGCCATCGAGTTGCACGGAGAACAAATTCCACATTCGGGATATCCAACACTCAGGTATGATAAATTATACTTGATTTTTTCCTTGAGATTTGAGTGTCCATACTTTTTTTGCAGATCAGATGACCATTTCGACCGAGATCGCAACCACGTGAAATGTGACTGCCCCAAAAAACTTACATGTCACTTTCGATATGTGGAATTCATACGCGTCCCCGAACCAAGCCGTACATCTGTTTTACGGTGAGATTTAAACCGTTCAACGGTAACCATGGGGCATCTACCATTGAGATTGGGCATATTTCAGGAGATCATCGAGAATCCCGTTAAGATTCAATGTGTCGATCAATGAGCATTTGAAATGTCAAGAAAAGAAAACATTAATGTTGGTGCCTTCCGTCAGAGATTCGGGGGCATGTACTTTCCGCCAGTTGTCCACATACACAAGTTGTGTTTTCTAGATGGAGCAGGAAAATCAGGACATGCAACAGATCCATTCACATATGGAGCAAATTTCCATTAAAGATGTCAGACATCCATGTAAGAGAAACCATGATCAATTTTCTACCCGAAATTTGATTTTTTCCTTACTCATTGTGCAGCTCGGATAATCATCCAAATAAAAGCCTCTGAAGAGCACATCTCGTGCACGACCCTTTGCTCGCCAATCATTCTTGTGCTAGTTGCCAAATTTATCTCGCGCAATATCTGTGCCCTAATGCAGACTACTCCACGTCATCCATGTGTGTTCATTGGCCAGGCCATTCATCCTGCATGCGACGAGCCTAACCCGGTAGGTGCTAGCCATGGGGCATCCCCAGACGAGATTGAGCAATAACCGAGGCACTTGAGAAGCCAAGATTAGAAATCACTGTCTACGTCATCCATTGGTTGTAGGGTCCATACAGGGCATCGACACAATCGACATATTTTGACTCAATCAACTGAGTCCTTCTCTAGAAGATGTTTTGAATTAGAAATTTCAGATTTGCCACTAGGGGCATGTACATAATTGTTGTTGATTATTTTAGTTAAATTTTCATTTTCAAAAAAAAAAAGGCAAAAAAAAAAAAATTTTAGGGTCACAGCCGCCCTTTAATTGGCTAGCGATAAAAATAAAGAGAGTGCTCATGCATATTTTGTGAGAGCAGTGAATAAAAGGGTCACAGTTGTCCCTAAATCAACTACAGATAAAAAGGGTCACAGTTGTCCCTAAGACGAGTACAAAGAAAGAGCTACAGCCACCCTTCAAATGGCTACAGATAAAGAGTGCTCCTGCAACATCAAAAGCGGGAAATAGGTGAAAGGGCCACAACCACCCTTCAAATGGCTACAGATAAAGAGTGCTCCTGCAACATCAAAAGCGGGAAATAGGTGAAAGGGCCACAGCCACCCTCCAAACGGCTACGAATAAAAAAGTGACCCCGCGAACCCTGTGAGGGCGGGAGAATAAAAAGGGCCACAGCCACCCTTAAAATGGCTACACAAAAAGAGTGATCTCGCGAAACCGGTGAGGGCGGGAACATAAAAGAAAGGGTCACAGTCGTCTCTCAAACGGCTACAGTCAAAAGAGCAATCCTGGAACATCGATGGCGGATATTAAGTGAAAGAGCCACAACCACCCTCAAAATGGTTACATTCAAAGAGTGTTTCCCGGATCAGAGACGAGGAATGAAGGGCCACGACCACCCTCAAAATGGCTACAATCAAAAGGGCTCCCGCAACATTGAAGAATGTGAGAGAAGGGTCACAGTCACCCTCAAGCGGCTACAAATACTCCCGCATCGAGGCGAGAATAAAGGACGGGCCACAGTCAACCTGAAATTGGTTACTAAAATAGAGCTTCCGCAATAGCAAATGAGGAAAACAAAGATAGGGCCATAGCCACCCTTTAAACGGCTACCAAATAAAGAGCGCTTCCGCTAGGTTGAAAACCCGAAAGGGCGGCCTAGGAAAAATCAGGAAATGAGGGGCATGGTTGCAAATTCAGAAATTGCAATTATGGAAAAATGAGAGAAAATAAAAAACTGAGGGGCACGGTCGGAAATCTCTCAATCGACCGTGGCAAAAGGAGAGAAAAAAGAGAAATTCTCAAAAAAAAAAAAAAAAAGATCTCGCTAAGTCGTCGCACCATGCGCAATTTAGGCAAAAATTAGGGACAAACATTCGTGCGCCTGTGTATTATCTACAGTACTGCGTTTTCCAAGTGGGACGGTTACAGTCTGCTCCCGCGAGTCACCACTCAAGGACGAGTAGGACTGTTACAGTCTGTTCCTACGAGTCAAATTCACGGCAAGCGGGACGGTTACAGTCTGTTCTCGCAAGTCATCACTCAAATGATGAGTAAGACTGTTACAGTCTGTTCCTACAAGTCACAAGCGACAATCAGGATCTGAAGTTTTCTGAGTCAACACCGACGAACGAAGCCTTAGTATTCAGCCTTCGCAAGTCACGCCACTAGAGGCACTTCTCCAACGAGCGCCAATAGAGGCTCTTCTCCGAAACACGCCACTGGAGGCTTTTCCTTATCGCTCGCCACTGGAGGCATCATCGATTAAGGTTTTACTTTATTGCACGCCGTTGGAGGCTTTCTCTTGTCGCTCGCCATTGGAGGCATCATAAATCAGGATTTTACTTTACTGCACGCCACTGGAGGCTTTACTTTTCCGCACGCCACTGGAGGCTTTACTTTTCCGCACGCCACTAGAGGCTTTACTTTATGCACCGCAAACAGAGGCACCGCCAACAGGGGCACCGCCGACCGAGGCTTTATTTTTCCGCACGCCACTGGAGGCTTTACTTTTCCGCACTACCAATGGAAGCTCTGCCAACAGGGGCACCGCTGACGGAGGTTCTATTTTCTGCACGACAAATGGAGGCACCGGCAATAGGGGCACCGCCGACGGAGGTTCGATTTTATGCGCTACCAATGGAGACACCGCCAACAGGGGCATTGCCGACGGAGGTTCTATTTTCTGCACGCCAACGGAGGTACCACCAACAAGGGCATTGCCGACCGAGGCTTTACTTTTCTGCGCTACCAATAGAGGCACTGTCAACAGGGGCACCGCCGACGGAAGTTTAAGTATTTCGCATCGTTAATAAAGCCAAAGGCTACCTTGGAGATTCGAAGACTCGAAAGAAGATATACTTCCCAACTAGAATACAACGCGATACAAATTGATTTTTTTAACATGTTGATTTGAGACAGGGAATCAACGTTCCACGGGCGCTACAGCACTTCTAACAGATGAGTAGCACGATGCCCGTTGTATGCGCCAGTCGCACGGAAAACCTCGTATGAACTATTCGGAAGCAGGGGAAAGATCAGAAGAGTGAAATGTTGATGCGATTTGGACAACAATACATTAACAGGCACCTTCCTATTCCGGTGAGTGGGAGCTGTTAGCATATGGTGATTAGGCGCCGTAAATGGAAGCCCATTAATATGTATATGTTACCTAATAAATTGGGTAAATGTCACATTAGGGAAATTGGGCTTGACCCAAATCCCAATTGACATGAGAGGCCCAAAATATTGGGCCTCCCTTATACATGGCCGGTCGAATATTATGTGGGGAGGGCAAAGTGGACTTTTGTCCACTTTGCTCCTCCTATAAATAAGGGGTGTTAGGATTTTCATTAAGGCTAATTTAAAATCTCCTAAGTGGTGATTTGAGAGAAAAAACCCTCATCCCTAAACACATAGTTCGGCCGAACCATATACTACACCAAGGGTGTGCCAATTTTCTTCGAGCAAATCACTCCGAAGATCCGTCCCTGCCAAGAATCAATTAGAGGCTTTGATGTGGAGCTAATACCGCGTAGGACTTCCTTAACAAGAACTTCTACATCTTCTGTCCGGTGGACCGTGAACTCCCTCAGCAGGATCCTTAGGACTACGGAAAAGGTTTAAGGTATGTGCACACCTTCCGCTGCATAATTTTGATTACAAACATGTATCTGTGTTTATGTTTCCGTAGTTATCTGCCCCGTAATCCAACAACTTAAACACGTTAAGTCCATTCACGGTCGAACCGAGGTCAAAATCACCATATTTACGGTCAAGGCCAACTTATATTACGAAACTTCCATAACCGGAATAGCAAATCACTGGAACCGGGGCGGTCCAATAGGAACTCTATAAATACAGACCTCGACTCCTCATTTGAAGGTAATTCATCACTCTTAAAGTTTATACTTACTTAAGCATCAGAGTGGGCTTACCGGGAA
Organism: Clarkia xantiana subsp. parviflora; assembly: GCA_036873135.1. Lineage (NCBI taxonomy): Eukaryota > Viridiplantae > Streptophyta > Magnoliopsida > Myrtales > Onagraceae > Clarkia > Clarkia xantiana. The sequence continues at coordinate 46,257,294 of JAPTYO010000008.1, forward strand.
CCCCCTCCCTTGTGGCCATTTATGGGTACACGAGAAGAAAAAAGCCCACGGAGCGCGGATACGGGAAGAAGAAGACCAAGAAGCAGGAATACTAGAAGGAGAAGCCTACGAAGGAAACTCGTGTGCAAACAATATATATCTATAGAATTAAATATATATTGTTGACAATAATTGCCTATCATAACTTGATAACAAATCACATATTTCTCTACACTATGGTGCAAGGACTCCCAGGTTTTATTGGAAGAGAGTTCTTTCTTGATAACGCTCTTGGAGTACTTTTCTTGTTTGGTAAAACCGAGATAGGGGATGATACTCACTTAGTCAAGTAGATGCTGATTAGATTGTGGTGAGAATCCCCCATAGAGCGGCACGTCTCGTAGAAATGCTAACAATGATGTTGTCGAAGGATGATATGTTAGCCATGTTGAAGACGATGTCCACTGAAATGGAGTTTACGACTTTTGAGTGATTCCTCTTTTATATCATCGATTTTTCATGTCTTAGATTAGGTGGGAGAATTCCATCATGTGGTTGCACTTGGCATTGTTAAGGTTGTAGGATTTAGGGGATTTAATACTACGGAAACAAAACTCTAGATAAGTGCCAAGTAACTAATACGCAGTGGAATAAGATGCACATACCTATATTGTTTCATGTAGCCCAAGACCGTTGAGGGTAGTTCTCGATCCGCCGGACGGTTCCCAGTAGAGATTCCTGTTAACGAAGCCCTACGCGGATTATGCCTCACAGTAAAGCCTCAGTCGATTCTCCGCGGGTTGGATCTTCGGAGTAAATTGGTTAACAGAATTTGGCACCTCCTTGCTCCTTAGGTGGTTCGGCCGAACTAGTTATTTAGGAGGAGGGTTTTCTTTTAATCTCACCACTTCGATCCAATCCCTGCTCCGAATAGTTCATACGAGGTTCGCCGTGCGGCCGGTGGACACGACGGGCATTGTGCTACTCATCAGTTGGGAGTGTCGTAGCGCCCACGAAACGTTGATTCCCATGTCTAATAAACCTGTGAAAATAAAGTATCGCGTTGTATCCTAGGTCAACTGTCATTCTCCAATTCCCCAGTTTCCACATAGGAATACTCATTCAGGCCATCCGTACAAGGATTCACAACCTTTCAAATAATGTCAAGTTGGTGGCCACCTAGTGAATACAAGAGTCGGAGAATTACATGTGTACTTGACCATCCCTATCGCTCATACCCTTTGTCAAACCCAACCGGTTTCCAAAGACGTGGTCACTTGGCCTTTTTGTTCAGCATTACGCTCGTACGCCGGGAAGCGAACATTGAGCCTGACCTTAGGTATGAGTTCTGAGTCAATTAGGATACTTTGGATGCTTCTTCATGTAGCATCTGGGATCAGCCATACGCTCAAGGTGAAGAAGTTTGTGCACAGCTGAATCTCGTGGATTCTATCTAGCAAAACCGAGCCTAACCTAGTGGTCGAACATGGCACACGTAGTATGATGCACGCGTCGATAGCATAACCTGAGTTTAGTCAGGAAGTGAGAAATGTCACTATCGAAGATTCGTCATCTGGCCCAGAATGTGATTTTATTACGAATGTAGTTCGTAACGGCGGTCTGCAGAACTTAGATCATATCGTGTTACTCTTAAAACCAAATGATTGTTCTGCTTAACCAGGTTTGCCACCATGGTTCTTAGCCAGTCTTGATCTAATGGAGATCCTCCTCTCCGTCAAGACGGTCGAGCCAGTGTGACGAGGCTTGGCCCACATTCGACATTATTTTTATTCTGGAGGTTATCCCTCCTACGACTAATTTTATAGACCGTAAAAATTCGATGAAACTTTAAACATTATGACGTCATAAGAATCATGAACTCAAATTGCAATTCTTTCAGCAAAGTTTCAAAAAGTTTTTATCACGATGCAAGCTACATAAACCCTACTCGGTCCCAGGATTCTAACATGCTTTTCGAAAACATCCATGCGTAAAGGTTTACTTAATGGATCGGCCATCATACTTTCAGTAGACAAGTATTCTAATGTGATTATTTTGTCCACAACCATATTAGGAGCCCACTTGGATGACCCCGATAGTCGCGTACCTTACTACGGGGGCAGTCCCCGATGACAAAGTAGTAGCCGACAGGATACGTCGGATCGCGGCTAATTACGTGATGCTGGACAATCAGCTATACAAGAAGGGCTGGTTCTTGACTCCGTACTTGAAATGTGTGGCTGAGCCCGACACAAGTCGAATCCTGAAAGAGGTGCATGAAGGGATCGCGGCTTGTCATGAAGGGGCCCGATCCATTATGAGGAAAGTGCTGAACTTGGGCTATTATTGGCCTACGATGAGCAAGGAGGCGACGGCGTTGGTCCGATCCTGTGACGCGTGCCAGAGGTACGCCCCGAGCATTGTGGCTCCGGCTGCTAACCTGACATCCATCAAGAGATCTTGGCCCTTCGCGCAGTGGGGCATCGACTTGGTGGGACCTCTTCCACAAGCACAAGGTCAATGTAAGTATTTACTTGTAGCTATCGATTATTTTTCGAAATGGATAGAGGCAAAGGCATTGGCCAGAACGACAGGGAACCAGATCGTCAAGTTCCTACAGACCCATATTGTGTCCAGATACGGGATTCCTAAGATGGTGATCAGCGACAATTGTCCACCGTTTAACGGGTCTCAGGTGAAGGAGTATTTAGAAGAGTTGAATATCGAGCATCGGACAGCTTCTGTACGCCATGCTCAGACTAATGGCCAGGTGGAATCAGCCAACAAAATCGTGATGGATGGCCTGAAGAAAAGTGTCTATGCCTTGAAGGGCAAATGGCTAAACAAGCTGGAAAACGTGCTTTGGGCCGTTAGAACGACGCCCAAACGAGCAACTGGGGAGACTCCGTTTGGCCTTGTTTATGGCACAGAGGTTGTTGCTCCCGTGGAGGTGGCCGTAGCATCACATCGGATGAGATATTAAGAGCCTCTGACGAACGATGAAATGAGACGTCTGGACTTATACTTACTCGAAGAGAAGAGGCGGGAAGCCGACGAAGTCCATGCTCGAATGCGTTTAGCGACGGCCAGGTATTACAATCGGCGAGTTAAGTCCTGACAATTCTTCGTCGGGGAGCTGGTTTGGCGTCGCAACGAGTTTACCCTTTTGGATTGGATCGGCAAAATGTCACCAAAATGGGAAGGACCTTACAAGGTCGTGGGGATGCCAGCCCGAATGCATACAAATTGGAAGACCTCGATGGCAGAGTATTAAAGCATTCTTTTAGTGGCGAACACTTGAAGAAACACTATGCTTGATGAAAAGTCGCCTTAAGTGGTGCCCGATGAAAAGTCGCCTTAAGTGGTGCCCGATGAAAAGTCGCCTTAAGTGGTGCCCGATGTAAAATCGCCTTAAGTGGTGTATGTTATTTATCGTTTGATTCGATGTAAATGAATTATTGTGCCATCAATAAATAAAGAGGTTGCTTCCAAACAGAGCTATTCTTAGATTTATTCTAAGCGTTATAAAGTCGCCTTGAGTGGTGCGTGAAAAAAAAAGTCGCCTTGAGTGGTGCACGAGAAAAGTCGCCTTAAGTTGTGCACGAGAAAAGTCGCCTTGAGTGGTGCACGAAAAAAGTCGCCTTAAGTGGTGCACGAGATAAAGTCGTCTTGAGTGATGCACGAGACAAAGTCGTCTTGAGTGATGCGCGAGATAAAGTCGTCTTAAGTGATGCACGAGATTAAGCCGTCTTAAGTGATGCGTGATTCTTGGATTTATTCTAAGTATTGAAAAGTCGCCTTAAGTGGTGCGTGATGGTAAGTTGCCTTAAGTGGTGCAAGTTAGTAAATCGTCTTAAGTGATGTATGAGAATATCTTAAGTGTCGAGGTTTCGACTTAAGAAAGTATAGTAAAGCCACTTGGAGAAGTGCAATGAAAAAATCGGAAATAAGAGAGTCTGATATTAATGGGGCTCAAAGGCCCGACGATTACAAAAAGAGGAGAATACAAGGACTCTAGAGATAAGCAGTTAGGCCTAATCCTTGTTGGCGGCATCAACGGGAACAGGGTCCACAAGGTCTGTGGCAGAAGGCCCCACAGGGTCAGCCGCTGGAGGATTGACTATCGGGGTCATGGGATCGAGGAGTTTTCGATGAAGAAGTAGCTCCTCTTCACTCTGAACTTGTGGTATGCATTTCCTTCCTTGAGCATCGGCTTCTCCGGTGGAGATGATGCATCCCTCCCGGAGAGCTGCATCATAAGCAGTGCTGAAAATTTCGTTCAGAGCATAGTCGAAGTTGAAGGGCTTCCTTCCCTCGGAACCCGATTTCACTGTCTGAAATCAGTCATGGAAAGGGACATTAGGTTTTTCCGGGAAATTACAAACAAACTAAGCAGAGATGAAGGCAAACAATAGAGAATAAACCCTTACCTGACATGATAATTGGAGGCTGGAAGAATGAACTTGACATTCCCGGAAAGATGACCGGAGGAACTCTAAGGTCTCAGGAGTTGCATAGAGCTTTTGAAAATTCGTAGATGGTAAAAGGAAACTGCACCCTGGATGAGGGTTTTATAGGCGAAGAGGACAGTCGAAGGGGCGCTTTAATCTGGACCGTCGAAATTGAAGCGTTCTGATCTGGACCGTTGAGATGAAATGTGCGGAATGACAGCAGGTGCAATGATGAAATAGCCTGAAAAGCACTTTTCAGAAAAAGCAGACACAGAGAATCAGGCACGAGTACTGAGGACGTCATTTCGTTATCCACTGCATTGGATGGCTGGGGAACCGAGGAGTCCTCTCGGATTTGGCAGTTATCCACAGGGTATTGAGGAAACGTAAACAAGAAGACTCACACTAAGTGACCATGCCAAGGGAAAGATCCCCGACTTCGACGTCGGGGGGTCGGAAGTTGAGAAGACACGACGAACTGTAAGTCCCTCATGTCTTGGGGGCAAATGATGGGTTCTGCTATGGCGTTTAGGCCCCTTAACGGCGAGGAAACGGCGAACAGGCCCACTGGGCCCCAAATGAAGGTCAAGATGACCCAGGTGAAGGGTCCCGACGTGGGGAGTCCCGATGATGAAAGGTCCCGACAGAGTCGGTCCCGATAGGTGAGCTGGAAGCTCCCAATGAGAAGCCTTTAAGTAGGCCCCGATGACGAATCCCTGAGAACGATTGGCCCTGTCACGATGACGAGGGGCCCCGAGCGGTGACATAATAACTCTGGAGTCCCCGATGTTAGTCGGGACTTGCCATCAGAGGTTAAGGCCGAGATACGCGGAGCGTGGCCGAGATACGCGGAACGTAGTTGAGATACGCGGAACGTGGCCGAGATACGCGGGGCGTGGCCAAGATAAGCGAGATCTGGCCTAGATAGGCGGGATCGTGCACGAGATACACGGGATACAGGCTAACCACCCCAACGGTTTACCAGGTAACTGAGGTACCTATCCGCCTATAAAAGGGCAGAGGTCACCTCAGGTCATTTACGTTGTGATATACACTTTGAGATTACTGCTTGCCAGTCCATACGAGATACTCATTTAAGCATCGGAGAGGGATTCTGGGTCACCGCCCGGTCTATCCCCTCTTTGCAGGACCACGTGGAGCGAAGGAGCTAGGATCGCCGTCAAAGACCGTACCGGAGTTCCACCGTGATCCAACATATACCTTCACAGGTTTACTCCCGTCCTCGACGCCAAGCAATACAATTAAGAGCCTATTAAGTCAGGCCGCTTCTTGTGCATTCTTAGAGAGGGTCACGAATTCGGATTCCATTGTTGACACGATTGCTTCTTGCTCATCCATGAAATGGAGGCATTAGCTAGGAGAAACACTCTTCCTGAGGTGGATATACGATCATCCGGATCGTCACCGTGGTCGACATCACTGAACCCAATCAATTCTAATTTCGCACCCTCATAGCACAGTGCGTAGTCGGTAGTACCTTTGAGGTATTGAATTATTCGTTTCACGGCCTTTAGATGTTGAGTGCCAGGATCTGATTGGAATCGTGCTACTAGGCCCAAAACATAACAGATATCTGGACGAGTGCATTGCATGGCATACATTAAGATGCCAACCATACTTAAGTATTCTGCACTTTTCATCTGTTCACGCCCTGCCAGGTTTTTTGGGCTGTCACGTTTCGATAACGGGCACCCGAACACAACCAGCGTATCCACGGGTTTGGCAACCTGTAGTTTGAACCTTTTAAACAACTTATTTATATAGGATTCTTGTGAGAGACATAGTTTGCGAGCAACACAATCCCTAGCAATCTTAATGCCTAGGATGTACGTGGCTTCTCCCATGTCCTTCATCTCAAATACAGATGTCAGCAAGGACTTTGATTAATTCATGTAACTCACATCATTTGCAGCAATTAATGTGTCATCTACATATAATGTCAAGATGACATACTTAGACTCGGAAGTCTTCGTGTACACGCATGGAAACTCGTGAAGATTCACGAATCCATTTCCAACAATTTCCTCGTGGAATCCGCGGTACCATTTCCGTGACGATCATTTAAGACCGTAGATAGATCTTTGGAGTTTACAAACTTTATGTTCGTTTCCAGGAGTAATAAAACCCTCTAGTTGCTCCATATAGATCTCTTCCTCCAGGTTACCATGGAGGAATGCAGTCTTAACATCCATTTGGTGCAGCTCCAGATCGAGGCTCACTACCAAAGCCAATATGGCCCGTACTCTGGTTTAACGCACAGTAGGTGAGTATGTCTCATCAAAGTCCACTCCGTGAAGTTGGGTATATCATTTCACAACGAATCGAGCTTTGTATCGCTCGACAGATCCATCAACAGTGAGTTTCAATTTCAGAACCCAGTTGGCACCTATTGTTTTGCGGTTAGTAGGAAAATCAACTAAAGACCATACTGAATTAGCTTTCATAGAGGAGATCTCATCCTCCATTGCTTTCCTCCATTCTTTCTCTTGAGGTTCATCCATAGCTTGTTTAACCGTTACCGGTTCATCAAACGAAGTGAGGGTGAACGATTCACCTCTTTCGATGGGATACTTCTTAGGAGAATTTCGGTGCCTTAGACTACGTCTAGGCTCGTTAGTCCCATCTTGAACTTGAACTACGCTCCCACTAGGAATAATACTCATTATCGGTGTAATACTCCCACTGGGAACAAGAGTGCTACTTGAAATTTCACCAACAACTTTTCTTGGACGACCTCTCGGTCTCGGATTTCCACCTCTGAGATTGATTCCACGGTTATGATGACCGGGAACCGAATTAATCGTACCACTCCCACTGGTTGTAGTAGGTAGTTGAGGTAAAATTGGATTTTCATCCATCGGTTCAGTAACATGATCATCAGGTCTGACTTGATTCGCACCTGCAGCAACAGTGATCTGTGTGGTTGGATTGACTCCTCCCACTGGATTTATTATGAAAATGTCCCCATCTTCATTTACCATATCGTTCATTTGTGTTGCTACCTAAATTCTCCCACTCGAAGCGAGTGGGACCTGATCATCATCATCCTCTAGTTCAATCAAGACTTCGTTTGTTTTGAAGTTTCAAAGCGTAGGAAATTCGTTCTCAAGGAATGTAACGTCTCTGGACTCATGTTCGACCACGCCACCATTTTCTTGAGCTGCTACAAACACGTATCCCTTAGAGTTCTCAGAGTACCTTATAAAGATACTTTTCAATGCTCTAGGGCCTAACTTGTCGTAACGGCTGTCAGTTTGATGCGTGTATGTTGCACAACCCCAAGGTAGCAGCCTAGTAAGATCCACCTCACTACCAAACCACAACTCATATGGTGTCGTATCCAACGATTCTAAATGGACAAGGTTTATTACATGTGTGGCAGTCATCAGTGCGTCACCCCAATAGGAGAATAGAAACTTCGCTTGTGACATCGTGGTTCTAACCATGTCTATGAGTGTACGATTACGTCGTTCGGCCACGCCATTTTGCTGTGGTGTGTAAGGAATTGTAGTTTGACGTACAATACCTCTTTCATCGCAAACTTCTTAAACTTATTAGAGAGATATTCTCCTCCTCTATCAAAGCGAAGGGTTTTCACCTTTCGCTCCAGTTGATTCTCTAAGAGGCTAAGAAAGCTTTTAGAGCAGTCAATAGCCTCAGATTTATGAGAAATCAAATTAGTCAACCCATAACGGGTGAAGTCGTCGATGAAGCTCACAAAGTAACGTTTACCACCCCTCGCGGTGACATTCATGGGTACACAAACGTCTAAATGAATTAAATGCAATGGACATTTGGCTCGTAGTGATTCACCAAATGGCTGGCGGGTTGACTTTCCAGCTAGACAATCTTCGCAAATGGTTTTCACCACTTGCGTCGCTCCCGGGAGTAGACCTCTCCGAGCGAGGGTTTGTACCCTCTCATATCCTTTATGTACCAACCTTGCATGCCACCCGGCCTCATCAGTTTCTGCTACCCTAGACAACAATGAATACATTCGATTCGAATTTTATATCCATTCAGATCCATAACGATGAGGCCATTAGAGGAAAATGCATGACCATAAAAGGTATTGCTTTTACTTATACGAACAAGGGAATTCTCAAATGATAAAGAAAATCCATTATCCATTAGAGAAGTAACAGAAACAACATTCCTTCGAATTCTAGGAGCAAGAATGACATTTTCTAGAAGTAAGGTTCTACCATTGCGCATTGGCAATTTGCAGTTCCCTATTCCTTCGACGTCAACTTGAGAGTTGTCGCCAATGTATATGATTTTTGAATCCTTTGACATTCGTCTGAACATAGAAAATGAACATTTGTCATTGGTTATGTGGTCCGTTGCACCTGAATCAAGAATCCAAGAGAAATTTGAATCAGTTAACATGACAGTGGAGGAAACTAAAGTTTCATTAACATATCCAATGTCGCATACCTTGACAGCATGCGATTTTCTAGGCCTGGCTCCATCACCTATGTTGTGAGGGCCAGAGTCCTTGCAAACGATCTCCGATTTTAACTGGAGTTTGTTTTGTTCAGGTTTCGTTAACGTTTTATTGTCAACTGCATGTCGTTTCTTTCCCTTGCCCATTTTCCTCTTCTTTTTCCAGCGGGTTGTTTTGGCATTTTGGTTTCTTTCGTAACCGATGTCAATCAAGTTTATTCCATATCGATTATATTCATGACACTTGGGAGATCCAGTACCGAACTTTCGAGAGTCAGTAATGTTCTGGTTTCCCTCCGGGACTTTGGGAGAATCCCAATTTTGGCTTGAATTTTGTCTCATTCAACCATCTACCTTTCCTCTTCAATCAGTTTCACCATCCTAAGGAGTTATGTGCTTTTTCAAGCACACTGATGCTGTTGCTTTTCAGACATTCATTTAAAGATGGTATAAGTGGGTGCTGTGTGACTGCTAAGCCGCTTCCATATTTCAGGAACAGAGCATCCCAGATATCTTTTGTGGAAGGAATATCCCTATACTCATTTTTTATGTTCAAATACATATGCGACAGCAAAATCTCATTCGCTCTTGTGTCATCATGCTCCCACTTGAAGTGGGTACATGCTAGCCCCCTGGTTAGGCCCGCATCTGGACAGCTCATTGTTTTCTGAAAATGGTCTATCAGACATTCTCCTTCTAGCAGATTACTTATGCGTTTGCACCACGAGTCGTAGTTCGTGTCATTCAAAAGTTCATTAGAACATGATGAATTCATTTGTGCAGCTATTTGATACTAACATATTGAAAATTATGCATAAGCAGGAAGACAATGAATTTTCGAAGAAGATTTGCGTTCATCGGATATCTATGAGATAGAGGATAACTAATAATGATTCCTCAGACATCTAACTCAATCGACCGACAGTAAACCGAGGGAAGGGGGGTCGGGAAAGAGTTCACATTACCGCCGTCATCTTTCTAATAGATCAGTCTTTTAAAATGGTTTAATCGCAATCACCAGAACGGGAGGTTTTAAAACACACGATCTTGGCTTTCCCAAGGCCCTTTTTAAAACGTTTTCTAGGATTTAAAGTTTGCACACACAATTCTACTACGCAAGTAAATCATCGTGCGCAGATCACATCCAAGAACTAAACCACACCTCATGCATACGCGTCACGCGTCTATTGTTCCGAGGAGCTCATGCATAGCATATATAATTATACTGCTTAAGTAAATTATCAAATGCTAATTCATCATCAACATTCATGCATACGCATCATGCGTGATCACACCATTCAAACATGCATATTTGGCGACTGATTTCCGCTTTTAAAATATTTGGGGTTGACTTTCAATTCATGCTATAAACCAAACATGCGTACTTCTAGACATGAATCCTAGGCAATTGCAACCATCACAACATGTTTGTCCTAGTGCGCAACTCATTAATTGAAAACCCAGGGCTCCGCCCACAACATGCATAATCCAGCTAACTTGACATAGTCAAGACGACAGTTCTAATCATGCAATTAAATCAATTAAATAGCAATTGCAATTCAGCCCACTAAATGACTCAGTCCTAAAATCATGCATTTCCGAGATCCATCCCCATAATCGAAACTAGGCATCTGGTTTAATTAAATCGATGAAATATTAAACTTTTAAACACTGTGTATGTAATTTAAAGTTCGAAAACATTTGGATTTTAAAATTTTGACCATCCTATTTTATTCAATTAAGGGTTAACAGGTCTTTTTGTCCATAATGTTTCACCATTTTTGGGTTTTGATCCATGATGTTTTTTTTTTCCTAGTTTTGGTACCATATGTTTGCAGATTTTTTCTAGTTTTGGTCCGACCGTTACATTTTGTCCATTTTTTGACATGTACAAGTCACGTGATGCACCCTAAATTTTCAATCTTGTTCAATTTAGTCCCTCTAATACTTTCCTAACCTTTTTTTGTTTAATTTAGTCCCGAAGTTTCAAAATTTCAATTGGACCTATTGTCCAATTGGGGTCAATTTTGAAACTTCGGGACTAAATTGAACAATAATAAGGTTAAGAAAGTATTAGAGGGACTAAATTTAAAGTTTAGAGTGGATCACGTGACTTGAACATGTCAAAAATGGACGGAATGTAACGGTTAGACCAAAACTAAAAAAAATCTGCAAACATATGGTACCAAAACTAGGTAAAAAAAACATCATGGACCAAAACCCAAAAGTTGTCAAACATCATGGACCAAAATACCTGTTAACCCTTTAATTAATTCGGTTCGTTCGTTATGGTTTAATTAATCTGATTCGGACCGGTCCGGTTTGAAAAATGGTTCAGCCGGACCGGTTATGTTTAAAATAGGAATTTGGTTCGGTTTGTCACTAAAACCGGGTCGGTTCGACCCATATTAGTTGCCCCGACCCGAATGGGTCGGACCGATTGAGAAAACCCGACTTTTGACCCGCTTTGGTTTAGACCCGTGGAACCCCACCCGATTCGGTCCGGTTCCGGTTCCGGTTCCCTTGGTCACCCGGGTTGGTTGCCCCGACCCAGTTGTGCTAAATTGGACCGGCCCGTTACCATTAGGTTCGGCCGTAATTGATACTTGTGGGCCAAGTAGGGTTTTAAAGTCCACTAAATCTTAATTGATAATTGTGTAACATTTATATCTATGTACATATTTAGTAATTCAAACATACGTATACTAATTAAATAAGGGATAATGGTTCGTTTCATACCACTTCTTTGACTGAAATCCACTTTTGGTACCGGATCTTTTTTTTTTCACTTTTGGTACCAACGTTTTGCATTTTGTACACTTTACATACTGTTGGATCACGGTGGAACTCCGGTACGGACTTTGACGGCAATCCTAGCTCCTTTGCTCCACGCAATCCTGCAAGAGGGGATAGACCGGGCGGTGACCCAGAATCCCTCTCCGATGCTTAAATGAGTATCTCGTATGACTGGCAAGCAGTAATCTCAAAGTGTATTGAATTTAACGTAAGTCTTCTGAGGTGATCTCCTGCCCTTTTATAGGCAAAGAGATGCCTCAGGTACCTGGCGAACCGTTGGGGGTGGTTAGCCCGTATCCCGCGTATCTCGGATGTGATCTCGCGTATCTCAGCCATGCCCCGCGTATTTCGGCCACACTCTGTGTATCTTAACCACGTTCCGCGTATATCGGCCACGCCCCGCGTATCTTGGCCTTATCCTCTGATAACGAGTCCCGACTTCTGTCGGGGACTCCAGAGTTGTTTCGTTGTGTCACCGCTCGGGGCCCCTCGTCATCGTGACAAGGCCAATCATTCTCAGGGATTCATCATAGGGGCCTACTTAAAGGCTTCTCATCGGGAGCTTCTAGCTCAGCTGTCGGGACCGACTCTGTCGGGACCTTGCCTCGTCGGGACTCCCTTCGTCGGGACCCTTCTCCTTAGGTCATCTTCACCTTCATTTTGGGCCTGGTAGGCCTGTTTGCCGTTTCCTCCCCGTTAAAGGGCCTAACGGTCATAGCGGAACCCATCATTTGCCCCCCAAGACATGAGGGACTTATAGTTCGTCGTGTCTTTCAACTCCCGACCTCCCGATATCAGTATCAGAGGCTTTTCTCTTGACAAAATTCCTTGACACGGATCTTCTCGTCCGCGATTCCTCGATACTTCGAGGATAGCCACAAAATCCGAGAAGACTCCTCCAATATTCCTCGATAGTCGACTCTTCATCGGCTGACCTCCAAGAGTCCGATCCTCCCGCGGCCAGTCTTCCAGGATCCGATCATCTTGCTGCGGAGCCTTCTGCCTCATACCTCGTGGATCCTGCTCCCCTCGACTCTGCCAAGGATCAAGTTCAATCGCTTTATTCCACTTAAGGCAAAACCACGCCACTTAAGGCGACTTAACATCGTGCACCACTTAAGGCGACTTTCATCGTGCACCACTTAAGGCGACATTACATCGTGCACCACTTAAGGCGACTTAATATCGTGCACCACTGAAGGCGACTTTGCATCGTGCACCACTTAAGGCGACTTTTCAACTTGCGCCACTTAAGGCGACTTTACATCGTGCACCACTTAAGGCGACTTTTTGATACTTAGAATAAATCTAAGGATCGTGCACCACTCAAGGCGACTTTTCTCGTGCACCACTTAAGGCTTCTTTTCAACTTGCGCCACTTAAGGCGACTTAATATCGTGCACCACTGAAGGCGACTTTACATCGTGCACCACTTAAGGCGACTTTTCAACTTGCGCCACTTAAGGCGACTTAATATCGTGCACCACTGAAGGCGACTTTACATTGTGCACCACTTAAGGCGACTTGTCAGTACTTAGAATAAATCTAAGAATGGTGCACCACTTAAGGCGACTTTTCTCGTGCACCACTCAAGGCGACTTTCTCGTGCACCACTCAAGGCGACTTTTCAGTACTTAGAATAAATCTAAGAATCGTGCACCACTTAAGGCGACTTTCGTCGAGCACCACTTAAGGCGACTTGTCAGTACTTAGAATAAATCTAAGAATGGTGCACCACTTAAGGCGACTTTTCTCGTGCACCACTCAAGGCGACTTTCTCGTGCACCACTCAAGGCGACTTTACGTTGTGCACCACTTAAGGCGACTTCTCAACTTGCGCCACTTAAGGCGACTTAATATCGTGCACCACTAAAGGCGACTTTACATCGTGCACCACTTAAGGCGACTTTTCAACTTGCGCCACTTAAGGCGACTTAATATCGTGCACCACTGAAGGCGACTTTACATTGTGCACCACTTAAGGCGACTTGTCAGTACTTAGAATAAATCTAAGAATGGTGCACCACTTAAGGCGACTTTTCTCGTGCACCACTCAAGGCGACTTTCTCGTGCACCACTCAAGGCGACTTTACGTTGTGCACCACTTAAGGCGACTTCTCAACTTGCGCCACTTAAGGCGACTTAATATCGTGCACCACTGAAGGCGACTTTACATCGTGCACCACTTAAGGCGACTTTTCAACTTGCGCCACTTAAGGCGACTTAATATCGTGCACCACTGAAGGCGACTTTACATTGTGCACCACTTAAGGCGACTTGTCAGTACTTAGAATAAATCTAAGAATGGTGTACCACTTAAGGCGACCTTTCTCATGCACCACTCAAGGCGACTTAATTCTTATGCACTACTCAAGGCGACTTTTCAGTACTTAGAATAAATCTAAGAATCGTGCACCACTTAAGGCGACTTTCGTCGAGCACCACTTAAGGCGACTTAATCTCGTGCGCCACTTAAGGCGACTTAACATCGTGCACCACTTAAGGCGAATTTATCGGGCACCACTTAAGGCGACTTTATCGGGCACCACTTAAGGCGACTTTCTTAAAGCATGCTGTTTCTTCAAGTGTTCGCCACTAAAAGAATGCTTTAACGTTCTGCCATCGAGGTCTTCCAACTTGTATGCGTTCGGAGCTGGCATCCCCACGACCTTATAAGGTCCTTCCCATTTTGGTGACATCTTATTGATTCGATCCAAAAGGGTGAACTCGTTGCTACGCCAAACCAGCTCCCCGACAAAGAACTGTCGGGACTTCACTCGACGGTTGTAGTACCTGGTCGTCGCCTAACGCATTCGAGCTTGGACTTCATCGGCTTCCCGCCTCTTCTCTTCGAGTAAGTCCAAGTCCAGACGTCTCACTTCGTCATTCGTCAGAGGCTCGTAATATCTCATCCGATGGGACGCCACAGCTACCTCCACGGGGGCGACAGCCTCCGTGCCATAAACGAGGCCAAACGGAGTCTGCCCCGTTGATCGTTTGGGTGTCGTTCTAACAGCCCAAAGCACGTTTTCCAGTTCATTCAGCCACTTGCCCTTCAAGGCATAGACCCTCTTCTTCAGGCCATCCATCACGATTTTGTTGGCTGATTCCACCTGGCCATTAGTCTGAGCATGGCGTACGGAAGCGGTCCGATGCTCGATGTTCAACTCCTCCAGATACTCCCTCACCTGAGAGCCGTTAAATGGTGGACCATTGTCGCTGATCACCACCTTAGGAATCCCGTATCTGGACACAATGTGGGTTTGGAGGAACTTGACGATCTGGTTCCCCGTTGTTTTGGCCAATGCCTTCGGCTCTATCCATTTCGAAAAATAATCGATTGCTACAAGTAAATACTTACATTGACCTTGTGCTTGTGGAAGAGGCCCCACCAAGTCGATGCCCCACTGCGCGAAGGGCCACGCGCTCTTGATGGATGTCAGATTAGCGGTCGGAGCCACGATACTCGGGGCGTACCTCTGGCACGCGTCGCAGGATCGGACCATCGCCATTGCTTCTTTGTTCATCGTGGGCCAATAATAGCCCAAATTCATCACTTTCCTCATGATGGATCGGGCCCCTTCGTGGCAAGCCGCGACCCCTTCGTGCACCTCCTTCAGAATCCGATTGGTGTCGGGTTCTGCCACACACTTCAAGTACGGAGTCGAGAACCAGCCCTTCTTGTATAGCTGTTTGTCTAGCATTACATAATTGGCCGCGATCCGCCGTATCCTGTCCGCTGCTACTTGATCATCGGGGACTGCCCCCGTAGTCAGGTACGCGACTATCGGGGTCATCCAAGTTGGCTCCTCCTCCGATCTTGCTTCAATGGCGCACACCTGTGTTGGGTCAATTTTTGATAAGATCACCTTCTCTAGGAAGTGCACCTTCCGATTTTCCTCCAAGGGTGCCCGCAGGGCAAATTTGCTCAAGGCGTCTGCCTCTACATTTTCCTCCCTCGGAATTGCCTCGATATCGAAGCTTTTGAAGCTCTCCTTCAAGGTTTGTACCTCTCGTAGATACTTCTTCATTATCGGGCTCCTCGCTTCGTATCGCCCTTGAACCTGGTTCACGATTAAAGCTGCGTCGCACTTCACTCTTAAGTGATCGATTCCAGTGCCCTTAGCAATTTTTAGGCCCGTGATAAGAGCTTCATACTCCGCTTCGTTGTTCGGGGCCTTGAATGTTAGGCCCGTGATAAGAGCTTCATACTCCGCTTCGTTGTTCGTGGCCTTGAATGTTAGAGCCAAGGCGTATCGGAGTGGTTCACCTTCACCCGGTGGTATCAGCAAAAAGCCCGCTCCTGATCCGTCTGAACTCGCGGAGCCATCCGTGTACATCTCCCAGGTATTTTCCTTGTTTGGCTGTTCTGATTGCTCTGCCCTTTCTGGTTGTTCTTCTATCGGGACCTCCATAGTTGCCCCCTCTACAGGGCCCGCATCTTCCAGATCAGGGGCTGTAGATTCTGCTATAAAATCCGCCAACGCCTGGCCCTTAATTGCCGTTCTTGGAGCAAAGTGTATCCGAAACTCACTAAGCTCTACTGCCCATTTCACTAATCTTCCCGACGCATCCGGTCGGTTCAAAAAATGCTTCAAAGGCTGGTTCGTCAGCACAGTGATCTCGTGTGCGTGGAAATAAGGCCTTAGCTTCCGAGCAGTAATAATCAACGCAAAGAGGTACTTCTCAACGGCGGGATAGTTCAATTCAGATTTGGCAAATGCCTTGCTTACATAATAGACGGGGACTTGATTACCCTCGACAATCTTTACTAACACAGAGCTAATGGCAAATTCAGAAACAACCAAATAAAGGAAGAGCGGCTCGCCTGGAACCGGTTTCGCCAGCGGCGGGAGTGTGCGAAGGTGCTGCTTGAGTGCTTGGAACGCCTCTTCACATTTGGCGGTCCATTCAAATTTTTTATTGGCCCTCAAGACTTCAAAAAACGGCATTGATCGGTCGCTGGCTTTGGACAAGAAGCGATTCATTGCAGCTAGTCGGCCATTCAGCACTTGCACCTCCCGATGGTTTATCGGAGACTGCATCTCCTCGATTGCCCTCAGCTTCTCAGGATTCACTTCAATTCCTCTTTGGCTCACCATGAAGCCCAAGAACTTCCCTGAGTGGACTCCGAAGGCGCATTTCGTCGGGTTCAAACGAACTTGATGGAGCCTCATCCGCTCAAACGCCATGGTAAGGTTGTGCACGTGATCCTTGGCTTGTCGGGACTTCACCAGCATATCATCCACGTAAGCTTCCATGGTTTCTCCCAGCATATCTCCAAACAGTTTGTTCACCATCCGTTGGTAGGTTGCCACGGCATTGATCAACCCGAAAGGCATGACATCGTAGTGATAGATGTCACTGTCTGCGTAGAACGCTGTGTGGGGGGCGTCTTCCTTGGCCATCTTGATCTGGTTGTAGCCTGAATACGCATCCATGAAACTTAACAACTCATGTCCCGATGTGGCATCCACCAGCTGGTCGATTCTCGGGAGTGGATAGCAGTCCTTTGGGCAAGCCTTGTTCAAGTCGCGGAAGTCCACACACATTCGCCATTTCCCGTTAGTCTTCTTCACCAGCACTGGGTTGGCAACCCAAGTCTGGAATCGGAGCTCCTTAATGAACCCAACATCGAGCAACCTGCCCACCTTTTGCTGGATCGCGATCTTCTTATCCGTGCCCATCGGACGCCTTTTCTGGGTGATAGGCTTGATCGCGGGGTCTATCTTCAGCTCGTGCACGATCACATCGGGGCTGATTCCT
Organism: Clarkia xantiana subsp. parviflora; assembly: GCA_036873135.1. Lineage (NCBI taxonomy): Eukaryota > Viridiplantae > Streptophyta > Magnoliopsida > Myrtales > Onagraceae > Clarkia > Clarkia xantiana. Next base: position 46,274,753 of record JAPTYO010000008.1, read on the forward strand.
GGCATATCGCTAGGGGACCAGGCAAACAGCTCCTTGAACTCCTTCAACAACTCCACCAATTTTTGGGCTGTCTCTTCAGTCAGAGCAGACCCGATTTTTACCTTCCTCTGGGGTCCATCGATCTCGACCTCTTTCAGATCTTCTACGGGGGCCGGACGCCCAAACTCTTCTCTGGGATCCGTGTCTGTCTGGAGGACAGTCATGGCCTCTCGCCTCCTCCTCCGGGTGGCATTAGCATAGCATTTTCGGGAAGCCACCTGGTCGCCCTTGACCTCTCCAACTCCGTGGTCGGTCGGGAACTTCATCTTCTGGTGCACAGTCGAGGCAACCGCCATCAGAGGATTAATGGTGGTTCTCCCGATAATCGCGTTGTAGGTCCCCGCGGAATCAACCACGACAAACTCCACGTTCCTCCTTTCTGATTTCCACCCACTAACAAACTCCACTGGTAAGGTGATTACTCCTAGCGGTTAGGAGGTTGAGCCAGAGAACCCGACCATCGGGAAGTTTGCTTCCTTCAGGTCTTTCTTTGTCTTTCCCATAGCTTCCAGCGCGTCCATGAACAGAATGTCGGAGGAGCTCCCTCCGTCGATTAGAATTCTCTTCATCTCGAACCCGTCTACATCCAAAGTTACCACTAAGGCATCGTCGTGCGGGGTCTCTACGCCTATGAGGTCTTCCGACGAGAAGGAGATTACCATCTCTTCTTTCAAGGTCCAAGATCGGGACCTTTTACCCTGTACCACTGCCGTAGGGATCCTAGAGGCGTAGACCTCTCGCGCGGATGAGGTATCACCCCCAGCAGCAAATCCTCCATGAATCACGTTGATAACTCGTCTCTCCTTGCGAGCACCGGATGACTCTAGATCAGTTCTCTTCTTTTTCGGGGACCGATCGCGGGATCGGGAACGGGACCGCGATCGGGACCGAGAGCGGGATCGACACCGTTTATCCCCAACGAATTCCTTGAGCTTCCCCTTCTGGATTAGCTTTTCAATCTCCTTCTTCAGTTCCCGACAGTGATTGGTGTCGTGACCATTTGCGCAGTGGAATCTACAGTAGCGATCCGTACGGGATCCCAGGAATTCTCCTTCTTTCTTCGGGGGGTACCTGGAGATACCTTGTCGTTCCATGACTGTCAGCACCTCCGCCATGGAGCAGTTGAGAGGAATATCAAGGTCCTCCCGCTTATCTTTCCTTGAAGAACGCCTATCGTCCCTCCGATCCGGACGGCCTCGATTCTTGCCACTGTCGGGTTTACCCTTTGACTTACGATCGTCGAAAGGCTTAACCGACTGCTTCCCTTTGTTCGACTTTGGGGGCTCCAGTTCTCCCGCGGCTATTTTTGACTCCTGGACATCGATCTGCCGCTTCACCCTCTTCTGTAATGCCTCCATATTCCACACAGCCTTCTCAGCCACGCTGTGCATCAAGTCGGAGCCATAGGGGGCTGTCAGGTTCCGAATGAAGGTACGGATGGTTTCGCCCTCCGAGATTTCTTCGTCTATCTCTGCTACGCTGGCTGTGTACCGCTGGTAATAATGAGCCAGCGATTAGTCGGGCCTCTGCACCACCTGGGTCAGGGACCTCACGCTCTTCAATAAACGCCTCCGACCCTGGTACTGCTGAATGAATCGATCGTGCATGTCTGCCCAGCAAGTGATGCAGCCTGGGGGCAGACTAAAGAACCAAGTCAGGGCCCTTTCTCCCAGTGTGTTCGGGAACAACGTACACACTATGTCTTCACTTGGGGCTCTTCCCAGACACGCCATGAGGTGCTTCTGGACATGGCGAACTGGATCTTCTTCGCCATCATACTCCTTTATCGTGGGGATGCCTAGCCCAGGCGGGGCTAGGGTGTCAATGAGTCGGGGGACGAAGGGATGAGTGGATCGATCCCTTAGCTCCGACACCAGCGGCTTCTGCTCTCCCATACAGATGTTCACGGTCTTTACCACCTGGTCGGGAGTGATGGGACCATTCAGGGGAATGGTCCTGTGCTGTACTGGTCCTGGTCCATCAACCACGAACCTTTCCGGCTGACCGGTTGCCCTACCTCTGTCCTGGCCTCGGGGCGGGGCTTCCTGTGCGTTTCGACCCTCTGTTGGTGGGGCCGCTTCCTCCAACGGGGGCATCTCCTCCTGCCTCCTTGCAGCCTCTCTCCGATCCAAGAGAGCCTCCACGGCTGCCAGGAACATGGGCATGGCTTCCGCCACGGCCCTTGTCAAGTCTGCAGCTGGGGGGGCCTCCTGCCCCCTGTTGCCCTGGTTCTGAGGAGCAACCTCTTCGGGATCTCCATTGTGCCCCCCTGTCTGGGAGAGCTCAGCCGGGGGATGGTTCTGGTTTTCCTCCTGTTCCGGTACTGAATCCAGATTCGTTGCAGCGGGGTGACGGGAACCACCGGATTGTCCCTGTCTTCTGTGCTTGCCAGCCGACATCGATCGAGTAGAAGGCATATCAGCTTTTTGTTTGTTTCCCACAGACGGCGCCAATGTTGGATCACGGTGGAACTCCGGTACGGACTTTGACGGCAATCCTAGCTCCTTTGCTCCACGCAATCCTGCAAGAGGGGATAGACCGGGCGGTGACCCAGAATCCCTCTCCGATGCTTAAATGAGTATCTCGTATGACTGGCAAGCAGTAATCTCAAAGTGTATTGAATTTAACGTAAGTCTTCTGAGGTGATCTCCTGCCCTTTTATAGGCAAAGAGATGCCTCAGGTACCTGGCGAACCGTTGGGGGTGGTTAGCCCGTATCCCGCGTATCTCGGATGTGATCTCGCGTATCTCAGTCATGCCCCGCGTATCTCGGCCACGCTCTGTGTATCTTAACCACGTTCCGCGTATCTCGGCCACGCCCCGCGTATCTTGGCCTTATCCTCTGATAACGAGTCCCGACTTCTGTCGGGGACTCCAGAGTTGTTTCGTTGTGTCACCGCTCGGGGCCCCTCGTCATCGTGACAGGGCCAATCATTCTCAGGGATTCATCATCGGGGCCTACTTAAAGGCTTCTCATCGGGAGCTTCTAGCTCAGCTGTCGGGACCGACTCTGTCGGGACCTTGCCTCGTCGGGACTCCCTTCGTCGGGACCCTTCTCCTTAGGTCATCTTGACCTTCATTTTGGGCCTGGTAGGCCTGTTTGCCGTTTCCTCCCCGTTAAAGGGCCTAACGGTCATAGCGGAACCCATCACATACCGTTGAAATTCCGTCTGATTTGGTCGTTAAGTGTCATGTGTCGTGCACGTGAGTAGCCCTAAACTTTTGATTTTGTTCGATTTAGTCCCTCTAATACTTTCATAACTTTTAATTTGTTCAATTTAGTCCTATTTTGAAATCTAACCCTAAACCCCAAATTGACCTAGTCGGACCAAGCTTAGGGCTAGGTCCGACCCTAGGTTGGGATCGCCGGACCTAGGCCACCCCGACCCAGGGTCGGACCTAGCTCTAGGCTAGGTCTAACTAGGTCAATTAGGACCTACCCCCAATTGAACCTAATGGGGCTAGTCCCAATTGACCTAGCCGGACATAGCCTAGGGTTAGGTCCGACCCTAGGTCAGGGTCGCCGGACCCCGACCCAGGGTCGAACCTAGTCTTATGCTAGGTCCGGCTAGGTCAATTTGGGTCAATGGTTCGATTTTCAAATTTTAAGACTAAATTGAACAAATTAAAATTTAGGAAAGTATTAGAGGATCTAAATTGAACAAAATTCAAAGTTTAGGGCTACTCACGTGCACGGCACATAAGACTTAACGGCCAAATCGGACGAAATTTTAACATTGGTATGAAGAGTGTACAAAATGCAAAGTGTTGGTACCAAAAGCGTACAAAAAAAAGATCTGATACTAAAAGTGGATTTCGGTCAAATAAATAAGTAGTATGAAACGAACTCTGAACCCATTTAACAACTATATGCATTTTAAAATAATTTACACATCATTCTTTCTAACAATGTAATTGTGTCAAGAAATTGCGATATATTACCTTAATTTGAAAGAGATACTTCCGCGGAATGTGTGGTGTCTAGTAGGTGCGGATGTTCGGTGCTTGAAGTATATATGTAAAATTAAGATGAAAGACAATTTTTTTGTATACACGGATGGGTTTATATGAGAAAACTAGAGAAATGAAATTTGTGTATGAAAGAGGATTCGGGTACAACGCAAATAGGATTCGGGTACTAAGCCATGGTAAACTGATACAAGTCCACATGAGTGAAAAACTGAAATGACCCTGTAATTAGTGTGTGGTTGCAGAGGATGATTGTGAGTTTGAGTTGGTGGACTCCTCCTCTTCCCGAGTTTTGATTGCAGAGTCAACAAGGTTGACCATAGACAAGTTGTCAGTGTTGACAAGTGAGAGCTTCTGCAGTGAAGACTTGAGCATCGATATTTGGTCATCTGGCTTTGTCTTGGTCTTGATTGACATTGTTGTTGCTGACTTGATGTTGTTAGTAGTCGTCGTCCTCGTCATCTTCCTTAGCCTGGCTTTTAATGCTTCAACAGATGAACGCAGAGCATCCAAATCAACGGCTGCAAATTGGTCAAGTTGAGCCTTCAAGTCCCTCTCTGCTCTGGAGAGTGGTTTGTTATGAGCAGCAGGCAAGTTGTGTAAGCGGCGCACACGATCATCCAAAACATTCTGCCTCTCTATTATAAAATCCATTCTCTCATCCAATCCACTCTGTTTCTTCTCCATTTTCACTACCTTCTCATGTGCTTCTCCTAAACGCTTCTCCTGCTCTTCTACTATCCTCTTCACCTGTCCTGCGTTGTGCTTCACCTCAAAGTATACCTTGTGTCCATATTCCACGTAGTTTTCATGAAACATCTTCAAGTACTGATGAAGAATTGATCGTCCTTCGATACAATCACCACCAACTGATCCAAGGGAAGATGGTGCCTGAGGAACAACAACTGCTTTTGGACCATTAACCAGTTCTTTGCTTATCATCATCCTCTCCTCCATCTCCATCTCCTCTTCTTCACTATTATTATTATCATTCTTCTCTTTTACAACACTACTACTACTAGTAGGAAGAAGCAAGATATCCCAACTTCTCATATCTATAACCACACATTCCTTATTGGGAATCACTCCCACAATCCATGAACAACCAAACGAATCCGATAATGCCACACAACCACAAACACCAGGCAAGGATGACGTACTCAAGACAGGATGTACAGAAGGCGTCCTCACCTCCTTACCATTCGTGAACGGCAGAAAATGCAACACTATTGAATCTATACCTCCATCATGAACACAGTACATCCTCTCTGGTATAACTGCATCCCCAACTATATAACAACCCCCCTTTGCTTCTTTTCCCAAATCTACTAAACCTAGTCTCAGTAATGGAGGTGCCCCCCCTAACCAAACACCACTCACTCCCTCATTCATTATACTAGAATCTTCTTCTTCTTCTAATATCCCACTTGACTCGCAAATCATAGCAAGCCCTAAGATTCCGTCACTAGAAGAATCCACACAAACACGTGGCGGACTACCCTCATTCCATACAGGTTGAATCTCATCTGCTAGGGCATCTATTTGCAATTGTCCACTGCTCCACCCTACCACAATGATAGAGTCCTTACCAGCAAGACTGTAAAAAAGACTAACTGCTCCCCCTTCACATTCTCCACCACCTCCCACATCTTCCTTCCCCTCACATACTACTTTACGCATAGGACCCTGGAAACAACAAAAAAAAATAAAAATCATATACGCAACTGGGCACAATGCAATCATATGAAATATTATAGCAGGTGCAACACATTCACCAAATTACTCCATATTTGACTTAATAAGATAATTAAATCTGTATTAATAGGGAATATATCATAAACATTTCATACTGTATAGGTTTGCTAATATTGTAATGGTCGAGTCCTATTTATGATCTCTCTCTCTCTCTCTCTCTCTCTCTCTCTCTCTAACAAGTCAAGCGGTTTCAAGTTCTCTCCTGTGAGCTTGGTTGGTTATCCTATCCATCGGTCACCTCGATCTGATCCATAATCTGGCATTATCCATCTCAACTACTCAACAGTAAAGGTAAACCAAGTCTCATGTAAGGGAAATAAAAGGAAGCTCTGAAAGAGAGCATAAATGTCAAGTAAAAAAACCAATTTCTGTAGGAGCTAAAGATGCTCATTTGAACATTCTAAATTATTCACTGAAAGCTTACTGATAGTGGTCCGGACCAACCACTTCTGCACATGAATTTCTTCCACTTCCATGATGTGGGACTATTTATCTAACAGGAGTATCTGGCTTCCCAAGGTTCATTGACACAGATTCCCTAAACCCCTGCATGAGTGACTGTTCTCCAAAATAGGGCCCTGCTTATGGCTTACAAGCAATCTAGACTCATAATCAACCCAAACACTAAATATTATGGAACCTTCCTTATATATATATGCTCATAGTTTTTTCATATCTCAACTTTATGCATTTTTTTCTAAGCACAAAAGTATTGGAAAAATTATCTTCTAAGTTTGGATAACAAAGATTCAAATCACATTTAGAAGAATTTGAGATGGTAAGCTGTACTTCAACAGCGCTCCAAACTTTACATGTGCTCAACAGAAAACAGCAACCAAAAAGGAAAAAAAAAGTTCACCTGAAGAGAAAGAGATGCATCAAATAGTGCATGAGGGCGTGCTTTTACAGTAGCCAGATTTTCCTTTTCAGCTATTTCTTCCGCTAACTCGGGAAATGTAGCTTCCAACCAAGATATTGCAATACTAGAATTATGAACCGCTTTTGCATTAGCAGATTTCAGACCATAAGCTTGAGCGTCGCTGTATATCTCCATCACAGATTCCCATTTGTAAACACTGTTGCAACAATATATCTTCCACATTACGTCATATGTATGATGAAACATGAGCATCTTTATTCTAGAAACAAGAAATTTCTCAAATTTCAATATCAAAAGGATGAGGGAAAAAGTATGAAACTGCACCACTAACAAAAGGTGGTAACTTAACCCAACATCTTTTAATTGCACCAACATGTTTCAAAAACACGTTAATTGAACCTACCGTCCAATAAACATGGAAATATGTTTTTCAGTACTTTTTAAATTGACAATATTAACCAAATAATTTTTCAAATCTCACATTTATGCCCTCAAAACATTGAATACTATGACAACTGAGCCTCGACTTGATCGGGATTGAGGCCCAACCAGGATCCACTGGTTGGGCCTCAATCCCGATCAAGTCCAGTGTATCTCAGTTAGTGCTTGAGCAAACTGACTCAGTTTATTTACTGAATAGCTGATCTCAGGTCTAGTACAGCAAATGTGCTGAAGAGCCCCGACAGTGCTTCTAAAAAGAGTTGCATCATCCATTAATTTCCCAACAGATGATTAAGCACGTTAGAGATATTATAGAGTCATAAGTTTCTAATAGAGTCATATAAGTCATTATTGTTTAGTTACTTGAGTAACACTTTAGAAGTCTCCTATATATAGAGACTATCTACTCTTGTAATCATAACTTTGAGCAATCCATTATGTTTTCCATAGCTATTGGTTTGCTCTCTACATTCTCTCCACATCTCAATTGCTCTCAGTCCCTACCCAGACCAACTCGCCCAAGGGTCGCGAGCAGGATCTGCATGAGGACCAGACCAGTGGACCCTGAAGGCTAGTTCGAACCCTACCTACTAGGGATAATTAAGCCCCAACCGAGGGTCCACTGGTTTAGGTCCTTACGCAGTATTGGATCCGAGGAGCAAATTCGTAAGACTAGCAAACGTTTTAGAGGGCTTAATAAGCAAATTTGAAAAGGCATTCGGCTAACTTTAACAAGTATCTAACGACATATTTGGACAAATGGTTCAATTAGCTTACCTTCTAAATATCCTGAGGTGATTAATGGCGTCAACTCAAATGAAACATACTAACATAGTGGTCCAATTTAATATTTTTTTTTCAAATAATAAGTTGTCTTCAAGTAATTACTCTATTACAGCAAAGATGCCTTCAGAAGGCAAAAAAGATGCGCTGCCTAATCATACTATCTTCGTCATGAATTTCTTTCACGTAGTCTGGTAACTAAGTTTTAGGCTCTTTCAGATTGTCCAATCATAGGAATTCGTAAATAAAACAAGAGCATCACAGCAACACGGTTATTAATATATGTCGCTAAAAGATCAGGTGGGCATACCTGCTAAATGGAACAACTGGGCAAAGGATGTATACTGAACCATCACTGAATAAGATGAATACCTGAAGAAGCATAACCAATGCATGCCATGATCAACAGGTTTTATACTAAAGTAAAAAAAAAGTTTCAACACTCTCTTACCAATAATTATTTATGGAAGAGGAGCAAATACACATCCAACAATCAAATGTATACATACACAGCATAATAAGATTATAAAGCTCAGAAGAATTTTGTACATATACTTACGCTAAATCTGTCCCACAAATGGTCACCTCCAAAACAAAAATTAACTGGGCACATAGATGCAGCTTTGTTGGATCTACCAGGCTGCACCGGCTGTAGATAAAATTCTTGTTCCGGTTGGATGACATTGGAAGACAAATCAAATAATCTACAAAAAAAATTTAAAAAGGAAGCAAAATCAGAGTTAGAACCATTGCTAGTATGTCTGAGAATAACAAAAGGCCAAATCAAAGTACAAAAGATTGCTTCAGATTCTCTTTTTGGTAGGTAGAACTATCTCTAGAAGACGTCATGTAAAGCAAAGAGATCAGCATGCAAGTGCATGACTGCAATAACCATAAACAAATAGATTGCCTATGCTAAGTAACAATTACTTCTCTACCATTGACAGATGCATACATCGTATTATGAATGTGGTGTACAAAATGACGAATGCTGCAAATTCTTGGCAAAATTATTAGATCGTAGGGATTAAAGACTACATGTCTAAGTGTAGCACATCTGCATAATAATCCACGTGATTTTTATTCCTACTTGTTCCAATGATTAAATTCGGCTAATGTGCAAGTGACACATAAAGAAGTTATTTTTAAGAGTATATAAAGAGTTCTGGAGATTTTTAAAATAAAAATGATGATAAAGTTTCTCAAAAGTTGGTTAAACTATTGGTTGCAACTGTATGAGAGTACCATGAAGCACCAAGTTTGAACTCATATCCACTACTATGTAAAAGGTAAAAACTAAAAACTATGATGGAAATATAAAGAAATGAAGACTTTTAACTTTTAAATGTAATTATAGATATAGAAGAGTCCATGGAAAATTTAGTCGATAAAGCACATAGTAATCCAAATAGACAACAAAATACCTGAAAACTGAATCTGAAGAAAGAACCCCAACATGGGTGTCACTGTATGGGTGCCATAAAACTTGGAGCACACGTATGGCACTGGTTCCATTTAGATAAAGTTGAGAGCCAACTGAGACAAACCTGTAAAGAGAAAGATACAAATCATCAACAAACAAAAAGGAGACCATCAGAAGAATGCTATTAACTGCGGAGCTTTAAAATGGTCACTGGAAAAGATTATGTCCCTTTGTAGATAGGTGTTATATTATCAGTAGAGTAAAGCTCCAACCAAATGCTCAAGTAGGTCAAGCCATTAACGTGAAAATTGACAGAGAGGAAGTAGAAAACTAACATCTCAAGGATACTAAACATTACCCTCCTTTTTCAAAATTCTGGGTAATAAAACTATCAAAATCTGCAATGGAGCTGTGGAATGGCGTAACCTGATACATTCCATACTAAATTGCAGAAGTTTGCTTTCTGGAAAACCTGCTCAACCCAATAATTCTTCTATTTGTAGTTTGGAAATTTCACCCAAATTAAGGAAATCTAGCATCCATCGATCTTACAATATCAGCATTCAAATAAAACAGGATAAGGCTTGCTTTAACATGTTAAATTGGCTGTTGGCGTGAGGAATGAACACATTTTGTGTACCTGCAAACAATTGCATCATCCTTGTTTGAGCTGCGCCCATAGAGGTACATAACACTTAGACCATCAGAACCTGCAACAATCAATGCTGATCCACTTCTGTTGATGGAGATTCTTTCTACAACAAAGTTGACTTTGACTTCTGGTCGCAGTTCCTGTTTGGTTAACAAGTGATTCAAGCAAAGCAAGATAAAAAAATTGAAGGCTCCATATAGAGCCAGGATACATTTCAATATTTGCGCGACCTGAAACCTAAGTTATCCATAATTAATTAATACCACAAAAGTATCCTTCTAATTAATTGTGACATTTGTATTTGAGAACCCATGTAAAGAAGGAACCCATGTAAAGAAGGGCTCAAGGACACACTTAACTCCTAAAGTGTACCCCTATTACCAACTTACCTGGCGCGTACATTGAATAGTTCATAATCAAATATCAGCGGACCATAAGAGGAAATGCATTGGTATGATGCGTTTTTTTTTTTTTTTAAATTAGTCAATTATGATATAAAAGTCATGAAATTACTTATCTTTTTATTTCAATATCAGATTTGAACTGTATAAATTAGGAATCCCGCAAAGAATAAGCCTTCCAAGAACAACAGACGAAAGATAGAAGATAGCCAAATTTAAATAGCATATGATGCAAGGATGAGAAAAATACCTTAGAAGGAGAGGCAGCGAGGAGGGAAGTAGGTTGAGGCTCTCCAAGCCTAATGGAGATGCGGTGGAGGCATTGGTTGTTAGTATCCCAGTAATAGAGTCGAGAGGAGCCATCCCATGCAAGTAGATTCTTAGGCGCGGAAGACACGGCTTGTCCAGAAGGATGTTTGGAGGAAGTGAATAATGGATGCTTCTGGAGAGGAAGCCATTCGAGTTCCTGTTTAGGAGTGAGGAAACTCTGACTGGACTCCGTCGTCGTCAGGGTGTCAGACAAATCAAAGTTGAATCTCATTCAGTTCAGTGGTTGCAGCAGCTGAAAGTTGAGAGGGAATCCTTGCAATTAATTCAAATCTAGTAAAAACAGATTACAGCACCGGTATTAATTAATTAAAATAGCTAAGAAATAAACATGTATCGAGGATTAGGGTTTTGCTGTGTCGAGCGAGGAAGGGAAATTAGGGCTTAAAGCAACACAAAGCACTCGGTGGGCCAACCATACGACAGTAAAGGAAGCGTAGTCGCTGCGCTCGGATCAGAGGATTCTACAAGATAGAGTGGGAGTACCTGAAAGACAGTGGAGGCGAGCGAGGGAGCGAGAGAGGTAAAGTCTGGGTGACGGAGAGTTGGAGGATGTGGCAGAGAGAGAGGGAAAAGAAGGTACCGTGTTGGGCGGGAATCTGCTCAGCAATCCGCTTGCGGCGTTGGTTGGGGTAAGAGAGGGGGTGCCATGGCTTCTGGTTGAGGAAGGGATGGCTCAGCACACACTATCATTCAAATGGTGATTACTTGCTAAAACTTTTTTTTGGTTAAAGGTACTTTTCATACCACATGTTTGGCCGAATGTGGCTTTTAGTACCGTATGTTTGGTTTTGTATACTTTTGGTACCAAACGTTTGAAAAAATGTGACTTTTGGTACATCCGTTAGTTGGCCGTTAGTTTTTTCCGTTAAGTGACATGTGCAAGTCACATGACCGACCCTAAACTTTCGATTTTGTTCAATTTAGTCCCTCAAATATATTCATAACTTTTAATTTGTTTAATTTAGTCCCAAAACTTCAAAAGCAATTCCAATTGAATCATCGAACCCAATTGACCTAGCCAGACCTAGCCTAGGGCTAGGTCCGAACCTGGGTTGAGGTCGACGGACCCAGCCGACCCTGACGGGTCGGACCTAGCCCTAGGCTATGTCCGGCTAGGTCAATTGGGACCTAGCCCAAATTCGACCCAAATTGGGCTAGGTCCTAATTGACCTGGCCGGACCTAGCCTAGGGCTAGGTCCGACCATGGGTCAGGGTTGGCTGGGTCCAGCGACCCCGAACCAGGGTCGGATCTAGCCCTAGGCTAGGTCCGGCTAGGTTAATTGGGTTCAATGGTTAAATTGGAATTGATTTTGAAGTTTTGGGACTAAATTAGACAAATTAAAAGTTAGAAATATATTTGAGGGACTAAATTGAATAAAATTGAAAGTTTAGGGTCAGTCACGTGACTTGCACATGTCATTTAACGGAAAAAACTAACGGCCAACTAACGGATGTACCAAAAACCACATTTTTTTCAAACGTTTGGTACCAAAAGTATACAAAACCAAACATCCGGTACTAAAAGCCACATTCGGTCAAACATGTGGTATGAAAAGTACCTTTAACCCAACTTTTTTATGCGTAGCATATACAACGCTAGTCGTGTGTTAATAGAAAAATTATCGGTTTGCATACTTTTGTGAAAGAAAAAATAAAATGAATAAAAGAAACATAACGAATTTTGAACCGAGAACAAAACAAAAAGAAGTAAACGAAGGAGAAATAGTTAAGGAATCAAACGCTCTTTTTTTGGGATAGAGGGACTTGAACCCTCACGATTTTAAAATTCGACGGTTTTTCCTCTTACTCAAAATTTTATTGTTGTCGGTATTGACATGTAGTATGGGACTCTATCTTTATTCTCATCTGATTAATCAGTTCTTGAAAAGATTCGTGGATCTATATAAATATAAAAAAGTTTCACTAGAATAGAACTTAATAGAAATAGAATACTATATATATATATCATTTAGTAAAATGAAATCGAAATTTTATAATGATTGTGTAATCAATCATATCAGATTGGAATCTTATTTCACAATAAAGAACAATTCAAATTATCAGTATCGTACTTGTCGGATTTATTGAATAAAGTAGTTGTCATTCAATTCGAAATGCTATTTACTATTCAAAATTAATCGACTCAGTTAAACGGGATCGATCCGATCTGATCCGAAACACGATTCACGTAGTTCATCATCTCAGTCGGGACAACTGAACTGATCATACACATCGATTGCGTAGCTAGATCGAAATATTTAGTATTTCTTAATTATTAGTACTCCATTGAATGAAATAATCTGTAATGATAATCATGTGCGTAACCGATTGAATTAAATTGAATTAAATCTAGAAATGAAACGATTTAACCAAGGGTTAAAACTTCGGTGAAAAGCTCTATGCTCAAGTGGACCTCGAAAGACGGAATACATCATTTCAAAATACAAGTTTAATAATGAAGTGTTTAAATGATGATGTGCTGAATTTTCGTTTGCATTCCTTCGGAAATAACTTATTGATAACATTTGCAACGGTACGAAGTAGGCTTAGCAAGCTACCACGACCTTGTAAAAGTATCAGCTGACGCATAGGGTGAAAACCCAAGATGCTCAGTTCGGAGATGGGATAAAATCCCTGAGATAAGTTTTGCAACGAATAAGGATTAAGTCGGATAAACGATTTTCCTTCCGTACGCCTTGAACGATAAGTCAGGCTAGGCATTCAAATCAACTGACACACTTCAGGAAGCACAGTTAATAAACATAATGTTGGAGTCACTCTATCAAACGTTCCCTATGGGATGATGAAAAGTGATTCACATTTATATAACACATTGTTCCAATGAAATCGGTAAAACACGTCGCCATAATAGCTGAAGAATGATAATGAGTTTAATCACATCATCATGCGACATTAATTTGCGCATTAAACACATATTTAGGACAAGATTACGTTAACTACTCTTAGAAATACATGTTTACATCTTTTGGGAAAATTATGCCGTGGTCGAACATGAGACATTACATAATTGAGGACGAATTTTCTGATGCATGGACTGTTTCAAACAAATGTAGTCTTGATCAAAACGGAGCAGGATAACACTGACAATCAGGTCCCACTTAATTCGAGTGGGAGAGATTTGAACCAGCAACTCAAGTGAATGACATAGTAAATGATAATTGGAACATTTTCATTATAAATCCAGTGGGAGGAATAAACTCCTTCCACGTGAAATTACTATTAGGGTTAAAGGTACTTTTCATACCACATGTTTGGCCGAATGTGGCTTTTAGTACCGGATGTTTGGTTTTATATACTTTTGGTACCAAACGTTTGAAAAAATGTGGTTTTTGGTACTTCCGTTAGTTGGCCGTTAGTTTTTTCCGTTAAGTGACATGTGCAAGTCACGTGACCGACCCTAAACTTTCGATTTGTTCAATTTAGTCCCTCAAATATATTTATAACTTTTAATTTGTTTAATTTAGTCCCAAAACTTCAAAATCAATTCCAATTTAACCATTGAACCCAATTGACCTAGCCGGACCTAGTCTAGGGCTAGGTCCGACCCTGGTTCGGGGTCAGCTGGGCCCGGCGACCCCAACTCAGGTTCGGACCTAGCCCTAGGCTAGGTCAATTGGGTTCGATGATTCAATTGGAATTGATTTTGAAGTTTTAGGACTAAATTAAACAAATTAAAAGTTATAAATATATTTGAGGGACTAAATTGAACAAAATCGAAAGTTTAGGGTCGGTCACGTGACTTCCACATGTCACTTAACGGAAAAAACTAACGGCCAACTAACGGATGTACCAAAAGCCACATTTTTTCAAACGTTTGGTACCAAAAGTATACAAAACCAAACATCCGGTACTAAAAGCCACATTCGGCCAAACATGTGGTATGAAAAGTACCTTTAACCCTTACTATTATTATTTGGACGAATTAAGTTGAACCTGATTATCGTAATGCTGAACCAGGATTGCCACAACTACCTATACTACCCATTGTTCCCAGTGGGAGTGATCCGACAAACTTGGTTCCATATCCTAGTGATCAAGGAATTTATCTTGGAAGTAAAACTCCGAGACCGAGAAGTCGTATAAGGAAAGTTGTCGGTTATGGTTAAAGCACCCCTCTTGTACCCAATAGAAGTGATGCTCCGATAAGAAGCATCATCTCGAGTGGAAGAATTGATCCCAATTGGAAGAAATGCTTTGATAAGAGGCATTATTCCGAGTGGGGGAGACGTTAAGACTCAAAGACGGGATAATCAAGCCTAGACGAAAGTCAAAGGCATCGAACTTCTCCAAAGAAGTATCCCATCTGAAAGAGTGATAACCTCACTCTATCGATATGCATTGGAAAGACCTCAAGTAGAGAAATGGGAGAAATTAATAAATGAGAGAGATCGCATAAATGAAAACCATTAAAGTTTATAGTTGATTTACCTGCTAACCACAGGGGCATAAGGATATGGTGAGTCCTGAAAGATGGCTCACCACTGATGGAAAAGGTCGAGCGATACAAAGCTCGACTTGTTGCGAAAGGCTATACTCAACTTCACGGAGTGGACTTAGACGAAACATACTCACCACCTGTGCGTAAAACCATGGTGAAGGGCCATTCATGGTCCTGGTCGCAAGTCTGAATTTCGAACTGCACCAAGTGGGTATTTAGACCGAATTCCTCCTCGGAAACCTGGAGGAAGAGATCTTCATGGAGCAACCGGAGGGTTTCATTACTCCTGGTAACGAACGTAGAGTTTGTAAACTCTAAAGGTCCATCTATGGTCATAAACAGTCGTCTCGGCAATGGTACCGCTGATTCTACGAGGAAATCGTAGGAAACGGATCTCTGAGTTTATCAAAAGGATCCGTGTGTGTATTATAAGACCTCCAGGTCTAAGTATGTCATATTAACCTTATGCGTGGACGACATACTTATTGCTGTAAACGACATGAGTTTTATGAATAAGTCAAAGTCCTAAATGGCGTCTGTATTTGAGATGAAAGACATGGGAGAGGCCAAGTATATCTTAGGCATTGAGACTGCCAGAGATCGCGCTACCCGGAGATTATGTCTATCTCAAGAATCTTGTATTAACAATCTGTTGAAAAGATTCAGATTACCAGGTGCCAAAACCCGTGGAGACGCTGGTGTTGTTTGGGTGCGCACAGTCAAAACATGACGGCCCCAAGAACACGACAGAGCGTAAATAGATAAAGGGTGCATGATGTTTTAGCATGGTCGGTAGTTTGTTCTACAATGCAATGCATCCGTTCGGATGTCTGTTACGCCATGAGCCTAGCAGCATGCTTCCTATCAGATCCTAGCCATCAACATTTAAAGACTATAAAACGAATAACTCGTTATCTGAAAAGGTACTGCCAACCACGAACTGTGCTATGAGGGCAGGAGGTTAGAATTGACCGATTGCATTGACGCCGACCGTGGTGGCGATCCGAACGATCATAAGTCCACCACAGGAGGAGTATTCCTCCTTTGCTAATGCAGTCATTTCATGGACGAGCAAGAAACAAATATGAGTCGCGCTGTCTACGATGGAATCATAATTCGTAGCTCTCTCTAAGAATGCACAGAAAGCAGCCTGGCTTAAAAGGCTTCTAACTGCGCTGCTTGGTGGCAATGTCAAGAATACACCTGTGAAGGTCTTCTATGACAGTCAAGTAGCCATTGCGGCAGTTAAGAATCCGAAGTACCATAGTAGGACTAGACACATTGATATGAAATAATTTTCATGCTAAATTTTAATAGTAGTAGACAATATAATCACTATTGAATACTTGTCCACCAATAACTTGGTAATGGACCCATTAACTAAACCACTACGCAGGAACATATTCGAAAAGCATGTAAAACTGCTTGGATTGCGTTGGGTCTAGAAATGGAATGTATCTGTGATAGCATTTTGATATTAGAAAGTTACATTTTGTAAGCGAAAGAATTGCAACTGAGTTTATGATCAGTCGACGTCATAATGTTTTGATTACATCAGATTTACGTTCTATAAACTAAGTCGTAAGAGGACGCAATATGTCGAATGTGGGCCTTACCTAGTCACACAGTTACGGTCGTCTTGCGGTGGAGGGAGGCCTCCACCATACAAGACTGCCTAAGGGTCATGGGGATAAACCTGATTAAGCAAGACGATTATCTAGTTTCGAAGTACCTCGACGTGATCTTCGTTTTGCATATCGTTGTGATGAACTTTGTTCGTCATTTAACAACATTCTGGGCCAAATGAGAACCTGTGATAGCATGATTGACATATCCATTTTTCCTATCAACCCAAAAGGTTCAGGTATGCTATCAACGCGTGCTTCATATTACGCGTGCCGCATTCGACCACGGGGTCACAACTCGGTTGTGCTAGGAAGGAATCCTCGTGATTCTGGCGGGCGCAAACTTCTTCACATCAAGCGTGTGATTGATTCCAGGTGCCTTAAGAAGAGGCACCTAAAGTATCCTCACGGACTCAGAACTCATATCTAAGGTCAGGCTCAATGCTCGCTTCCCGGCGTACGAGCGTAGTGCTGAACAAAAAGGCCCAGTGACCACGTCTTTGGAAACCGTTTGGGTCTGACTAAGGATATGAGCAATGGGGATGGTCAAGCTCACCTGTAATTCACCAACTCTTGTATTCACTAGGTGGCCACCAACCAGATATTAGTTGAAGGTTGTGAATACTTGTACGGATGCCTTGAAGAAGTGTTCCTATGTGGATACTAGGCAAATGGAGAATTATCAGTTGACCTAGGATACAGCGCTGTACAATATAAATGTTGTTTATAACAGGTTGATTGGAGAAAAGGGAATCAACGTACCGCGGGCGCTGCAATACTCCTAACAGATGAGTAGCAAGATGCCCGTCGTATCCGCCGGTCGCACGGCAAACCTCGTATGAACTATTCATAAGCAAGGAGCAGATCAAAGGAGAGAAATGTTGATGCAGATTTGGACACATTAACAGGCACCCTCCCATTCAGGCGAGTGGGAGCTGTAAGCATATGGTAATTGGGCGCCGTAATTGGTAGCACATAATATGTATAGTTTACCAAATGAACTTGGGTAAATGTCACATTAGGGTAATTGGGCTAGACCCAAATCCCAATTGACATGGGAGGCCCAAAATTGGGGATTTTTAGGGTTAAAATCACAATTCCCTCATTAGAGTGTTTTAGAGAGAAAAACCGTCCCCCTATAAACCCTAGTTCGGCCGAACCATAGCCCTCACCAAGGGTGTGCCAAATTGCCTTCAGGCAAACTCTCCAGAGATCTGTCCCCGTGCCAAGAATCGATCAGAGGCTTTGCTATGGAGTTTGCACCACGTAGGGATTCTCTAACAAGAACCTCTACGGGTCCCGACCGGAGGATCGTGAACTCCCTCTTGAGAAGATCTTGGGTCTACGAATCACCTTAAAGGTATGTGTGAATCTTTTGCTGCGTAATTCTGATTACTAGCACGTACCTTGTTTTAGTATCCGTGGTAATTACTCCCCGTAATCTAACAAACTCCTCAACCAATGCCCGCCCGGAACCAACGGTGAACCAACCGCAACCTCAGCCACCGCAACAAGCAAGAACATACAACATCACTCCTAAAATAATGGCAGCATTAGAGGAAATGCTAGAAAGAAGGGAGTGTCTAAGAACAAACGTAAGGCAGGAACAACCAAGGTACCAAGGGTCACCTTCAAGGTCGATGGGGGGACACCGGAAGGCATATTCTAACTCATTGAACCAGCAGCCCCAGGGAAGGGGGTATTACCTGCAAAGGAACCCCAATTACCAGGCAGACAACGGTCAAGGATATGCTGGACCTCAGAATTACCAAGGATATCCTGCACCCCAGAATGACCAAAGGTTTGCGGGACCCCAAAACGGCCAAGGGTATGCTGGACCTCAAAACGGCCCAGGACATGCTGAGCCCCAAAACAACCAACAAAATATTGGCCCTCAAAATGCAAGGCAACAGAACATAGCAGGAATAGCCCTAACGAAGGAGGAAATCGAGGAGCTAATAGCTAAGAAGATCAATGATTCGAAGGGAAGAGCAATGCACAAACTAAGAGACAGGGCCTTGCACCCTTACACTCAGGAGCTGATCAATTTAATGGTTCCACCGAATGCCACGGCTCATCAGATACCGGACTATGTCGGAAAAGGAGACCTAATACAACATATCCAGAAGCACGAATCATCTGTAAGCATATGGTAAAGGGCGCCGTAATTGGTAGCCCATAATATGTATAGCTTACCTAATGAACTTGGGTAAATGTCACATTAGGGTAATTGGGCTACACCCAAATCCCAATTGACATGGGAGGCCCAAAAATTGGCCTCCTCAAATACATAGGCTGGCCGAAACCCTTGGTGGGGTAAAGTGGACTTTTGTCCACTTTACTCCTCCTATAAATAAGAGGTGTTAGGGGATTTTTAGGGTTAATCACAATTCCCTCGCAAGAGTGTTTTAGAGAGAAAAACCCTCCCCCATAAACCCTAGTTTCGGCCGAACCATATCACTCACCAAGGGTGTGCCAAATTGGCTTCGAGCAAACTCTACAGAGATCTGTCCCCGTGCCAAGAATCGATCAAAGGCTTTGCTGTGGAGCTTGCACCACGTCGGGCTTCTCTAACAAGAATCTCTACGGGTCCCGACCGGAGGATCGTGAACTCCATCCTGCTGAGAAGATCTTGGGTCTACGGATCATCCTAAAGGTATGTGTGAAACTTCCGCTGCGTAATTCCAATTACTAACATGTACCTTGTTTAAGTATCCGTAGTGATTACTCCCCGTAATCTAACAGTGGTATCAGAGCCTTTGTTAGGAGTTCATGATTTTGATAAATTGATGTTCTTGAAATTTAAATATGAAATCCGAAATTTTAAAAAGAAAATTTTAAAATTTTCGATTTTTTTTTTTATTTTTGGTTCTTGGGAAACCGAAATTTTCATGATGTTCTTGGTTAATTTGATGTTCATGATCTTCAAGAAAAGAGTAATATTTATCAAAATCAAACATTGGATTATAGATCTTATTAAAATTTGATCTTGAAATTTGACTACTTGTTCCTAATTTGGTGTTTGTGCTGAAAATTTTAATGATTTTTCAAGGCAAATTTTTTTAATTTCTTGGTCACCAAGCAAGTAAATTTCGGCACACACACATTAGAATATTGTTTACCATATTTTAATTTTTAATTAAGGTAACAATATATCTATAATTAAGAACATAAGGATATATTCACATAAATATATAGAAATATATATCACTATCAATATATCTATATATTTAATAGGGTTAAAGATATTACTGACAGATTTTATTACCTAAAAGATTGAGAAAATATATTGTCAGTATATTTGTTACCCTATTTAAAGATATTGACAATATATATATATATACTAGTTATTAATGCGTGCATTGCACGCGCATCGATTATTTAAATTTCAAGATATATAATCTATCTTAAGTTACTAATATTTATAATTAATCAGAGTAAAATATGGGCAAGTTGATTCGTTGTGAGAAACGAATATATGTGATAGAGTATAACGTAATTCAAAACATGAGAAAGAGAAGAGGATAATTAAGTAAAAAATTAACTAATGTCTTTAGTTACGGTACTAAGTTAGCCTTATAGTTAGATATATAAATGAGTTGGGTCGAGCATTACGTTGGTCATTAACGGCTCAATTGTATCTAACTCATCAACTTGAGGTATCAAGAATGTAAACTTGTTCTTAACTACTGAGTCATCAATGGACAAATTTGACCTATACAAACGTAATTATATACAATATCACAATACCAACAAAATTTGATTTAACAATAAAGATAAAATGAAATCACAAAAATATAAAGTTTAGACTTGAATTTACAAAAAATATTTAGTTAACATTAATTAGGTTGTACACAATGTGATTGTATTAACAAATAGAAGAACTAAATTAATAGTTTGAGTCCATAAATATTGGACGATGAGTAAAATGTTATTTGTATGAGGTCAAACTTCAAGAACTACATTTCACCCATATTTTGACTTGTTATATATATAATTTGGTAAGTGACTGATCTACGTGATAGAAAAATCTCAACATGCGAAACATATATAACTCGATCTATATAATTCGTTGAATAATTTTTTTTTACATGTATCCGAAATTTGAACGGAATGTGACTTAAATTGTTATGAATATTGGATTGTGAGTTAATTATAATTACTATGACATGTCGACTAAGCGACCTTAAAAAAATAACAACATTTAAATAATATTTTAGTAATAATATTAAAGATAAATAAATGTTTCTCAATTATAGTAATGACTAAATTATTAATTTTATAAAATATAGAAATCAAATATAATATTTTTTTTGTTAATAAAATGAAAAGGTGCCAAAGATGTCTATTGGGGGTGAGGACCCAACACAAATAATATATTGGTAGGTATATATATATATATATATTTATTGTTGATTGATTTAATCTTATAGATAGAATCTTGGCAATAAATATATATATGTCTTGACTTGGCCACATATATATATATATATATATATATATATATATATATTTAATATTGGAATTTTTTTATATAATTAATGTTACTTGGTGGTTAAGTTAATTATTTTTGGACTTTTAACCCTACTTGGGCCACAAGTAAACATTTCGGCCCAACTTTTAAAATTTTAATTATTGGGCAGGTTCAATATATTAAACCGGGACATATTTAAATCGAACCAGGTTTTCTCAATCGGTTCGACCTGATCGGGTTGGGTCGAACCGGGGTAATTTAAGTGGATCTAACCGAACCGGTTTTGTGTGTTGAACCGAACCAAACCCTATTTTATTGGACCAGTTTAGACCGAACCAGATTTTAAAATTTGAGACCGAACCGAACCGGATTTACCGGACCGAACTGGATTTGCCGGACCGGGCCGAACCGGATTTTTTGAACCGGACCAAACCAAACCGAAATTGACTGAACCGAAATGTTTTTTCAAAACCGAATTCAAGTCAATTAAATAAAATAGGGTGGTCAAGTTTTAAAATCTAAATGTTTTTGAACCTCTAAATGGATTACACAGTGCTCATAGGGTTGCTAACCTTTATGCCTTATTTCGATTATGGGGATGAATCTCGGAGATACATGTTTTTGGGACTGGATTAATTAGAGGGCTGAACTGCAATTGTTTATTACTCAATATATATTAATGCATGATTAGAAATGTTGTCTTGACATAGTCAAACTAGCTGGACATTGCATGTTGTGGGCGGAACCCTAGTTAAATATATGGAATGCGCACATAGATAGACATGCTGTGATGGTTGTAAATGCCTAGGATTCATGTCTAGAATGTTGCCTAATTGAATATAAGCATGAATTGCAAATCAGCCCCTAATGTTTAAAATTATTTTAAAACCGAAAACCAGTCACCAAATATGTATGATTGTTGTGGAATTTCCATGTTTGACACGTATGCTACAATGTTGAGGATGTAGTTGCATTTGATAATTTACATAGAAGTACAATTATATATGCAAGCATGAGTTCCTTGGAACATTAGACGCATGGCGCGTAAGCATGAGTGTGATTTGTTTGATGAATGTTACTTGCATATGATAGTTTACATGGTTAGTAGAATTATATATATGCATGAGTAAATTCATCGGAATATTTTCCAAAATAACAAAGGGCCTTGGAAAAGCCAAGATCAGGTATGCTTTTTTTAAAATTCCCGTTTCGGTAATTTGCGATTAAAACCGTTTTAAAAGACTGATCTATTTGATTGAAAACGGCGGTAATGTGAACTCTTTCACAGCCATCTTCCATTGGTTTACTGGTGGTCGGTTGGTTCAGATGACTGAGGAATCATTATTTTTCGGATTCAATCTTAATAGATATCTGATGTATGCAATTCTTTCTCAAAATGTTATTGTCTACCTAATTTTTGCATGATTATCAAAGTATTAGCAATGGCTGCGATCACCAAAGTAATTTCCCTAATGAACAAGGGAGTGAGATTGAACAGCAACAATTATAAGATCTGGAATAAACGAGCGAAAATGGTAATTACTGAAATGAGAGGTTTTGAGCATCTGACTACGAAGAAAGTCAGGCCAGAGGGAGACCTCACGGCTGAACTGGAGAAAACCCATGATGAATGGGATGCAAAGGACCAGGAGATCCGTTCCGCCTTGTTGTCACTGCTCGAGGATGACATACTCTTTGGGTATGATCACTATGAGTCTGCCAAGGACCTATGGGATTGTCTTAAGGCAGGGTTTAGTGTTTACACTAGTGCCCAGAAGCGATCGTTAAACATCGATTTAGACTCATACAAAATGAATCCAAAGCATACAATGAATGAGTATATCAGACACATGTCTAACATGCTTGCTGAACTCAAGGAAGCAGGAGAAATCCTGACGGAGGAACAGAAAGTCCAATGCGTGATCCGATCCTTACCTGACTCTTGGAGTAGCATGAAAATGCACCTTACCCATGCCACTCAACTCGATAACCTTGAGAAAGTGCGAGTTCATCTCGAACTGGAAGAGGATCGTCTCAAGGCTGAAAAGCCTAGGGCGGAATGCATATCGCATCCTCATTTCCAGATGAGCAAAAGGTTAAGAACAAGAGGAAGGGAAAGAATCTCCAGGTCAAGGCTGATAAGCCTCTAGCTCCGAAACCTCAGAAGAAGTTCAAGCGAAAGCAATTCGGTGGTAAGAAAGGCAAAGCAAGACAGACACGTAAAGAGGAAACTCGAACGTGTTTTAGGTGTGGCGTGAAAGAACACCTTGATAATGCCTGTACCAATCCTCCCAAGGTATGTGCTGAAGAATAATGACAAACTCATAAGTTCTTTTAGGACTCCTCTTACTCGAGAGTAATTCAATTCATTCTTTTGGATTACAGAACCGAGAAGGAGAACAAGCACAAACCTGAGGAACTTGCCCCGAAGATATAAAGATTGAATGAAAGTCTTTATCTGTATTTGCTTTGCTTAATAAACCTCTTATAAATTCTTCAGTTTAAAGGATACTTAATAATGTTCCTTGAAATACATGAAACATTTTATTTTGAGCATGTAACCATGCTCAAAGAAAGTATTAATTACCGTTTCTCAAGCTTTTCGATCATTTTAATTAGCTGTTTGATGCATTGCTTATAAGTATATTGCTTATATATTTCTTTATTATTATTACTCCATTGAATGAAATAAACTGTAATGATAATCATGTGCGAAACCGATTGGATTAAATTGTATTAAATTCATAAATGAAACGATTTGACAGAAGGTCAAACTAGGGTAAGTTGCGCCTCGCGCAAGTGGACCTCGAAAGAGGAACACGTCGTTTCAAAGTATGAGTTTAATACATAAGTGTTTAAAATGATGATGTGCTGAATTTCGTTTGCATTCCTTCGGAAATAACTTATTGATAACGTTTACATTCATAGAAAGTAGGCTTCGAAAGCTACTACGACCTTGTAAAAGTATCAACTGACGCATAAGGTGAAAACCCGAAATGATCAGTTCGGAGATGTGATAAAATCTCTGAAATAAGTTAGCAAACGAAGAAGGATTAAGTCGGTTAAACGATTTTCCTTCCGTACGCCTTGAACGATAAGTCAGGCTAAGCATTCAAATCAAATGACACACTTCTATAAGCATGGTTTGTAAACATAAATGTTGTAGTCATTTCATCACACGTTCCCTATGGGATGATGAGAAAATGATTCACACTAATGTAAAATTATGTTCCATTGTAATCGGTAAGACACACCGCCATAAAAGTTGAAGAATGATAATGAGCTACTCATATCATCATGCAGCATTAATTTGCGCATTAAACACGTATTTAGGACAATAGTATGTTACTACTCTTTGAAAATACAGATTTATAGCTTAAAGACATGGTATCGTGGTCGAACATATGACATTACATACTTGAGGACGAATCTTCCGATGCATTGACAGTTCAGATAATGAGTCTTGATCAAATCAGGAGCTGGATATTACTGACATCAGGTCCCACTTAATTCAAGTGGGAGAGATTTGAACCAGCAAGTCGAGTGAATGACATGGTAAATGATAATGGGAACATTTTCATAATAAATCCAGTGGGTGGCCTAAACACCTAGTACAAGTAATCACTGCTGTTTGGACGAATCAAGTAGAACCTGATTACCGTAATGTTAAACCGAGGCTACCACAACTACTTGTGATGGATATACGCTCAATTTGAACCCGTCTCTGTTCGGATTGTCTTATTTTGATCACCTCACTTACGATTATAATTCGAAACTTGGACCCGAGCATTTCACCCGCAACGCGAACGGCCCGGACGAGCCAAAATACTCGCCCAAACCTGTCCGCTGGCCCGGAGAGGGTTCACCGAGCACCACCCCCTCTTCGTGCTCGGTACTGCCCATTGTGCAGGTTTGCGAGGAGCAAATTAACGGATCACATCGACAAGCTAAGCGGATCAAAAAAATGAGCAGACTACCCGTGAGAGGTGTTACTCGGATCAAAGACCCATCAACCCGAGGTACACGTCTTAACACTTGGCGCCGTCCGTGGGTTTTGAATAAAAAGCATGGCTATCACAAGATCTATGACGAACAGCCTGCCATCTAGAGACGACCGTCCACCGAGGGACAGTAGGCACCCAAACAATCAAAGAAGACAGACCGTACCCCCGGCAAGACAACCTACTCTTCAGGGGCAACCTGCACCCCCTGCACGTCAAACAACCCCCAAGCTCTACAAGAAAACAATCAAGGAGGACCGTCACGCCCAGCTGGGGCTAAGTCCTCCACTTCTTCGACTCCTATGAGTCGGCGACCACAGGAGCAAGGTGCGCGACAGGGAGTACCGTCCCAAGGATACCAATATACGGCACCCCCACAGGGGTACCACTATGAAACACATCCTCAAGAGTATCCGTATGGAATGCCAGCACAAGGAAACAATAACCGGGCTCATACTACAAACACGAGGCCTATGCAATCACAGGGAGCACAAACTGTTACTCCAGGGTTCATGAATACATTAGATGAGCTTTTGGCTTATAAAGAGGCTGTGAGAAACAGGCAGGAGAGACAGTATACGCAAGCGGAGCAACACCCGCAGGCGAATCAATACCCACAAGAAGAGCAGTACCAGCAGGCAGAGCAGTTCCCAGAAGAAGAACAACACACGCGCCCTCTAACAGGGCAGCGTGAAAGTCAAGGCAGAAACGAGCAAGTACCACCCTCAAGGGATAGGTAGCAGTTCGTCCCTCCAATGCAACCCCAAGCACCGCAAGGGGCATGGACATACACTCCATTGAGGGATAATGCACAACCTCAGCAACCAAGGAGATAGGAATTCCAGCATCCACCCCCACAGGGATATCCACGTTACACATACTGTCCTTATCATCATGGACACGGAATCTCTGCAAGCACGATGACAGGCTATGACGGACCTCAAAGAAATTATAGCCCATCACCAGTGATGCTAACTCAGGAAGACTTAGAGGCAATGATCGCGAAAAATATGAATGAACCCAAGACGAATGGATTGCACTGGCTGAGTGATAGCACGAACCCATTTAGAAGGAAGCTGGAGAACAACAAAGTGCCTGACGCGTTGCACATGATAAAGATAGAAAAGTATAATGGCAAGACCGACCCCTTGGAGCACATCCAACAACACGAGGCCTCCCTCTTGGGTAGGATAACGGATGATCGCTCTAAGGCACTGTTGTTCCCAAATACATTATCAGGGATAGCATCGCACTGGTTCTTAAGCCTACCAAATGAGAGCATCCATTCATGGGCACAACTGAAAGCAAAGTTCCTCCAAAGGTACTTGGGAGAAAGGAAGTTACTCAAGGGAACAAGTTCGCTTGACGATGTGAAACAAGAACATGAGGAGACGCTAGCGAACTATTACACAAGGTTCAATCAGAACCTAGCTGATATACAAGAAGACATAACTGAGGGTTAGATCATAAGAGTTTTCATAAGGAACCTTGGGCGATTTGGCTCAACCTTGGCAGAAAAAATGGCTAAAAAACCCGTAAGCACCCTGGAAGAGCTTGCGGCGAGGGTGAAAACCCACATTGATCTGGAAAGGCACAGAATAAGCAAGAGGGCAAAGATTCAGGCCACCAAGGAAGAGAACACAAAAACAAACAGAGGAAAACCACCTCAGGTTCCCCAGCCAATTAGACAACAAGACTAGAGTCCGCCCCAATCAAGAAACCATACAGGTGAGCAGCTGAGAGCAAAGGATATCAATGTCATCAAGTTTGTACCATTGAATGCGACCCCGGCAGTCGTGTTAAGAAAATGAGGAACTTGAAGATAAGGACACCCCCAACAAGATGGAGATCCCCAATGGTAGGAAATGAAAAAGAAAAATGGTGCGACAACCATGAAGCACATGACCATGATACAAACGAATGCTTCAGTTTAAAGTTAAGCATAAACAATGCACTGCAAAGGGGAGAATTGAAGCAATTTATAGATCACAGGGGCAGCAGTACACCCGCAAGGCCCGTGCAAAAGGACAAAGGAAAGGAGAAGGTTGATTACAATCCCTTACCTACAAAAAGGGGAATTATCAACATGATACATGGTGGAATCGCGGTAGGCGGATCAACTGCAAATGCAAGAGAGGTGTATGCCTCCAGGATAGATGCAACAACAAAGTGGAGAAAGAGACCAAGGGAGGAAAAGGAAATGGTAATTGAATTTTCTGAGAAGGATAAGAGCCATATCGTCTTCCCGCATGACGATGCCCTAGTGATAACAATGGACATTGACAACTTTGATGTGAAAAGAATACTTGTTGATGGAGGAAGTTCGGCAGATATACTACAAATGTGCGTGCTTGAAGAGATAGGAAAATCCAAGGTAGATATCAAGTCGGTGAACCTCCCTCTAGTCAGATTCTAAGGAGCGACAAGTTACCCTCTAGGCATGATAACTCTACCAGTGACACTGGGGCAATGATGGACACAAGTGAGGATAAATGTGAACTTCTTGGTAGTGGAAAACTTAGGAGCCTACAACGGGATTCAAGGGAGAACCGCAATAAACCTATATGAGATTGTGCCCTCAACAGTGCACCAGAAATTGAAGTACATCACTGAGAGTGGAATAGGAGAAGTCCTGGGTGATTAACGCACCGGAAGGCAGTGTTACGTCAATTCTATGAGACGTAAGTCACAAGAATCAGACACGGTAGCAATGGTGATGACATGGGGTAGACAGAGTAAAAACTCTAAAAAAGGGGATAGAAAACAGCTAAGGCAAGGAAAGCAAAAGTCAGGAGTCACACTCCGCCTAAGCAAGCAGATGTTTAGAAGTTTGGCCAAGAGAACAGGAGGTGGAAATGTTGTAAGGGTAACAAGCATACCCTGGCTGCCAGATAATGAAAAGGAAAGGGGAGTGAAAAGTTCAATCGAAAGAGGCTTCAGATACATAGAGGATGTAAAGCAAATGCCAGGGGAACCCATTGCATGTTACTTCGAAAGGTTCGTGGAATATGGGGCCAACATGGAGGTAACAAGAGGGGAGGCTGTAAGAGCTTTCCTTAGAAACATGCATCCAACCTCTTTCGAGGCCTTTGGAGGTCATTATGAAGTAGTAATGACAAGCACAATGCGTGAACTTAAAGAAAAGTCGGACAAGGCATTCGAGAAAGAAAGGAGACAATATAGTGAAGCATCCAATAAGGAGGAGTCCCACATACAAGGAAGGGGTGTAAATTTCAACTTTACACCTCTTAAGGTACAAGTTGAAGAACTTTTCAAGAAACTCTTGAGCAAGGAGCTACCAGAATGCAATGAGGAAGGTAAGGCCTGTTGGATTACGGGGACGTAATACTACGGAATGCTAAACGTGTACATGCAAGTAATCTAACTACGCAGCGGAATAATGTACACATACCTCAATATCTTTCCTGCCCAAGAACGATGTGGAGGGAGTTCTGATCCTCCGGTCGGAACCCATACAAGTTCTTCGTGAGAAGAAGTCCTATAAGGTATAAGCTCCACAGCAAATCCTCTGATCGATTCTTCAACGGGGACAGAACCTCGGACTGAGATGATGGTGCCGAATTTTCACTACTAAGGGGTGAGAGGGTTTCTCTCAAGTTCCTCAATGGAGGTACTTCTTAATTAGATTGATGTGTAAAACCCCTTAACTGAGTCCCCTATTTATAGGATTGGTGGAGTGGACAAAAGTCCACTCCAACCAATGTGGGACTAGGTCCGGCCGAACCACATATTAAGGAGGGGAGGCCCAATTTTGGGCCTCCCATGTCAATTAGGAATTAGGTCAAGCCCAATTAACCTAATGTGACATTTACCCAATTATCTTGGATAATATCCTTAATGTTAACGGGCTACCAATTACGGCGCCACGTAACAATATGCTAACAGCTCCCACTCGCCAGAATGGGAGTGTGTCTGTTAATGTATTGTCATCGAATAGCATCAACGTCTCAGTCTTTAGTCATTGTCTCCGTCTCCGAATAGTTCATACTAGGTTTTCCGTGCGACCGGCGGATACGACGGGCATCGCGCTACTCACTGTTAGGAGTTTTGTAGCGCCCGCAGAACGTTGATTCCCTTTCGTAAATCAATCCTGTTAAAAATTAAACATGTACCGCACTGTATCCTTGGTCAACTGATAATTCTCCAATTGCCCAGTTTTCCACATAGGAATACTTCTCCAGGGCATCCGTACAAGTGTTCACAACCTTCAACTATTATCAAGTTGGTGGCCACCTAGTGAACACAAGAGTCGGTGAATTATAGGTGAATATGACCATCCCCATAGCTTATACTGTTAGTCTAACTCAACCGGTTTCCAAGACGTTGTCACTTGGCCGTTTTCTTTGGCTATACGCTCGTACGCCGGGAAGCGAACATTGAGCCAGACCTTAAGGTATAAGCTCTGAGTCCGAGAGGATTCTTTGGGTGCCTCTTCATAAGACACCTGGGATCAATCACACGCTCAAGGTGAAGCAGTATGTTCCCTTTGAATCACAAGGATTCTAGCTAGCACAACCGAGCATGACCCCGTGGTCGAACATGGTATGCGCAGTATGAAGCACGCGTCGATAGCACACCTGGACAAGCCAGGGATGGGATATATCAATCATGTTATCGCAGAATCTTTCATCTGGCCCTGAATGTGATTTTAATGATGGACAGAGTCCAACACGACGATTTACAAAATGAAGATTAAGTCATGTTGTAAGCGTGACCTAGTTATCGTTTCGTTTAACCAGGTTTATCCCCCTGGTTCTTATCCAATCTTGTTGTGGTATAGGTCCCCCTCTCCTACAAGATGACTTTGCCTGTGTGACGAGGCATGCTTCACATTCGCATAATTTTGGTGGAAGAATTTTACCTCTTCCTACGACTTAGTTTATAGACCGTAAAATCCGATGTTATTTATCATTATGACGTCGATAGATCATATACTCAATTTGAAATTCTTTTATTCAATCAAAATATTATTTCAAAAGTCAAAATGCCATCACTTATACAAGCCACTTATTAAGCCCTACGTAATCTAAGCAGTTTTACGTGCTTTTCGAAATTCTCTCTACGTAATGGCTTAGTCAATGGGTCCGCGACTGTATTGTTTGTGGATAAGTATTCTAAAGCGATTATATTGTCTTCCAGAACAGATTTAGCATAATTGTATTTCACATCAATATGTTTGGTCTTACTATGGTACTTTGGATTCTTAACTGCTGCAATGGCTGCCTGACTGTCGGAGTATACCTTCACAGGTTTATTCTTCTTGCCAGTGCCAATTAATGCAGTCAGAAACCTTTTCAGCCAGACTGCCTCTTTTGCGTTTTTGGAGAGGGCAACGAATTCCGATTCCATAGTGGAAAGCGCGACACATGATTGCTTCTTGCTTACCCATGATATGGAAGCATTGGCAAGGAGGAAAATCCCTCCTGTGGTAGACTTACGATCATTCGGATCGCCACCGTGGTCGGTGTCACTATAACCGGTCAATTCTATCTGTTTGCCCTCATAGCACAGAACATAGTCGACAGTACCTTTCAGATATCTTATAATTTGTTTCACGGCCTTTAGATGTTGATAACTAGGATCTGATTGGAATCTTGCTACTAGGCCCACAGCGTAACAGATATCCAGCCGAGTACAGAGCATGACATACATTAGACTTCCTACCATGCTCAGATTCTGCATTCTTCATCTGTTCAAGCTCCTGCTGGTTCTTCGGGCCATCACGCTTTGACAGCGCGCACCCGAACACAACCGGCATATCCCCTGGTTTGGCATCGAGCATTCTGAATCTTTTCAACAATTTGTTGATATATGATTCTTGAGACAGACACAATCTCCGTGCGGCACGATCCCGGGCAATTTTAATGCCTAAGATGTACGTGGCCTTTCCCATGTCTTTCATCTCAAATGCTGATGCTAACCAGGACTTTGATTTGTTCATGAAACTCACATTGTTCGCAGCAATGAGTATGTCATCTACGTATAAGGTTATGATGACATACTTAGACCCGGAGGTCTTGGTGCAAACGCAGGGATCCTCGTGAAGGTTCACGAATCCGTTTCCAACGATTTCCTCGCGGAATCTGCGATGCCATTGCCGAGACGGCTGTCTAAGACCATAAATAGACCTTTGGAGTTTGCAAACTTTACGTTCATTTCCAGGAGTAATAAAACCCTCTGGCTGCTCCATATAGATATCTTCCTCCAGGTTTCCATGGAGGAATGCGGTCTTGATATCCATTTGGTGCAGCTCTACATCGAGGCATGCAACAAGAGCAAGGATGGCCCTAACTATGGTATAACGCACAGTTGGTGAGTATGTTTCATCAAAGTCCACTATGTGAATTTGGGTATATCCTTTCGCAACCAATCGAGCTTTGTATCGCTCGACTTCTCCATCAGTAGTGAGTTTGAGTTTCAAAACCCACTTAGCTCCTATTTCTCTGCGGTTAGCAGGTAAATCAACTAAAGACCATGTCGAATTAGCTTTCATTGAGGCGATTTCATCTTCCATTGCTATTCTCCATTCCTTTGCTTGAGGTCTTTCCATCGGTTGTTTAACCGTTACCGGTTCATCAATAGACGTGAGAGTGAAAATCTCGCCTCTCTCAATGGGATACTTCTTGGGAGAAGTCCGTTGCCTTTGAGTGTGTCTAGGCTCATTTGTCCCATTTTGGGTCTTGATGGATATACGCCCAATTTGAACCCGTTGACTTCCGAATCGTTTTATTTTGATCACCCCGTTAATAATTGTAAATCGAAACTTCGACCCAAACACCCCGCGGAAACACCAACGGTCCGGACGAGGCCAAAATACTCGTCCGGACCGAGTTAAACTCACCTAGGTGAGGTCGGGTGGCCACACCCGACCTCCCCTAGGGGAGATCGGGTCAGTCAACCCGATCTCCCCTAGGGGAGATAGGGTTGGGTGGCCACACCCAACCCCTACCCTTAGGGGTCGGATTTTCCTCCCCCCAAGGCCCCGACACCATTTTCCGACTCCCATACTCGGTTTATTTCCGCCAACCTTCTCCGTGCCTTAAGGTCTTAATTACGTGATTAAAGGATAATTAATTGTGTTTAAAGGTTAACGATGTCATTAAGTCACCTTAATGACACCGTTGCTAATGGATATACGCCCAATTTGAACCCGTTGACTTCCGAATCGTTTTATTTTGATCACCCCGTTAATGATTGTAAATCGAAACTTCGACCCAAACACCCCGCGGAAACACCAACGGTCCGGACGAGGCCAAAATACTCGTCCGAACCGAGTTAAACTCACCTAGGTGAGGTCGGGTGGCCACACCCGACCTCCCCTAGGGGAGATCGGGTCAGTCAACCCGATCTCCCCTAGGGAGGGGTTGGGTGGCCACACCCAACCCCTACCCTTAGGGGTCGGATTTTCCTCCCCCCAAGGGCCTCGACACCATTTTCCGACTCCCATACTCGGTTTATTTCTGCCAACCTTCTCCGTGCCTTAAGGTCTTAATTACGTGATTAAAGGATAATTACGTGAGTTTGAGTTTCAAAACCCACTTAGCTCCTATTTCTCTGCGGTTAGCAGGTAAATCAACTAAAGACCATGTCGAATTAGCTTTCATTGAGGCGATTTCATCTTCCATTGCTATTCTCCATTCCTTTGCTTGAGGTCTTTCCATCGGTTGTTTAACCGTTACCGGTTCATCAATAGACGTGAGAGTGAAAATCTCGCCTCTCTCAATGGGATACTTCTTGGGAGAAGTCCGTTGCCTTTGAGTGTGTCTAGGCTCATTTGTCCCATTTTGGGTCTTGATGGATATACGCCCAATTTGAACCCGTTGACTTCCGAATCGTTTTATTTTGATCACCCCGTTAATAATTGTAAATCGAAACTTCGACCCAAACACCCCGCGGAAACACCAACGGTCCGGACGAGGCCAAAATACTCGTCCGGACCGAGTTAAACTCACCTAGGTGAGGTCGGGTGGCCACACCCGACCTCCCCTAGGGGAGATCGGGTCAGTCAACCCGATCTCCCCTAGGGGAGATAGGGTTGGGTGGCCACACCCAACCCCTACCCTTAGGGGTCGGATTTTCCTCCCCCCAAGGCCCCGACACCATTTTCCGACTCCCATACTCGGTTTATTTCCGCCAACCTTCTCCGTGCCTTAAGGTCTTAATTACGTGATTAAAGGATAATTAATTGTGTTTAAAGGTTAACGATGTCATTAAGTCACCTTAATGACACCGTTGCTAATGGATATACGCCCAATTTGAACCCGTTGACTTCCGAATCGTTTTATTTTGATCACCCCGTTAATGATTGTAAATCGAAACTTCGACCCAAACACCCCGCGGAAACACCAACGGTCCGGACGAGGCCAAAATACTCGTCCGAACCGAGTTAAACTCACCTAGGTGAGGTCGGGTGGCCACACCCGACCTCCCCTAGGGGAGATCGGGTCAGTCAACCCGATCTCCCCTAGGGAGGGGTTGGGTGGCCACACCCAACCCCTACCCTTAGGGGTCGGATTTTCCTCCCCCCAAGGGCCTCGACACCATTTTCCGACTCCCATACTCGGTTTATTTCTGCCAACCTTCTCCGTGCCTTAAGGTCTTAATTACGTGATTAAAGGATAATTAATTGTGTTTAAAGGTTAACGATGTCATTAAGTCACCTTAATGACACCGTTGCCTATAAATACAACTCTTCCACCCTTCATTTGAACATCTTGGCAAAGTGCATAATTTAGCTCTGACATCTCTCTAGCTTTATCTCTCTACAAATACCGTACTGACTTAGGCATCGGAGAGGGTACATCAGGCACCACCCCCCCCCCCCCCCTCTGTGCCTGGTATTGCCCCTCTTGCAGGGCGAGAAGAGAAGCGAAGGCGAAGGACAGAAAGATACGGGCTAGGACGACAAGACTCAAGAGTACCGAATCCGCAACATCTCCAGTGAGGGACAAGGCTTAGGTCGACCGCCCGTTGACCCGACACTTTGAACCTAACACTTGGCGCCGTCCGTGGGCTTCGAACAGAAAGCCTGGCAATAACAAGAGCGATGACGAACAGTTTGGCGTCTAGGCATCACCGCCCACCTGGGGGCAATAGGCGAAGGAGACAGCCTATACCTCTAGCAAGGCAGCCTAACCCAGGGAAACAGCCTATACACCCAGAGCCTCAAGTAACCCCACAGGCACCCCAGCCCAACAACCAGGAAGGAGGACCCTCACGCCCAGCTGGGGCTGAGTCTTCCACAGCCTCAACTCCATTGGCAAGGAGGCCACAAAGAGAGGGGGAGCAACTGGGAGTGCCATCCCAATACACGGCACCTCCTCAGGGATACTACTATGAGGCGCAACCTCAAGGATATCCATATGGGATGCCGGCTCAAAGGAACGACAATCGCGCCCACACAACCAACACAAGGCCAGCATACACACAGGGAGCACATACAGTGACTCCATGGCTGATGAGCGCGTTGGATGAGCTACTAGCCTATAGAGAGACTCTGAGGAACAAGCAGAAAGGCAACACGAGCATGAAGAAGAAGAAGTCCATGAACAAGAACAAGTCCCAGAAGAAGAACACCACTCGCACCCCCGAGCAGGGCAGCGAGAAGAACAAAGGAGAAATTACCAAGAGCCACCCCCAGAGGGAAGGCAGCAATTTGTGCCTCCAAGGCAGCAACAGACGCAGCAGGACGCCAGGGCATACACCCCGCTGGGGGCAGATAGACAGGCAAGACCTCCAAGAAGGCAAGAATTCCACCAAGTACCCCAGCAGGGATATCAGGAATACGCCTACAGTCCGTACCAGCACGGACAGGGGATCCCAGTAAGCCCAGCTTATAACTATGGAGGATATCAGAGAGACTATACTCCGACGCCGGTGATGATTACCCCGGAGGAGATAGAGGCCATGATAGCGAGGAAAATGAATGAGTCAAAGAAAAACGGCTTACATTGTCTGAGTGACAAAACGAACCACCCCTTCACGAGGGAGTTAGAAATGAACAAAGTGCCAGACTCCCTGCATACTATACAAATAGCAAAGTACAATGGCAAGGGAGATCCTTTGGAGCATATTCAACAGCATGAAGCCTCTCTATTTGGGAGAACTACTGATGAAAGATACAAGGCACTCCTATTTCCAAACACCCTATCAGGGGTGGCCTCACACTGGTTCTTTAGCCTACCTACTGAGAGCATCCACTCATGGACGCAGCTAAAGGTGAAATTTCTTCAGAGATACCTAGGAGAAAGGAAGTTTCTCAAAGGAACAGGCTCCATCGATGATGTGAAGCAAGAAAATGATGAATCTCTGGCTGATTACTACACTAGGTTTAATCAAAACATAGCAGACATACAGGGCGACATCACTGAGGGTGAGATAATAAGAGCCTTCATAAGAAACCTAGGCCGCTTCGGGTCCACATTGGCAGAAAAGATGGCCAAGAAACCAGCAATCACCTTAGAGGAGCTAGCAGGGAGAGTAAAAACTCATATAGACCTGGAGAGGCACAGGGCAAGTAAGAAAGCCAAGATTCAAGCAGCTAAGGAAGAGAATGCAAAGCCGAACAGAGGAAAGCCACCTCAGGCACCTCAACACACAAGGCAGCAGGAGTGGCGTCCGCCTCAGCAAAGAAAACAGATGGGCGAACCACTGAAGGCTAGGGAAATAAATTTCATCAAGTTCATCCCATTGAACGCCACCCCATTAGCTGTCCTAAGAGAGATGCGAAATCAGAAACTCTGGTCACCCCCTGCAAGATGGAGAGCCCCAATGGTGGGGACGCTCAAAGACAGATGGTGTGATAACCATGAAGCATACGGGCATGACACGAACGAATGCTTTAGCCTGAAGCTAAGCATCAACAATATCATCCAAAGGGGGGGAGCTAAAACAGTTCGTGGATCATGGGGGCAACAGCATACAGTTAGGGCCATCATACAAGGACAAAGGGAAAAACAAAGTAGACTATAATCCCCCACCCAACAAGAGGGGGACTATAAACATGATACACGGAGGAGTGGCATCAGGTGGCCCAACTGCTAATGCAAGGGAGGTTTACGCATCCAAACTAAGCTCAGTACCAAGGTGGAGAAAGAGACCACAAGAAGGAGAGGAGATGAAGATTTAATTCTCAGAGAAGGACAAGAGCCACATTGTCTTCCCACATGACGATGCTTTAGTCATCACAATAGACATTGATAATTTTGATGTAAAGAGAATACTAGTAGATGGGGGCAGCTCGGCAAACCTCCTAAACCTAAGGGTCCTAGAAGAAATAGGAAAAACGAAGGCAGACATCAAACCAGTCAACTTCCCTCTGGTTGGCTTCTCAGGGGCAACAAGTTACCCCCTGGGGATGATAACCCTGCTAGTGACCATGGGCCAAGGATGGACACAGCTGAAGGTGAACGTTAACTTCTTGGTGGTTGAAAGCCTGGGAGCCTACAATGGGATCCTAGGAAGAACAACCATAAATCCATACGAAATCGTGCCATCTACCGTACACCAGAAATTGAAGTACATCACTGAGAATGGAATTGGAGAAGTTCTGGGTGATCAACGCACTGCAAGGCAGTGCTACGTCAACTCCATGAGACGTGGATCACACAGATCAGACACAGTGGCAATGGTCATGATAGGGGCCAACCAAGACAACAAGAAGGAGATGAGGAGAGAAAGGCAAAGAAAGATGAAGAACGGAGTTGCACTCCGCCTGAGCAAGCAGCTTTTTCAAGGAATGACCAAGAAGAGACATATGAGCAAGGCTGTAAAGGTAACAAGCATACCTTGGCAGCCAGAAAGCGTAGAAGGAAAAAGAACAAGGGACTCCATCATAAGAGGTTTCCGATACATCGATGACATCAAGCAAATGCCGAGGGAGCCAATGTCAAGCTACTTCGAGAGATTCTCCAGTTATGGTGCCAACATGGACATCACAAGAAGGGAGGCCATCAGAGCTTTCATTAGAAACATGCATCCAAACTCATTTGAAGCATATGGAGGGCTTTATGAGATGGTCATGACAAAAACAATGAGAGAGCTCAAGGAGAAGCTAGACAAGGCGTTTGCAAAGGAGATGGAACAACCGGAGGAAGTCCTGGAGAAAGAAAGAGAGACTGACACGCTGGAAGGAGGTGTAAATTTCAAATTCACACCCCTTACAGTGAAGATAGAAGAAATTTTTCAGAAGTACCTCAAGGAAGAGCTACCCACATGCAAAGAGGAGGGCAAGGCCTTCCTAGGAAGAGATGCACAGGGATGGTGTGAGTACCATGGGACCTGGGGGCATCAAACTAACAACTGCATGGTGCTGAAGATAGAAGTGGAGGAGATGATTTACAATGGAGGCCTAAGGGAGTACGTGGCAACAGACAAACTCACCACCCCATATCCTTAGTTCCATATTTAGCACTTTGCATGTTCAAGCATTCTAAGTTTTCCAAAAACAACTTTTGAGAAGGAGAACTCAAGAAGTTACTCCAACTCTACAACTATCTTTGATTTCCTCCAAAGGGTGTCTTGATCCACCCAAGGCACCCCATGTGTACAAAAAACATGAATGCTCCTAAGAGAGTAGGAGTTACTCAAAAAGTATTTTCCAATGAATGCGGTGATATAATCATTGAGTTATCCTTACACAGATATGACATCAAGTCAACAACGCCTTCAACGCCACCAAGAGCGTATCTTGAGAGTAGTTCTAAAAACTATGAACCCCGTGCCCTCCGGGAGCCTATCCCGCGAACAGATTCAACGCCCCCAAGAGCGTATCTTGAGAGTAGTTTTTACACTACGACCTTCGACGCCCCCAAGAGCGTATCTTGAGAGTAGTTTTTATACTACGACCTTCGACGCCCCCAAGAGCGTATCTTGAGAGTAGTGTTCATACTACGACCTTCGACGCCCCCAGGAGCGTATCTTGAGGTAGATTTCAAACTACCAGATTCGACGCCCCCAAGAGCGTATCTTGAGGTAGA
The DNA here is from genome assembly GCA_036873135.1 of Clarkia xantiana subsp. parviflora. Lineage (NCBI taxonomy): Eukaryota > Viridiplantae > Streptophyta > Magnoliopsida > Myrtales > Onagraceae > Clarkia > Clarkia xantiana. Next base: position 46,312,982 of record JAPTYO010000008.1, read on the forward strand.
TTTCAAACTACCAGATTCGACGCCCCCAAGAGCGTATCTTGAGGTAGATTTCAAATTACCAGATTCGACGCCCCCAAGAGTGTATCTTGAGGTAGATTTCAAACTACCAGATTCGACGCCCCCAAGAGCGTATCTTGAGGTAGATTTCAAACTACCAGTTTCGACGCCCACCAAGAGCGTATCTTTGGTCTAACTACTGGTGCCCTCCGGGAGCGTATCTCGTGAACAGTTTCGACGCCCTCCGGGAGCGTATCTCGCGAACAGTTTCGACGCCCACCAAGAGCGTATCTTTGGTCTAACTACTGGTGCCCTCCGAGAGCGTATCTCGTGAACAGTTTCGACGCCCTCCGGGAGCGTATCTCGCGAACAGTTTCGACGCCCACCAAGAGCGTATCTTTGGTCTAACTACTGGTGCCCTACGGGAGCGTATCTCGTGAACAGTTTTCGACGCCCACCAAGAGCGTATCTTTGGTCTAGCAGTGCCGTATAAACCATTTAAAGGGTATCAGAAGAGATCATTGCACCATACTAAGAAGGATCCCATGAGTAAATAACTGCAAAGTAAAGTTGTATAAAGAACACATAATGTTTTTTCTTGATGAAATAGCAGGTACGAGTATGAAGGAAAACACAAAAGAAGGATAAGTAAAGGAAACACACTATGAGAAGAGTCCACGATCAAAGAAATACATACAAAAGCATACGAAGTACCCATCAAAAGGCAAGTGATCCACACTGCCAACAACACGATACGAAAAAGGAAAGCAACACAAAATCCTACAGCAATCCCAAAAGATACTCAACCCATCAAAGGGGAGGAAGAGTATGGTCGTATATACAAAGATAGAGAGATGTCAATACATCAACCAGAGCCCTCTGGGGAGTCACCATGACCCCCTGAGGCCGAACCACCAGCAGAGATAGAGGAAGAGGAGGAAGAGTCCGAAGTGTCAATATCCACAGGCGTAGCATCCACCTGTGTAGGGGCAAGCTCGTCTGCAACAGCAGCCTGACCCCTAAGGACAGCCATGTAACCAGTAGCGTACGATCCAAAATCACCCAGATCGCCAACCGGAAACTGAGGATCAATGCGAAAAATATGGTCAACGAGATACTCGCCAAACTGGTTCATCTCCTGAGTAAGCCGCACACTGTAGTCAGCAGTAAAGGCAGAGGAAGCCTTGTACTCAGACACTGCGACAGTCCTCTCCTCTGCCCGGCACCTTACCTCAAGTTTCCGCAACTCCTCAGAATGGAGTGAAGATGCGACCTCAGCCTCCCGGCGTAAGCTACCTACGGTAGTCTCAAGTAAAGACACTTGGTCCCTGAGCTCCTGCATCTTCAGATCGGATAGGCGTGCCTTCTCAGTGGCAGTGGCAAGCTCCGCCTTCAGGGATACCTGGCTGTCCTCAAGAGCCTTCTTCTCGTCGGATAGCTCGAGCACAAGGGATGACATGTTCACCATGTCAGACATACCCTGAAAATTTAAACAAGAGATGAGTAACTAGAAAAGCGACCACATGAAAGTAAAAAGGGGAAAGCGAGACACCACTCACAGGCACATAACGGGATAGTACACCCTGAACGAAACGCCGGGTCTCCCTAGGAGACTTAGGCTGAGCAGCGCGATCACCAGGAGGGATGGCACCGCGAAGCACACGGATACCAACCTCCGGAGTGCGCAAGGAAGACCCGCTATCAAGGTGGAACTCCTTCAACCCAGCAAAAGGAGTCCACTCAGACCCAACGATATCCTCGTCAGTAAGGCGTGTGAAATCCTTCCGACTCAAAGCCGGAGGCCCACCTATACAAACAAAGCAAGATAAAGAAAAATACAAACATAGAAGCATCAGTGACATGGAGGAGATCGAACCTGACGACCGTGCCCTCGGCTGGGGGGCAGGGGAGGGAGAACCAGTGACCACTCCACCATCACCAACAGGTCGCTTCCCTTTATCAGCTCGGGAAGGCGCCTCTTCGACCACCATCTCTTTATCGCGAGACAGGGTCGGGGGACGAACAATAGGCGGAGGAGGATCTGCACCTTTCTTCCTCTTGACAGCCAAGGCCCCGGCCTCAGAGTCGGACCTCCGCGACCTGGACTTAGAAGGTCCAGAACCCTTGCCTACGGAGACAACCATCTCGGTCACCAGGGGAGAGTGCCCTAGCAATGCAAGAAAAACAAGGTAAGAAAAACACAAGTATACCATAAAGAGGTAAAGAGAAGGAAGTATACCAGAGGCCCTAGCAGTTTTCCCAAGCATAGGGGACTTCTTCAGAGTAGAGCTAGATGGAGCCATCCTCTTGCTCAGATCGACCGGTGCTGCCTGCACGTTATATGTTTTCCCGTGAAACCAACCTACAAGGGAAAAGCAGAAAGTAAATGTAGATGAGAAGACTAAGTAACATACCGAAACCCGGAGTCAGGAGTCAAACTGATCCCTGCCTCATAAAGATCTGTCTCGGTCACTAAGGACACGGGGCAGTATGACTGGGTCCTGTTGCTCTCATAGATGGCCTTCATAGTCTCTAAATCCGCAGAAGAGAACTCCCCGAAGGCAGGCCAGCCGTCTGACCGATCCTCATTCAAGACCGACCAAGTAACATATCGATCCGTAATGAAGAAATAATGTTTGGCCCAGTGGCTCGCCGAGTTATCACTCCGGGCCACGAAGTGAAGAGAAGTATCCCACTCGACCCCGCTCAACCCGAAGTCAGCAAATCGGGAATCTTTGAGGGATGGATGGCGAGTTACAAAACTCGCAAAGCCTACCTTCCTCTGATATTGGAATCGATAGAAGCACCGGAACAAGACCAGAGAATACTTCCAGAAGTACCAGTGGCATAACACCCGGAAGCCCACCCAGACACGGATAGAACTAGGAGCAAGGTTCACAGGGGAGATCCTAAAGAACCTACTCAATTCTACAAGATCATTGCAATAAGGCAGCCGCAATCCAAATCGAATCTGGGAGGGGTAAACAACGACCTTCCCCCTGGGGGGCTCTGTCACTGTCTGGCGAGTATTCCCCAAGGAAGGGAGGAAGGGATATAAAGGCTCATCTAAGGGGCAAATATCACCTAAAGTAACGTGCTCGTTATAGTCAGACCTAGTCAGGTAGTTCTCCGACAAAGCAGCAAAACCTAAATCAAAGGCAGCGGGAAATCCCAAAGTTCGAATCAGGCTCCGACTAACACCCCGGCTCAGATTTCGACACTAAGCTAATGGCAGGAAAGGAAATAATGCGACGAATAGAAAAGAAAGGGAAACTTACTCATCCTTCGAAGGATGTAACGCCTTTGTAGAGTTTGCGTACGAGAACACCACCAAGAATACAGTACCTGCCACGGCACGACAGATGTCAAAACAAGAAAACTTCCGGAAAAACCGAGCATACCCCGGCATCCGACAAACAACAACCAAAGATTCGAAGGCATCCAACAAAGGTAACAAACACGCGCCAAGGACACCACGACAACCAAATCGGACAATTTTGTTCGAACCGAAAATCAGTTCCCGGGCAAAATTACAATTACGCCCCTCAATGGAAATCAACACACAAATGGCGCCTCGACATCAAATTTAAAACGGGAATAGTTCAATCGGACAAAAAACTATCTCCGGACGACCGGTCAAAAACTTTCCCCAAATCGGCGGTTATCTACGGCAATCACATATTCAATCAAGCATCGGCAATCGAATATCGGCAATTCAAGTATCAACATTTTATACGGTAACGAGAAGGAAAAAATTGAACCTTCGGAAAACCCGACCCGATATGATAAACGGGTCCGGATTTCAAGTTTGAAGACCGCCGGAAATCAGCCCCTCGCCGGAGGTCAGACCCTGCCGTCACCGGAGGTCGCTTCGCGTCGTGCCGGAGCCGCCTCGCCTCGCCGTCGCCCACTCCAGCCGGACCCGACGCCGTCCCTCGTCCAGCCACTCCCCTTCGCCGGTCCTCCTCACGCCTCCGCTCCCCACGTCGTCGACCGCCGCTGGCCCACCTGTCGCCTCCGCCCCGTGCCGGTGGTCCCCTCTCGCCTGAGCTGCTGGTCGGAATTTCTGGTCCTTCACCGGAATTTCGGTCGGCTCCCCTCCTTTTGTGTGCAAGAATTCCTCCCTTGGTCTCCAAGTGTGAGGAAAAAGGAAAAAGGAAAAAGATGACAATGGTGGCTAAGTGAGGTAATTTCTTTACTCCTCTATATATTTGAAAAGGTGTAGGGTTTTTTAAAGTGACATAATCACAACCCTCCATTTAAAATTAGAAGAGATCTAAGGGTTAAAGGAAAACTATCATCTTTACCTCCCTTAGACTATGGTTAGGCATATTTCCACTCAAGTTAACATCCCATGGGTTTATTTTTAAGTATCCCATACTTAGAAAAATTTTAGACCAAAATTAAAATTTTTCTCCATTTAGACTTACCCCGACATGAAATTGAAGCATGGACCCGTTTAGCTATATTCATATTGCATCCCCACACGAGTGTATATTTTTCAAGTATACACCCATGGCGGGGATAATTTATTATTTCCATCTCAGACGGACACGTGCTTGGACGCGTGTCCGTGCTATTCTGACGTTTGCAATTCCTCTATCTTATAAGACAGGGGGCAGAGTCAGAGACACACATCCATGGGTAAGTAAGTATTCCAACAAAAGGTGAAATCCCGGCTTCAAATTGCGCGTGTCATACCATCCTAAAATAGAGTCAATCAAGGGTCAGGCCATTGGTTGACTCGGGGGCATGTGATGGATATACGCCCAATTTGAACCCGTTGACTTCCGAATCGTTTTATTTTGATCACCCCGTTAATGATTGTAAATCGAAACTTCGACCCAAACACCCCGCGGAAACACCAACGGTCCGGACGAGGCCAAAATACTCGTCCGGACCGAGTTAAACTCACCTAGGTGAGGTCGGGTGGCCACACCCGACCTCCCCTAGGGGAGATCGGGTCAGTCAACCCGATCTCCCATAGGGGAGATCGGGTGGACCAACCCGATCTCCCCTAGGGGAGATAGGGTTGGCCAACCCTATCTCCCCTAGGGAGGTGTTGGGTGGCCACACCCAACCCCTACCCTTAGGGGTCGGATTTTCCCCCCCCAAGGGCCCCGACACCATTTTCCGACTCCCATACTCGGTTTATTTCCGCCAACCTTCTCTGTGCCTTAAGGTCTTAATTACGTGATTAAAGGATAATTAATTGTGTTTAAAGGTTAACGATGTCATTAAGTCACCTTAATGACACCGTTGCCTATAAATACAACTCTTCCACCATTCATTTGAACATCTTGGCAAAGTGCATAATTTAGCTCTGACATCTCTCTAGCTTTATCTCTCTACAAATACCGTACTGACTTAGGCATCGGAGAGGGTACATCAGGCACCACCCCCCCCCCCTCTGTGCCTGGTATTGCCCCTCTTGCAGGGCGAGAAGAGAAGCAAAGGCGAAGGACAGAAAGATACGGGCTAGGACGACAAGACTCAAGAGTACCGAATCCGCAACATCTCCAGTGAGGGACAAAGCTTAGGTCGACCGCCCGTTGACCCGAGACTTAGAACCTAACAGGTCTGATCCATACTTCCACTGGGAATAATGCTTCTTATCGGAGCACTACTCTCACTGGGAATGATGGCGGTACTAGAACTTTGAGCGACAACTTTCCTTGGACGACCTCTTCGTCTCGGGATTTCACCTCCGAGATTAGTTCTTTGATCGCTAGGACCTGGAACCGAAGTGATCAATCCGCTCCCACTTGGAACTATGGGAATAATAGGTAGTTGTGTAATATGATTATCAGTTTCTACTTGATTCGCATTCCCAGCAATAATGATTTGTGTTAGGGAGGGAGTGAGCCCTCCCACTGGATTTATTATGGGAGTAACATCCTCATTAATCAGATCACTTGTTGGTGTGTCAGCAAGCAAGCAATACATCTCCCCAATAAGAAATTGGTAATTGTGCTTGTGACATCATGGTTCTTACCATGTCTAGGAGAGTTCGATTACGACATTCAGCCACACCATTCTGCTGTGGTGTGTTGGGGATCGTCGTTTGACTGGCGATCCCACTTTCTTTGCACAACTTATCAAACTCATTAAAGAGATATTCTCCACCTCTATCGGTGCGTAGGGTTTTCACCTTTCGCTCCTGTTGAATCTCTACTAGCTTTAGAAATCTTTTGAAGCAATCTATAGCTTCCGATTTACGAGCAATCAAATGAGTAAACCCGAATCGGGTGTAGTCGTCAATGAAAGTTACGAAGTATCGCTTTCCATTTCTAGCAGTTACATTCATTGGCCCACATACGTCGGAATGGATTATTTGAAATGTAAATTCTGCTCGTTTTGCTTCACCGAATGGCTTGCGGGTGGATTTTCCAGCTAGACAGTTATGACATGTGTGTTTTACCCACACTGTTTATTCCAGGCAAAAGCCCTCGTCGTGCTAACGATTGAACTCTGTCATAGCCTATATGTCCAAGCCGCGAATGCCATCCGGTCGCGTCAGTTTCTGCTTCTTTGGAGGACATTACATACATTTTATATGAATTTACATTACCATGCAAATCCATGATAAATAGACCGTTATAAGAAAAGGCATATCTAAATAAAGTATCCCCTTTATTTATGCGGACCAAGGATCTCTCAAATGATAAAACAAAGTTCTTATTCATAAGAGCAGAAACATAAACAACATTTCTACGGATTCTAGGAGCGAAAAGGACATTGTCAAGAAGTAAGGATTTGCCATTGCCCATTGGCAATTTGCAAGTCCCTACTCCTATGTCTTCAACTTATGAGTTGTCACCTATGTATATCCTTTTAGAATCCTTCAGCAATCGTCTAAACTTGGCAAATAGTTCTTTGTCATTGGCTATGTGGTCCGTTGCACTTGAATCAAGAATCCAAGATGGATTTGAGTCAGATAACATGACAGTTGAGGAAACTAAAGCTTCATCTACATAACCAAAGTCGCATACCTTTTAAGGGGCGATCTGCTGGAACCTGCACCATCGCTTATTCGGCGTGGGCTTGAATTCCCGCATATTATCTTAGATTTTAACTGGGACTGCCTTGTTTAGGCGTAGTCAACGTTTTACTGTCGACTGCCTGTTTTTTCTTTCCCTTGTTCCTGAATTTCCTTTCTTACGGCCAGCTTCTCCTGTCGTTGTCGGTTCTTTCGACAGCAAAGTTAATCGAGTTTCTTCCATCTCGATTAATTTCAGGACAGATGCAAGATCAAGCACGGAACTGCTAACAGTCAATATAGCCTTGGTTGCTCTCCAAGACTTCGGGAGAATTCCTATTATGGCCTGAATTTTATCCCATTCAGCCGTCTGACTGTCATCTTCCAATGGTTTGAACAAGCGAATGAGACCATATACTTTTTCAAGTACGTTCTTACTGTTGTTGTTTAGACAAGTCTCTAGTGTTGGTATAAGTGGGTGCAGTGTAACCGCCATGCCACCTCCATATTATAGAAATAGGGCATCTCAGATGTCCTTTGATGTCGGATCATTCTTATACCTGTCATAGAAATCCTGTGACATCTCAGACAATATCATCTCCTTTGCTTTCTTGTCATCTTGGTCTGATTGAAAATGGGCGAATGCTAGATCTTTAGTTAATCCGGCATTCGGGCAATTCATGGTCATTTGAATGTGGTCAATTAGACCTTGTCCCTCCAAAATTGTAACGACGCGTTTGGTCCACAAGTCATAATTCGTCTCAACTAATAGCTCAGATTCACATGATAATACCATCTATTCATTGGTAACAATTCAAGGTTGGGAAGACAACAACATTTTGACAGAATTGCAAACATCAGATTATCTATTAAGATGGAATACGACGAATAGTGACCCTTCAGTCACTAAACCAAACCGACTGCCAGTAAACCGAGGGAAGGGGGTGTTGTGAAAGAGTTCTCACTATTGTCGTTTTCAATCCAATAGATCAGTCTTTTGAAAACAGTTATTGTGTTGCAAATTACCGGAACAAGAATTTTCATAATAAGCATACCCGATCTTGGCTTTCCCAAGGCCCTTTTGATTTAAAAGAATTATCTGATAATTTACGCATGCATAACACTATATCACGCCATAAACATCGAACAAACCAAACAACATGCTTACGCATCATGCGTCTAATATTCCTAGCATACATAATTCTACGTAAAGTTAATTATCACATGCTTTTAGTCCTGAACATTCTAGCATACGTGTCAAAACATGCAACTTCCACACACATCATGCATAATTCGCGACTGGAATTTTCGGTTTTGAAAATATTAGGGGCTGTTTTGCAATTTATGCTTACAATCAATCATGCGAAATTTCTAGACATGGATTCTAGGCACTTTCAATCAGCATAGCATGTCTATCCTAATGCACAATCAATATATTTAAATCCCTGAGCTCAATGCTCGCAATATATATTATCCAGCAAGCTTGACTAAGTCAAGATGACAGTTCTAATATATGTTGCAGAAAGTAAACAATTGCGATTCAGCCCACTAATTTAATCCAGTCCCAAAAACCATGCATATCCGAGATCCATCCCCATAATCGTAACCAGGCATTATGGTCCGAAAACATATTAAAAACGCAAACCCTAAGAGAACTGTTTAGGCTAATTTTAAAGTTCGAAAACGTTTTGGATTTAAAATTTTACACCCTATTTTATTGAACATTTTAAAATTTCCGAAAATTTTAAAATTTGGTTCGGTCCATTTTAAAAATCCAGTTCGAGTCGGTCGGATTTTAAAATCCGGTTTGGTCTGAAACGGTTCAATAAAATAAGATAGCGGTTCGGTTCATCAATCAAAACCGGTTTGGTTAGGTTCTACTTAATTGCTCCGGTTTGACACGACCCGAAAAAGGTCCACCCGATTAAGAAAACCCGGATTGGTTTAACCCGCTCCGGTTTAGCAATTGGACCGGCCCATAAACCCTAGGGTTCGGCCGAAATATATCTTGTGGGCTAATAGGGTTTTAAAATCCACTAAAAAAACTTAACTTAGCCACCAAGAAATATTGAATATATAAAATAATTTCCAATATTGCTAATATATATATATATATAATTTGGCACATATTTAAACATATATATAAATATTGTCAAGATTCTATCCTTAAGATGTAAATCAATTAACAATATAAACATATATATAAAAATTTCGGCCATGCTTATATATAATTATTGTCAAATATATCTTTAGGGATTAAAATATGTGTAGACAATATATTTTCTTAATCTTTTATAGCAACTAAATCTATCAATATATATTAACCCTATCTATTATCTATAAATATTGATAGTTAATATATATTTCAATATTATATTGTGAACCTATCTATATTTTCAACTTATAAATATGTTGTTACGATTAATTAAAATTAAAATATGGCAATTTATATCTTTTTATATTTTGACGATTTTTTAAATTACTTGGTGGCCAAGAAAATTAATTTTTTTTACTTAAAATACCCCTAGGGTTTTCGGCACAAACATGTCTAGTTGGAAAATTGTCAAATTTTAAGATCAAACTCTATCATGATCATGAATCCAAAAAGTGTTCTTGATAAAACTCATCGTGTTCTTGAAGATCATGAACATCAAACTCAAATTTAAACTAGCTATAAAAACATGTAAATTCCGAAAATTTTAAGTTTTTAAAGATCAAACACATGTTTTCTTGTTTAAATTTTCGGAAATACTTTGGTGTTCATAAAAAAAAATTTCGATTTTTGTAAAAATTCTAGAACATCAGTTTATCAAAAAATTTAAGAATTCCTAAACCTGGCTCTGATACCACTGTTGATTACAGGGACGAAATACTACGGAATGCTAAACGTGTGCATGCATGTAATCTAACTACGCAGCGGAATAATGTACACATACCTCAATAGCTTTCCTGCCCAAGAACGATGTGAAGGGAGTTCTGATCCTCCGGTCGGAACCCGTACAAGTACTTCGTGAGAAGAATTCCTACGCGGTATAAGCTCCACAACAAATCCTCTGATCGATTCTTCAACGGGGACGGAACCTCGGACTGAGATGATGGTGCCGAATTTTCACTACTAAGGGTGAGAGGGTTTCTCTCAAGTTCTTCAATGGAGGTACTTCTTAATTAGATTGATGTGTAAAACCCCTTAGCTGAGTCCCCTATTTATAGGATTGGTGGAGTGGAAAAAGTCCAACTTAACCAATGTGGGAGTATGTCCGGCCGAACCACACATTAAGGAGGGGAGGCCCAATTTCGGGCCTCCCATGTCAATTAGGAATTAGGTCAAGCCCAATTAACCTAATGTGACATTTACCCAATTATCTTGGATAATATCATCAATGTTAACGGGCTACCAATTACGGCGCCACGTCACCATATGCTAACAAGGCCTTCCATGGCAAGGACTTAAGAGGATGGTGTGAATACCATGGAACATGGGGACATAAGACAAATGATTGCATGGTGTTGAAAATTGAGATTGAAGATATGATCTACAAGGGAGGACTAAAGGAATACATAGCACCCGTGCCATCCACCACCAACTAAGGAAATCACACCAGCGGAACACCAAATCCTTGGTTTTATCTTCTACATAATGCGTGTTTAATTTTTTAGTTTTCTAAAAACAACTCTTGAGGCAGAAAACTCACGAAGTTTCTCAAACTCTTCGACTATCTTTTGTTTCCTTAAAGGATGTCCTGGACCACCCATGACACCCCTCCTGTATATAAGGCATGAATGCTTTCAATGAAGTAGAAGTTTGTCAAAATATTTCCTAAGTATGAGACAACAATATCTCCACAAACTCCTTACTTAGATATGACAACCAAGTGCATGACATATTCTGCACCCCCTGGGAGCCTATCTCGCGAAAAATTTTGTGCCCTCCGAGAGCCTATCTCGTGAACTAATTATGTGCCCTCCGAGAGCCTATCTCGTGAATGATTCCGTGCTCTCCGAGAGCCTATCTCGCGAACATATTCCGTGCCCTCCGAGAGCCTATCTCGCGAACTAATTCTGTGCCCTCCTAGAGCCTATCACGTGAAAAACTATGCTCCCTCCGAGAGTCTATCTCGCGAAAGATCCGTGCCCTCCGAGATCCTATCTCGCGAACATATTCCGTGCCCTCTGAAAGCCTATCTCGCGAACTAATTCCGTGCCCTCCGAGAGCCTATCTCGTGAAAAACTCTACGCCCTCCGAGAGCCTATCTCGCGAAAATTCCCCGCCCTCCAAGAGCCTATCTCGTGAACTAATTCTGTGCCCTCCGATTGCCTATCTCGTGAAAAACTTTGCGCCTTCCGAGAACCTATCACGCGAAAATTCCGTGCCCTCCGAGAGCCTATCTCGTGAACTAATTCCGTGCCCTCCGAGAGCCTATCTCGTGAAAAATTATGTGCCCTCCGAGAGCCTATCTCGCGAACATATTCCATGCCCTCCGAGAGCCTATCTCGCGAACATATTCCGCGCCTTCCGAGAGCCTATCTCGCGAACACATTCTGTGCCCTCCGAGAGCCTATCTCGTAAATTTTTTTACAAATGACTCCAACAACGTACCTTGAAAAACCTTACTTTTCAAAGCAAGGATACATGATATGAGAAACACGCAAGTTTGTTCATGATGAAATTACAGGTATCATGACACAAGAGAAAGCTAAAGAGACATCAGGAAACTAAATGCAAACACAAGAAAAGAGTATGCAAAGAAGGAACTATACAAACAACCACAAAAGGCTACCACAACCAAGTAATAAGTCATCCTACCATCCAGGGTAAGGCAGACATCTCAAAGAAAACCAACACAACCAAGTCAAGAAGCAAGGCCATAAAATTCCCAAGTATAAGACCCTCAAAACATACTCAACCCAACACGGGGAAATACCACTCAACCCAACGAGGGGAGGAAAAGTAAATAAATATGTACAAAGATAGAGATGTCAGATAATCAACCGGATGCCACTGGGGAGTCCTCACGGTCTTCATGCCCCAAAGAAGAACCGCTAATAAAACTCGAAGAAGATTAAGAAGAACCCGAATCAATGACATCAACAGGGACAGTACCATCCTGCACAGGGGCATCAGGCACGTTCTCAGCAACAGCAGCCTGCCCCCTAAGCACAGCAACATAGCCACTAGCATAAAGACCAAAGTCACCCAAGTTATGAACTGGAAATTGAGGATCAATTCTGAATATCTGATCCGTAAGATACTCTCCAAACTGGTTCATCTCCTTGGTGCACCGAACCTGGAAATCAGCAGCATAGGAAGGAGAAGACTTATACTCAGCCACTGCAGTAACTCTCTTCTCCATGCGACACTTCTCCTCAATATTCTTCAACTCCGCAGCATGGAGTGAAGAATCAACATCAGCCTGTCGGCGCAAATCAGCAATAGTAGTCTCAAGCGAGGCTACCTGGTCCCGAAGCTCCTGCATCTTCAAATCAGAAAGGCGTGTTTTCTCCACGGCACTGCTAAACTCAGTCTTCATGGATACTCTATCCTCAAGTACCTTTATCTCCTCAGATAGCTCACGGGCAACAGACGAGAGATTAACCATATCAGACATGCCCTGACACAATGAACAAACACTAAGTCGCATAGCAAACAACTACTTAGAACGGAAAATAAAAGAAAGAGATTACTTACCGGGTCATAACGAGATAGGACCCATTGAACAAAACGTCTGGTCTCCTTAGGAGACTTGGGAAGAGAGATGCGATCTCTAGGAGCAACAGCACTACGTAAGACACGAACCCCAACCTCAGGAGTGTGCATGGAAGAATGGCTGTCAAAATGATACTCCTTCAATCCAGCAAAAGGAGTCCACTCACCCCCAACGATATCCTCGTCAGTCAGACGAACCAAATCCTTGCGACTCAAAGCAGGGAGTCGGACTGTATCAACAAGTTAGAAAATGAACACAAGCAACAAGTAACAATACATCTACAAGTTATGGAGTAGAAAAAAACCTTAAACTCGTTCCCTCGGCTGGGGGGCAAGGGATGGAGAAGAGGCATCAACACCTATGGTCATCCCACCACCATCGACAGGTCGCTTCCCTTTGTCAAGCAAAGAAGGCGCCTCTTCGACCACTATCTCTTTATCACGAGAAGGTGTCGGCAAACGGGCTTTCGAATGAGATTCTCTCGCAATCTTTTTCTTCTTGACAGTCGAGGGTCCGACCTCAGAGTCAAGTTTCCGTGACTTAGACTTTGATTGGCTCGAACTCTTGCTCACAGGAACGACACACTCGGTGACCAATGGTGAGTGCCCTGATAACATAAAGAAAACAACATGAGAACGGTTATAAGTATATCATAAAAGGAAAAGAAGGGAAGGAAAAACACACTGGAAGCCTCGACAGCCCTCCTCGACTTAGAAGATTTCTTGGGAGCAGAGCTGGAGGGCCCCTTCCTCTTGCTCAAATCAATGGGCTCCGCCTGCACAGTATAGTTTCCCGTGAAACCAACCTACAAAGGAAAAACAAAAGATGAATGAAAACAAGAAGACTAAGTGACATACCAAACCCTCAGAGGGAGGGGTCAAGCGAATCCCCGCCTCATTTAGATCCATCTCAGTCACCATAGACACAGGACAATAAGACTTGGTCTGATGGCTTTGATAAATAACCTTCATGGTCTCTATGTCTGAGGAAGAGAACTCCCAAAGGAAGGCCAGCCATTCGACCGATTCTCGTGAAGAACCGACCAAGTCACATAGCGATCGGTGATGAAGAAATAATACTTAGACCAGTGACTCGACGAGTTATCAAGGGGAGCCACAAATCAGAGGTCGCTGTTCCACTAGACCTCACCCAACCCCAAATCCTCAAATCGGGTGTCCTTAAGAAGAGGATAACGAGTCACCAAGCTCGTGAAACCGATCTTCTTCGGATATTGGAAGCGATAAAAACAACGGAATAGAACCAAGGAGTACTTCCAGGAGTACCACTGGCATAATACTCGGAACCCTAACAAGACACAGATAGCACTGGGGGCAAGGTTCACAGGAGAAATCCTAAAGAACCGGCAGAATTCGAAGAGGTCGTCACAATAGGGGAAGCGTAAACCGTATCGAATCTGGGAGGTGTAAACTACAACCTTCACCTCCGGACAGGATTTACCCCTGCATGCTCACGTATTGATTGTGATGACACGAAATTAGATCACATTAGTCCATATTCATGATTGCACGGCATCTCCAAACATATACGTATTTTTAAATGCATATAAGGGAGGATCAGATTTTTATATCCACATTTGTCGGACACGTGTCTAGGCGCGTGCCCGTTTGTCCGCTAGTCCAATCTCACTTAGGTGAGATCGGACCAGCCGGACCGGTCTCACCTAGGTGAGATCGGGCCAGCTGGCCCGATCTCCCCTAGGATAGATCGGGTGGGCCAACCCGATCTGTCCTAGGAGAGATGAGTGGGCTGACCCGACCTCTCCTAGAAGAGGTCGGGCAAGCTGACCCGATTCTAGGCCTTAGGGGTCGGATTATCTGTCCGACCCCAAGGGTCCCGGCATTCTTTTAACCCGACTCATACTTAGACTTTTTCACCCACCTCTCCGTGTCTTTAAAGGTTTTAATCCTGCTGTTATGTGTTAATAAAGTATGTTTAGGGATTAACGGTGTCATTAAGCCACCTTAATCCCCTCGTAGCCTATATATACTTCTCTAGTTCTATTCATTTGAACATTTTTACATTTTTGCATGTTTTATCTATACCTTCTCTCTAGGATTTTCTCTCTCTAAAGAGCCCGAACTTACTTAGGTATCGCAGAGGGTTCACCGAGCACCACCCCCCTCTCCGTGCTCGGTACTGCCCATTGTGCAGGTTTGCGAGGAGCAGATTAACGGATCACGTAGACAAGCTAAGCAGATCAAAAAGAAGAGCAGACTACCCTCGAGAGGTGTTACTCGGATCAGAGACCCATCAACCCGAGGCACAGGTATTAACAACCTGTACTACCCATTGCTCCCAGTGGGAGTGATCCAACAAACTTGGTTCCAGATCCTAGTGATCAAAGAATTCATCTTGGAAGTAAAATTCTAAGACCAAGAAGTCAAACAAGGAAAGTCGTCGGTTATGCTTAAAGCACTACTCTTTTACCCAATAGAAGTGATGTTCCGATGAGAAGCATCATCTCGAGTGGGAGAATTGATCCCAATTGGAATAAATGCTCCGATAAGAGGCATTATCCCGAGTGGAAGAGACGTTAGGACTCAATGATGGGATAAACAAGCCTAGACGAAAGTCAAAGGCATAGACCTTCTCCAAAGAAGTATCCCATCTGGAAGAGTGATAACCTCACTCTATCGACAGTCGACATGCATTGGAAAGACCTCAAGTAGAGAAATGGAAGAAAATAATAAATAAGAGAGATCACCTGAATGAATGCCAATAAAGTCAATTGTTGATTTACCTGCTAACCACAGGGGCATAAGGATACGGTGAGTCCTGAAAGAAGGCTCTCCATTGATTATAAGGTCGAACGATACAAAGCTCAGCTTATTGCGAAAGGCTATACGCAACTTCACGTAATGGACTTTGACAAAACATACTCACCAACTGTGCGTAAAACCACGGTAACGGCCATTTATGGTCCTGGTCGTAGGTATCGATTTCGAACCTCATCAAACGAGTATTGAGACCGCATTCCTCCTCGGAAACCTAGAGGATGAGATCTACATGGAGCAACCAGAGGGTTTCATTACTCCTAGCAACGAACGTAAACTTTGTAAACTCCAAAGGTCCATCTACTATCTTAAACAGTCGTATCGGCAATGGTACCACAGATTCCACGAGGAAATCGTAGGAAACGGATTTGTGAATCTTCACGAGGATCCGTGCGTGTATTACAAGACCTCCGGGTCTAGGTATATAACCTTAACTTTATACGTGGACGACATACTCATTGCCGCAAAAGACATGAGTTTTATGAACAAGTCAAAGTCCTGGTTGGCATCTGTATTTGAGATGAAAGACATGGGAGAGGCCACGTACATCTTAGGGATTAAAACTGCTAGAGATCGGGCTACCCAGAAATTGTGTCTGTCTCAAGAAGCTTATATCAACAAACTGTTGAAAAGATTTAGATTACAGGATTCCAAACCTGTGGATATGCCGGTGGTGTTTGGGTGTGCACTGTCAAAACGTGACGGCCCCAAGAACCTGGTAGAGCGTGAACAGATGAAGGGTGCAGAGTATTTAAGCATGGTCAGTAGTTTGAAGTACGCCATGCAATGCACCCGTCCGAATATCTGTTACGCCGTGGGCATAGTAGCACGATTCCTATCAGATCCTAGCCATCAACATTTAAAGACTATAAAACGAATAACTCGTTATCTGAAAAGGTACTGCCGACTACAAACTGTGCTATGAGGGCAGAAAGTTAGAATTGACCGATTACATTAACGCCGACCGTGGTGGCGATCCGAATGATCGTAAGTCCACCACAGGGGGAGTGATCCTCTTTGCTAATGCCGCCATTTAATGGACGAGCAAGAAGCAAACCTATGTTGCGCTGTCCACGATGGAATCAGAATTAGTAGCTCTCTCTAAGAATGCACAGGAAGCGGTCTGGCTCAAAAGGCTTCTAACTGCGCTGCTTGGTGGCGATGTTAAGAATAAACCTGTGAAGGTCTTCTCTGACAGTCAAGCAGCCATTGCGGCAGTTAAGAATCCGAAGTACCATAGTAGGACCAAACACATTGATGTGAAATATTTCTATGCTAAATCTATGGTTGAAGACAATACAATCACTATGGAATACATGTCCATTGATAATATGATAGCGGACCCATTAACTAAACCACTACGCAGGGACCTATTCGAAAAGCATGTAAAACTGCTTGGATTGCGTAGGGTCTAGAAATGGAATGTATCCGTGATAGCATATTGATATTAGAAAGTTACATTTTTTAAGCGAAAGAATTGCAACTGAGTTTATGATCAATCGACGTCATAATGTTCTGATTACATCAGATTTACGGTCTATAAACTAAGTTGTAGGAGGACGCAATCCTCTGCCAAACTATGTCGAATATGGACCTTACCTAGTCACACATGTACGGTCGTCTTGCGATGGAGGGAGGCCTCCTCCAAACAAGACTGGCTAAGATTCAGGGGGATAAACCTGATTAAGCAAGATGATTATTTAGTTTCGGAGTAACTCGACGTGATCTTCGTTTTGCATATCGCCGTGATGAACTTCGTTCGTCATTTAACCAAATTCTGGGCCAGATGAGAATCTGTGATAGCATGATTGACATATCCCTTTCCTGTCAACCCAAAAGGTTCAGGTATGCTATCAACATGTGCTTCATACTACACGTGCCACGTTCGACCACGGGGTCACAACTCGGTTGTGCTAGGAAGGAATCCTCGTGATTCTGGCGGGCGCAAACTTCTTCACCTCGAGCGTGTGATTGATCCCATGAGCCTTATGAAGAGGAACCTAAAGTATCCTCACGGATTCAGAACTCATATCTAAGGTCAGACTCAATGCTCGCTTCCCGGCGTACGAGCGTAGTGCTGAAAAAAAAGGCCCAGTGACCACGTCTTTGGAAACCGATTGGGTCTGACTAAGTATATGAGTAATGGGGATGGTCAAATTAACCTGTAATTCACCGACTCTTGTATTCACTAGGTGGCCACCAACCGAATATTAGTTGAGGGTTGTGAATACTTGTACGGATGCCTAGGAGAAGTGTTCCTATGTGGAAACTAGCTAAATTGAGAATTAATAGTTGACCTTGGATACAGCGCGGTACAATATGTAAATGTTGTTTATAACAGGTTGATTGGAGAAAAGGGAATTAATGTTCCGCGGGCGCTACAATACTCCTAACAGATGAGTAGTATGATTCCCGTCGTATCCGCCGGTCGCACGGCATACCTCGTATGAACTATTCGGAAGCATGGAGCAGATCAGAGGAGAGAAATGTTGATGCAGATTTGGACGACAATACATTAACAGGCACCCTCCCATTCCGGCGAGTGGGAGCTGTAAATATATGGTAATGGGCGCCGTAATTGGTAGCCCATAATATGTATAGTTTACCTAATGAATTTGGGTAAATGTCACATTAGGTTAATTGGGCTAGACCCAAATCCCAATTGACAAGGGAGGCCCAAAATTGGGCCTCCCCAAATACATAGGCCGGCCGAAACCCTAGGTGGGGTAAAGTGGACTTTTGTCCACTTTACTCCTCCTATAAATAAGAGGTGTTAGGGGATTTGTAGGGTTAATCACAATTCCCTCACTATAGTGTTTTAGAGAGAAAAACCCTCCCCAATAAACCCTAATTTCGGCCGAACCATATCCCTCACCAAGGGTGTGCCAAATTGCCTTCGAGCAAACTCTCCAGAGATCTGTCCCCGTGCCAAGAATCGATCAGAGGCTTTGCTGTGGAGCTTGCATCACGTAGGGCTTCTCTAACAAGAACCTCTATGGGTCCCGATCGGAGGATCGTGAACTCCCTCCTGTTGAGAAAATCTTGGGTCTACGGATCATCCTAAAGGTATGTTTGAAACTTCCGCTGCGTAATTCCAACATCATCTAACATCATCACTCTTGGGAAGAACGACTGTGGAAGACCATTATGCAATACTATTCCCCCAACTCTCGCAGGAAATGCCTCGTACAGGTTCTTAAGTCTGCCTCAGGGGTCAATCACCTCATGGGCAGATTTGAAGGATAAGTTTATCCAGCAGTACTTAGGGAAAAGGCAGCTTCTAAAGGGAGACTCCGCACTGGATGATGTAAAGCAAGGGTACGATGAAAGTTTGGCAAGCTACTACACGAAATTCAACCAGAACATCTTCGACATAGCAACAGTGTTATATGAAGTAGAGATAGTTTGGGCCTTCGTAAGAAATCTGTGGCGTCGGGGGGCACCTCTTGCGGACAACGTGGAGGTGATGCAAATCAACTCACTGGAAGAAATGGCTGAGAGAGTAAAAGCTTATATCGATTTGAAGCGCGCACGCTCAAATCGAAAGAAAGGTTGTGATGCACAGGCAAATGAGAACAAACCAGCAAAAGGAAAACCCCAACTGCCACAGTACCAACAACAGGCTAGGAGAAGACAAGCGTGGACGCCCCAGGGAGGAGCAAGAGCCAATGAGCAACAAAGACCCCAAGGCATCCGCAACATTGTCTTTACCCCCCCTGACAAGGGAAGACTCAATAATTTTGCAAGAGATGAAGAGGCTCAACCTATGGACTCCGCCAACAGAGAAAAGAAGGGGAAGGATGGGAAATAATTTAGAACAGTGGTGTGAATACCACAATGCCGATGGACATCACATAGATACCTGCTTCCACCTCCAACGTGATATCGAAAACCTCATCCAAGAGGGCATGCTGAAAAGCTTTGTGAAAGATGAAAGAAAAAGAGACAGGAGTCTTCAACCGAAGTACACAGGCAAAGGAAAGGGAAAAGAAAAAATGGAGGACTTCCCTCCACAACAAAACAGAAAATTGACCATCAACGTCATCCACAGTTGTCTAGCAGCAGGGGGAGAAGCCTCTAACTCAAGAGAGGTATATGTGGCCCAAGTCAATGAAATGCCACCATTCGGGAAACGCCAAAGGCCAGTCAAGAACATGAAGATAACATTCTCGGACGAGGACTTAGAGTATGTGGTATATCCACATGATGATGCTCTGGTAATCACAATGGATATTGCCGGGTGCAACGTAAGAAGAATGTAGTAGACGGAGGCAACTCCACAGACATCCTTCACATCGACGTGGTTAGAGCATTAGGAAGGACAACGGGATCTTAGGCCGGTTAACTTCCATTTGGTGAGCTTCGCAGGAGCAACCACATTCCCTCTGGGGATCATAACATTTCCAGTAACCTTGGGCGAAGGTTGGACACAAGTCCACTTGAAAATAATCTTTGTGGTGGTTGAAGAGTTAGGGGCATACAACGGAATATTGGGTCGCACGACCATCAACCCAAATCGCATAGTCCCATCAATCGTCCACCAAAAGATGAAATTCCCGACTCCAAATGGTATTGGAGAGGTACTGGGGACCAAGTAGCGTCAAGGAAATGCTACCTGAATGCCATAGGGAGAAGGGCACAACAGGGACTACCTATCGCCTTTGTGGATGCCCCAAGAGGAAATCTGAAGGGAAAAGTCAAGCAAGGATGGAAGAACATGATGAATGTGATGAAAGGAGCAGTAACCCACCTCATATGTGTGACAAGGGAGGCTTTCAAGAAGAGGAAAAGGCAAGAGCCCAATGAACAGGATGTGGAAGAGGTCGAAGAGAATGTAGAGGAAGAAAGAAAGAAAAGAAGGAGAGAAAGAAGGAACAATCGTGCAGGCTTGGACGATATCCAACAAAAAGAAGATGATCTGATAAAAAGCTATTTCGTAAGGCTAGCGACGTGGCGGCGGAACTCAAGACAACCAGGAATGAATTCGTTAGGGCTTTCTTCAGGAACCTAAGGAGGGACGCCGAGGAATACTTCGGAGAAGAAGGGGGCATCGCCGCCATATCTTCAGTCAAAGAATTCAACCATAAACTGTGGCAAGCCATACATATAGAGGAAGAGGAAGAAAGGAGCTACTACAGACCCAGTGATGGGCGGATAGTGAACTTTACACCTCTAACGAGCGTAGAAGAGCTATACAACACAGTCCTCTATGACTGGATCCCACCACCCATGGAATCATCAATAGCCTTCATCGGAACAGAAGTGGAGGGATGGTTTGAATACCATAAGACCTCGGTCATAGCACTAACAAATGCTTAGCCCTCAGGCTGGAGGTCGAAGAGGAAATCCACGCTGGACGCCTGGAGGAGGAGGTTGGATCAGAAGAGCTAGAGTTTGCCCCCACTTAGAGTGGAGAATATTTAAACCTTTTTTTTATGTCTATGTATTAAAGTACTTGAAGGCGATCCACGGACTCCATTTAGACTTTCCTTATGTATGAAGTGACAATGGAACTTAATGAATGAGATGTTTTTCCAAGAATTTACCCAAACCAAAAAGGGACATAATACCCGACGGGCACCCTTACAAACCGAAAATGGGAAGATCCAAAAAGACAACCCTAACATATGATAAAGCGATCAACAACCTTTACATATGGATAGGGGAAGATCTATAAGTACAACCATTACAACCGAAAAGGGACATAAGACCCGATGGGCCACCCATACAAACCGAAAATGGGAAGATCCAAAAATACAACCCTAACATATGATAAAGAGATCAACAACCTTTACATATGAATAGGGGAAGATCTACAAGGACGACCATTCAAACCGAAAAGGGACATAAGACCTGACGGGCCACCCTTACAAACCGAAAATGGGAAGATCCAAAAAGACAACCCTAACATATGATAAAGCGATCAACAACCTTTACATATGGATAGGGGAAGATCTATAAGTACAACCATTACAACCGAAAATGGACAAAAGACCTGACGGGCCACTCTTACAAACCGAAAATGGGAAGATCTAAAAAGACAACCCTAACATATGATAAAGCGATCAACAACCTTTACATATGGATAGGGGAAGATCTCTAAGGACAACTATTCCAACCAAAAAAGGGACATAAGACCCGGCGGGCCACCCTTACAAACCAAAAATGGGAAGATCCAAAAAGACAACCCTAACATATGATAAAGCGATCAATAACTTTTACATATGGATAGGGGAAGATCATAAGGACAACCATTCCAACTGAAAAGGGACATAAGACCAGACGGGCCACCCTTACAACCGAAAATGGGAAGATCCAAAAGGACAACCCTAATATATGATAAAGCTATAAACAACCTCTACATATGGATAGGGAAGGATCTATAAGGACAACCATTCCAATCGAAAAGGCACATAAGACCCGACGGGTTACCCTTACAACCGAAAATGGAAAGATCCAAAAAGACAACCCTAACATATGATAAAGCAATCAACAACCTTTACATATGGATAGGGGAAGATCTATAAGGACAACCATTCCAACCGCAAAGGGACATAAGACCCGACGGGCCACCCTTACAACCGAAAATGGGAAGATCCAAAGAGACAACCCTAACATATGATAAAGCAATCAACAACCTTTACATATGAACAGGGGAAGATCTATAAAGACAAACATTGCAAACAAAAATAAAAGGAATATAACTCCAGAAAATATAGTCCATCTGAATAGAGCATCATAATAAAAGGTGTGCTAAAAGCACACCAAGTCATCCAAACACAACACATAAAGAAGTACAACAAAAATGGAAAGCAAATCAGAGTATCTATCCGTGAAACAAAACCATCTCCAAAACAAGCAAAAGCAAAACACAAACCTCAAATTTTAAAATTCCGCCTTGTACTTAAAATTTTGAAAATTTTAAATTTTCCTTTTAAAAATTCGGTCCAAAATTTATACTTTCAAGAACACCCATTTATCAAAATCATGAACTCCTAACACAGTCTCTGATACCACTGTTAGATTACGGGGAGTAATCACTATGAAAACACTAAAACATGGTACGTGCATGTAATCGAAATTACGCAGCGGAAGAGTTACACATACCTCAACAGTTACCGTAGTCCAAGATCCTTTGAACGAGGGAGTTCTCGATCCTCCGGTTGGGACCCGTAGAGGTTCTTGGTAGAGAAGCCCTACGTGGTGCAGCTCCACAGCAAAGCCTCAGATCAATCTTGACACGGGGACAGATCTTCGGAGAGTTGCTCAAAAGCAATTTTGCACACCCCTGGTGTTATGCTTGGTGCGGCCGAACCTTGTAGGTGTGAGAGGAGGGTTTTCTCTCTAAAACACTCTTGTGAGGGAATTATGATTAACCTTAAAATATTCCCTAACACCTCTTATTTATAGGAGGAATAAATTGGACAAAAGTCTACTTTACCCCACCTAAATATTTCGGCCGGCCTATGTATTGGGGAGGCCCAATTTTGGGCCTCCCATGTCAATTGGAATTTGGGTCTAGCCTAATTACCCTAATGTGATATTTACCCAAGTTCATTAGGTAAACCATACATATTATGGGCTACCAATTACGGCGTCCATCACCATATGCTTACAGGAACATCTTAAAGGTATGTGCGAATCTTCCGTTGCGTAATTCCGATTACTAGCATGTATCTTGTTTTAAGTATCCGTAGTGATTACTCCCCGTAATCTAAAAGTGGTATCAGAGCCTGTGTTAGGAGTTCATGATTTTGATAAATTGGTGTTCTTGAAGTTTAATATTAAAAACCGAAATTTATAAAAGAAAATTTTAAATTTTTCGAGTTTTTGGGGTTGTTGGAGAATCCGAAATTTTCGTGATGTTCTTGGTTAATTTGATGTTCATGATCTTCAAGAAAAGTGTAATATTTATCAAAATCAAACATTGGATTATAGATCTTATTAAAATTTGATCTTAAAATTTGACCACGTGTTCCTAATATGGTGTTTGGCCCGAAATTTTTAAAGAATTTACTAGGTAAATTTTTTAATTTCTTGGTCACCAAGCTAGTAAATTTTCGGCCACTATTTTAAATTATATTGTTTACGATATTTTAATTTTTGGTTTAGGTAACAATATATCTATAATTGGGAACATTAGGATATGTTCACATTAATATATAGAAATATATATAACTATCAATATATCTAAATGTTTAATAGGGTTAAAGATATTATTGATAGATTTAATTGCCTAAAAGATTGAGAAAATACATTGTTAGTGTTGGGTTATAAATAAACCCGACTACGTATGTACGTTCTTGGTCTATGGTGATTTCCTACAGGTGACAGGTCGAGTACGCTTTCAGGGCGAGGAGAAGAAGTCGACGACCTTTCTTGTTTATTCCAACTATTTGGAGATAAAAGGTCGACTACCAATCATGAAGAAGTCGACTTCAAAAGAATGACTGATCGACTATGGAAACTTAGAGAATCTTCCAGAGGACAGGTGGCGACCTGCTTCCCACCGTCTCCAAAGGAAAACCTTCCCTCGAAGTAAAGACAGGTGGCGACCTGCTTCCCACCGTCTCCAAAGGAAAACCTTCCCTCGAGGTAAAGACAGGCGGCGACCTGCTTCCCACCGTCTCCAAGGGAAAACCTTCCCCCGAAGTAAAGGTGAGGTGGCGACCTGCTTGTCACCTGCTTAAAAGGAAAACCTTCATCTGAAGTAAACATGAGGTGGCGACCTGCTTGTCACTAGCTGACTGACAACCGCTTCTATCAGCCAATCATAAAGGGCTGATTGCCGCCCCAAGGCAATCAATCAGAGGCCAGTAGCCGCCTCTACAAATTCGGTAAACTTCTTCCTATAAATAGGGGGCTATCTCCTTCAATTAAAAACAATATGCTCTGAATACTTATATATTACACTCTCAAATACATTACTAACTTAAGCTTCGGAGTGGAATCAGGGGCCATCCCCACCCCTTTTTAGGTGCTCGACCTTAAAAGTCTCCCGGAGGAAATTAAGTCCTCGAGAGAGCTGCGTCCAAGGCGAAGCCTAGAAGTCCATTACGTGAAGTTTGTGGCCACGTCATTTTGATCCCAACATTTGGCGCCGTCTGTGGGAAACAGATCAAAAAGTCATGGCTGCCGAAAAGAACAAGATTTCCAACACTCCGGTGGAAGAAAGGAGCAGTCCACCAGTGGATCCTACCACATCGAGGCCGATCCCCCAAGAAGATCCCCCAATACCCCAATCTAATGGTGTTGGCGACGATGAAACCCTCAACCATTCCAAATCTCTGCCAATTTTGGAAGATGCGAGGACAGCTCCCCAGGCTGTTCCTCCGGAGGTAATAGCTGCCTTTATTACTTTTTGGAATAAAACCCAAGCAGGGGCTGTTCCAGAGAAAAGAGAGCCAACCCGAGAGGCCTCACAAAAGGAAGAAGTAGCTTCCAGTGTGAAAATCCAGAAGGAGAATCCCCTGGATAAAGAAACCCCTAAAGCCCCCGAGGCCGAAACGGTGAGCAAGGAACCTGTCCTGTTCACAATAGGGCAGGTCGAAGAATTGTTGGAGAAAAAGAGGCGAGGTGCGAACGATTTTCTCATTGTTCGTGATCATACTTCTCACCCCTTCACCAAAAGGCTATTCAATACTCGAGTTCCCCCGCAAGTCTTCGCGAGGAGCATCGACGATTAAACCGGAGAAGGCGACCCAGTTCGCCACATCAACGCCCACAACTCCTCCCTCTTGGGAAGAGGGGCAACGCCTGATCATTATGCAGCACTCTTCCCAACCACGCTGAAGGAAGAGGCGTCTACTTGGTTTTATGGTCTCCCCGACAACTCTATAGACTCGTGGGATAAGCTGAAAACCAAATTCATTGAAGGACACATAGGTCAGAGGCAGCGCCTCAAGAGCATGAACTTCCTCGACAAGATCGAGCAAGGCCCAGGTGAAACCTTGGCCAACTACTACACAAGGTTTCACAAGATACTCCAACAGCTGAACGAGGACGCCACGGATGGCGAGCTGATCCGGACCTTCTGGAGGGGTCTTAGAGTGCAGAGCCAAGCTCTGAAAGACAGCATGGTGATGAAGCCCGTGCAAAGGATTGACGCCCTCGCATCAAAGTAAAGAAATTCATCGACCTAGAAAGGTCGCATGAAGGGTTGCCCGAAGAAGTCAAGAAACAACTGGTGCCTGCCAAGATCGAGGAGGGCTCCGCTTCCCGACCGCCAAGGAGGGAAGAAAGACGTGAGCGAGAATTCCGCCCGGGAAATCGACAAGGAATAAGGAGGGATCCTAATCCCTATCCAGGCAAGTTTACTCCACTCACACACAACATATCAGTAGTATTGCAAGAAATGGAGAAACTTAGGATGGACGATCCTCCTCAAGTAAGAAAAGGCCCGATGGGATCCCAGATGAACAACTATTGCCGTTACCACTGAGTACAAGGGCATGACACCGACGATTGTGTGGCCCTCAAACACGACATCGAGACATTGATCAAAAGGGGGAAGTTTTCGAAATTCATCGACAAACCGTTCAAACCCCAGCAAAAACGAAGTCGAAGTCCTCGGGGGAATTCTCGATCTCCCCATCACAATAACCTCGCCGCAATACAAAGGGGGACAATCAATGTCATCGCGGGAGGCTTCGCCTCAGGAGGAGAGACCAGCACCGCCCGCGAAGTATATGCCGCCCAGATAGCTCGTGATGGAAAAGGAAAACCGCCTGCAAAGACTGAGGCAGTAACTATCAGTTTCACTACGGACGACCTCATGATGGTGACTATCAGTTTCACATAAGGACGCCCTTGTCATCACCGCCACTATTGCAAAGTACGAAGTAAAGAGGATCCTCATCGACAATGGAAACTCGACAGATATACTTTTCTTCGAGGCCTTTCAGAATTTGGGTCTGACCCAAAAGGACCTCATGAAAGTCGACTTCCCGATAATTCTGGGAAAAGAGAAGACGACTCTAACAATCGATGTACTCTTCGTAGTCGTCCACGCCGCTTCCGCCTATAACGCCATCATTGGAAGGACGACGCTCAATCCTCACCGAATAATCTCATCGACTACTCATCAAGTAATGAGGTTCCCGACGCTACAGGGAATTGGGGAAGTGTGAAGCGACCAAACAGCATCCCGACGATGCTACGTCAGTTCAATGCGACGTCGAAATCAGAGAGAAGTCATAGAGACAACACCTCCTTAAAGAAATAATATTGTTTATTATGATAAGGCTAATGTTCGTTTTATGGTGTTCCTCTTTTTTGTTAAAACTCAGGAAGGATGAATGAATATAGGCCTTTCAAGGGCTCTTCTTTTTCTCAAGATATCTGAGTTCTCTCTTTTAAGGTGACCGACATTTAATATCGACCATCAATAATCTGATATCCACTAAATCACTCAGATTCGGCGATAATATGCGGCGTCGAAGACAAACTTTTTCCAAATCAAGAGTCGACCATCAAAAATCAGTTATCTACTAAATCACTCAGATTTGTCGACTACTTGAAAGCGGTTAAGTAAACGAAGAACCCAAGAGTCGATCACCAAAAACATTATGATATCTACAATATCACTCAGATGGATCGAGCTCCTTGCGGTGCAGAAGAACCCAAGAGTCGATCATCAAAAACATCTGATATCTACAATATCACTCAGATGGATCGAGCTCCTTGCGGTGCAGAAGAACCCAAGAGTCGATCATCAAAAACATATGATATCCACAATATCACTCAGATGGATCGAGCTCCTTGCGGTGCAGAAGAACCCAAGAGTCGATCATCAAAAACATATGATATCTACAATATCACTCAGATGGATCGAGCTCCTTGCGGTGCAGAAGAACCCAAGAGTCGATCATCAAAAACATCTGATATCTACAATATCACTCAGATGGATCGAGCTCCTTGCGGTGCAGAAGAACCCAAAAGTCGATCATCAAAAACATCTGATATATACAATATCACTCAGATGGATCGAGCTCCTTGCGGTGCAGAAGAACCCAAGAGTCGATCATCAAAAACATCTGATATCTACAATATCACTCAGATGGATCGAGCTCCTTGCGGTGCAGAAGAACCCAAGAGTCGATCATCAAAAACATCTGATATCTACAATATCACTCAGATGGATCGAGCTCCTTGCGGTGCAGAAGAACCCAAGAGTCGATCATAAAAAACATCTGATATCTACAATATCACTCAGATGGATCGAGCTCCTTGCAGTGCAGAAGAACCCAAGAGTCGATCATAAAAAACATCTGATATCTACAATATCACTCAGATGGATCGAGCTCCTTGAGGTGCAGAAAACCCAAGAGTCGATCATAAAAAACATCTGATATCTACAATATCACTCAGATGGATCGAGCTCCTTGCGGTGCAGAAGAATCCGAGAGTCGATCATTAAAAACATCTGATATCTACAATATCAACTACTTGCGGTATGAAAGAACTCAAGAGTCGATCATTCAAACATCTGATATCTACAATATCACTTAGATAGATCGACTACTTGCAATACGAAAGAGCCCAAGAGTCGATCATTAAAATATTTGATATCTACTAAATCACTCAAATAGATCGACTACTTGAGGTTTCGAAAGTCGATCATCCCGCCTCGAAATTCGCTGTCGACCATTCAAAATCCGACATCCACTAAATCACTCGGACAAATCTACAACTCGAGAGAAAGGTTAGATATTTGGGAATTACCCTTAAAATAATTCGATTATATGGAGACCTAATGATTGTTCTAAAGTCGAGTATGTTTTCTATTAAGTCCGTTGAAAGATCTATGAAAACGGTGAAAAGCCAAAGAGAGGGCGAGCATATGTAAGATTGCTAAAAATTATCCTTCATTAATAAACAGGAGTTTACAAAATATCGAGAAGGAAATTAAAAGCGTCTATGCTAAAATCTATCTATCAGCCCTAGCTTTGGCTTTAGCTTCCTCCTGCAGATATTCTCGAAGAACTGCCACTCTCGAGAGGTCCAGGTCGGGGCCCAAGGCCCTAAGGTTGGCCACGAATGAAGCAAAAACTGAGAGAAGCATCTGCCCGCTCGCCATGGCGGCGTCCGTTTGAAAGGCCAAGCTGACCTTGTAAGCGGCAACAGCATTCCTCTCAGGCTCCTCGAGCTCTTCCACCCTCTTCTTCAGCTCGATGTTCTCTTCGCGCTGAGAATCCAGTTGGGCACGGAAATTTTGGAGAAGGCGGCAGCATCAGGATATGCCTTGCCAACCACGGCCGCCAAAACTCCACTAGCTCTCAGAGCCTCCTTACAGGTATCGAGCTCCCCAGATATGGTGCCCAAGACCCTCTGAAGGCTGGAAACCTCCCCTTCAAGGCGGTTCACCTTTTCCCGAAGGCCCTGCACTTCTTTGGCCTCCGACTCCAGGGAAGCAAGCTGCCCCTTTGCGAGAGATAACTCTTCGCCAAGGTCGATGAGCAGCTGGCCCACCTGCAAGAAATCGCGGTTGGCCTGGAAAGGGAAAATTCGTCAACATAAGGTACAAATAATATGTATCGACGAATAAGAATATGGTTCTACCTTGGACTGTCGATGCAGGAACATTCGAGTGGCGTCCTCCACTCGATCTGTAGGGAGGCGAGGACGATCCCGAGGAGGAACAGAGGCGTTCAGCAAGTGAAGGGCCACCTCATTGTTGGCGATGGAATGGCCCTCCTTCAGCTTGTACTCTCCCAGAGTGCCGAGAGGGTCCCAATCGACATCTTGTGGCGGAGAGTCGGGGGCAGAATGAAGCATCCTCCAAGCAAAGGGAGGACCCTCATATCCCAAGCCTGTCTTGGCTTGAGAGGAAGAAGCCTCAGCAATACCCTTGCCCTTAGGGTCGACTTCTGCGAGGAAAATACGTTAATAAAAATGAACTACCAAGAACTAAGTAAGGAATCTATCAAGGCAAAAGTCTGTACTAGTGAGGGGCAAGGGACTAGAGGGCGTCGGATCGACCCCAGAAGTAACCTCCTGAAATGAGGAGACTGGAGTGGCAGTGGTGATCTTCACTTTCTTCGAAGGAGTGGCGCCTGCCCTCCCAGCGGGTCTCTTGGTCCTCTTCTTCGAGGACTTTGGCTGTTCATCTACGGCCGGTTGGGTGGCTTCTTCCTGTTCAGAAGAGTCGACCACCATGTCAGGCGAATCCCCCTCCAAAGAAGGTTGGGCGTCCTCCATGGACAGAGGTTCCGAAGTGGCTCTGGTTCCACTTCTACTTCCTGCTGCCTCGCCAGCAAGGGGCACTCCAGTCGCCGCCTGCTTATCAAAAATCCTTGTAAATAGACCTACAGAAAGCAAAAGAAAGGATTCAAGAAACGACTAAAGATAGAAAGAAAAAAGGATTACCCAGTTTATAGGAGGATCCTCGAGGCAGAGACGAATGGAAGCATTGATAAGGGCCTGTTCCGAGGTATCGGATATCGACTTCCAAGGAAGAAAATCGGGAGAAAATATGGTGGCATGAATCTTATAGACCGTGTCGACTTCCTCCAGAGTTAATCCTTGAAGAGTTGGGGCAAGATCCGTACCCAAAGGAGGAAATAGAGGCCACAGGACGCTTACTCGACAGAAGAAATAATGATTCTTCCAATTGGCGTTTTTCGATTTAATGTTGCAAACCAACCGTGGGGCAGACTCCCAATCAAGATTGCTGCCAGTAGGCCAACGACTCCTGAAATTGTAGGTGCCATGAGGCGTACGTTGTAGTTGGTAGAAGCTGCGGAAAACCCTCAAAGAATACTTCACCTCATAGGTGGAACACAAACAACGAAAACCCACCCAATAACGGAGGGCATTCTCAGTAAATTGGCAAGGATGGATGCGATAATGCTCACAGAGTTCCATCAAGTCCCGCCTCGAGATGACCCACGAAGACCGCCACTTCTCCCTCTCGGGGAAAATATTTTGGTCCTGGAGGACCAGGGTATCGAGGATGTTCATCATTGCTCAGATTACCCAAAGCCACGGCCTTCATGAAGCCATGGCTGGTCAATTTACTAACCTTAGGAGAAGGAGGGGAGGGAACGAAATCTTCAAGATTACCTTCAGGAATGGGGAGAGCCATCGGAGTTCTAGACAGAGAATGAAGGAACGAAGCTTCTCGCTGAGGATCGGAGGGACCTGCGGTGGCAATTCCGATCAAAATCCTCTCTTCAAGCGTACAAGGACGAGGAGAATTAGGGTTTATAAAGAAGGCACTGTATTGATTCGCCAGGATTGGAGAGAAGACGAAGGTGAAAGGTGAAAAGTGAAAGTAAAAAGGGCGGGTATTTATAGAAGAACTCCCTCGCTGGGAAAACTTCCTTACGAAGCCTTATCAAGGTCAGCCATTCATTGGTTCTTCATCTGACAACATGATCGTTAGCCTACACCTGTAGAGCCATTGAGAGGGTGACTCCCCAACTTCCCTAGGAGATCTCTGCATGCCGAAACCATCTCTTCTCCCAACGAATAGAAATCCTAATCCCGAGGGAGGGCCTCTTCAACTTCTGGAAAGTCTGGAAAATCTACAAGTCATGAGAATTAGATTATCTCGCCACAAAATGGGGCTTTACTCGACTCAAGCCTTCACCTTAAGTAAATGAAGCTGACGACTCGAGTCTCGGGGGCAAGTGTTGGGTTATAAATAAACCCGACTATGTATGTACGTTCTTGGTCTATGGTGATTTCCTACAGGTGACAGGTCGAGTACGCTTTCAGGGCGAGGAGAAGAAGTCGACGACATTTCTTGTTTATTCCAACCATTTGGAGATAAAAGGTCGACTACCAATCATGAAGAAGTCGACTTCAAAAGAATGACTGATCGACTATGGAGACTTAGAGAATCTTCCAGAGGACAGGTGGCGACCTGCTTCCAACCGTCTCCAAAGGAAAACCTTCCCTCGAAGTAAAGATAGGTGGCGACCTGCTTCCCACCGTCTCCAAAGAAAAACCTTCCCTCGAAGTAAAGACAGGTGGCGACCTGCTTCCCACCGTCTCCAAGGGAAAACCTTCCCCCGAAGTAAAGGTGAGGTGGCGACCTGCTTGTCACCTGCTTAAAAGGAAAACCTTCCTCCGAAGTAAACATGAGGTGGCGACCTTCTTGTCACCAGCTGACTGACAACCGCTTCTATCAGCCAATCACAAAGGGCTGATTGCCGCCCCTAGGCAACCAATCAGAGGCCAGTAGCCGCCTCTACAAAGTCGGTAAACTTCTTCCTATAAATAGGGGGCTATCTCCTTCAATTAAAAACAATCTGCTCTGAATACTTATATATTACACTCTCAAATACATTACTAACTTAATCTTCGGAGTGGAATCAGGGGCCATCCCCACCCCTTTTTAGGTGCTCTTAAAAGTCTCCCGGAGGAAATCAAGTCCTCGAGAGAGCTGCGTCCAAGGCGAAGCCTAGAAGTCCATTCCGTGAAGTTTGTGGCCACGTCATTTTGATCCCAACAGTTAGTATATTTGTTACCCTGTTTAAGATATTGACAAGAAATAAATATATATATATATATATATATATATTATATATTGTGCTGATTTTTACATATATATATATTGTTGATTGATTTAATCTTATAGATAGAATCTTGGCAATAAATGTTGGCATATGGTGACGTGGCGCCATAATATGAGCCCGTTAATTAAGGGAATCAACTAAGTTAATTAGGAAATCTTCAATTTGGGCTAATTGGGCCAAATCCAATTAGTAATTGACAAGGGAAGCCTAAAATGGGCCCCCCCTTTTATGCATGGTTCAACTGAAACCTTAGTACCACATTGGTTGGAGTTGCCTTTTGGCAACTCCACCCAATAATATATATAGGCGTGACTTCTAAGGGTTTAATCACACAATTAAGAACAAGGATCTCCATTGAGAAAACCTGTCACCCTAGTCTAAATTTCGGCACCACCAACATCAAGTCCGAGGTTCCATCTCCGTTGAAGAATCGATCAGAGGTCTTGTTGTGGAGCTATATCGCGTGGGACTTCTTATAACGAAGAACTTGCACGTGGTTCCGACCGGAGGATCAGAACTCCCTCCACATCGTTCTTGGGCAGGAAAGCTAAAAGGTATGTGTACCAATTCCGCTGCGTAGATTAGACTTCTTGCTAGTACACGTTTATCATTCCGTAGTATTACGTCCCTGTAATCCAACAATAAATATATATATGTTAGTAATATGGCCGAAATATATATATATATTTAATATTGGAAATTATTTTATATAATTATTGTTACTTGGTGGCTAAGTTAATTATTTTTGGACTTTAAAACCATACTTTAGACATAAGTA
This sequence comes from Clarkia xantiana subsp. parviflora, assembly GCA_036873135.1. Classification (NCBI taxonomy): domain Eukaryota; kingdom Viridiplantae; phylum Streptophyta; class Magnoliopsida; order Myrtales; family Onagraceae; genus Clarkia; species Clarkia xantiana. The sequence continues at coordinate 46,345,759 of JAPTYO010000008.1, forward strand.
AACATTTCGGCCCAACCTTTGAAATTTTAATTATTGGGCCGGTCCAATATGTCAAACCGGGACGGATTTAAATCGAACAGGGTTTTCTCAATCGGTTTGACCTAGTCGGGTCGGGTTGAACCAGGGTAATTAAGTGGATCTAAATGAACCAGTTTTGTGTGATGAACCGAACCAAACCCTATTTTATTGGACCGGTTTGGACCGAACCAGATTTTAAAATTTAAAACCGGGCCGAACCGAACCGGATTTGCCAGACCGGGCCGAACTGGATTTTCAGAACCGAACCGAACCGGATTTTCTTAACCGAACCGAACCGGACCAAAATTGACTGAACATAAATGATTTTCAAATCCAAATTCAAGTCAATTAAATAAAATAGGGTGGTCAAGTTTTAAAATCCAAATGTTCACCACAATGCGAGCTATTTTAGCTCTGGTTGCAAGCCTCGATTTGGAGCTGCACCAAAAGGATGTTAAGACTGCATTCCTCCATGGTAACTTGGAGGAAGATATTTATATGGAGCAACCGGAGGGTTTCATTACTCCTAGCAATTAACATAAAGTTTGTAAACTCCAAAGATCTATTTAGGGTCTTAAACAATCTTCCCGACAATGGTACTGCAGATTCCACGAGGATATCATTGGAAATGAATTCGTGAATCTTCACGAGGATCCATGCGTGTACAGGAAGACTTCCGAGTCTAAATACGTCATTTTGACATTATATGTCGATGACATATTAATTGCGGTGAATGATGTGAGTTACATGAATGAATCAAAGTCCTGGCTAGCATCTGTATTTGAGATGAAAGACATGGGAGAAGCCACGTACATCCTAGGCATTAAGATTGCTAGGAATCGCTCTGCTCGTAAGCTATGTCTATCTCAAGAATCCTATATCAACAAATTATTCAAAAGGTTTAGACTACAGGATGCTAAGCCCGTGGATACGCCGGTTGTGTTCGGGTGTGCGCTATCGAAGCGTGATGGCCCGAAGAACCTGGATGAGTGTGAACAGATGAAAAGTGCAGAATACTTAAGTATGGTTGGAAGTTTAATGTATGCCATGCAATGCACTCGTCCAGACATCAATTACGCTGTGGGCCTAGTAGCACGATTTCAATCGGATCCAGGCACTCAACACCTAAAAGTTGTGAAACGAATAATTCGATACCTGAAAGGTACTGCCGACTACGCTCCGTGCTATGAGGGTGGAAAACTAGAATTATTAGGATTCAGTGACGCCGACCATGGTGGCGCTCCGGATGATCGTAAGTCGACCTTAGAAGGAGTATTCCTATTTGTTAATGCCGTCATTTCATGGATGAGCAAGAAGCAAACCTGTATCGCGCTGTCACCGATGGAATCCGAATTCGTTGCCATATCTAAGAACGCACAAGAAGCAGCCTGGCCTAATAGGCTCTTAACTGCATTGATTGGGGTTAGGGACAGGAGTAAACCTGTAAAGGTATACTTTGACAATCAAGCAGCAATTGCAGCAGTTAAGAACCCTAAGTACCATAGCAGGACGAAACAAATTGATATAAAATATAATTATGCTAAGTATATGGTTGACGACAAAGTTATCACATTAGAATACTTGTCTACTGAAATTATGATGGCAGATATATTGACTAAACCATTACACAGAGATCTTTTCGAAAAGCATGTTAAAATGCTGGGACTGCGTAGGGTTTAAGTAGACTGTATCGTGATGAAAACTTTTGAAACTTTAAAGAAATGCAATTTGAGTTTATGATTATTACGACGTCATAATGATTGAAATTTCATCGGATTTTTACGGTCTATAAACTAGTCGTAGGAGGGACAACCTCCAAAGTAAAATAATGTCAAATGTGGACCAACCTCATCACACAGGCTCGGTCGTCTTGACGGAGAAGAGGATTCTCCATCCAGGCAAGACTGGCTAAGAACTATGGTGGCAAACCTAGCTAAGCAAAACGATCACTTGGTTTTCGGAGTAACACGAAGTGATTTATGTTTTGCCAATCGCCGTTACAAACTATGTTCGTGATAAAACCACATTCAGGGCCAGATGACAAGTCTGCGATAGCATATGACATTTTCCACACCCTGACTAAACACAGGTTATGCTATCGACGCGTGCTTCATTCTACGCATGTCATGTTCGACCACGGGGTTATGCTCGGTTGTGCTAGATAGGATCCAAGTGATTCGGATGGGCACAAAATTCTTCACCTAGAACGTGTGACTGATCCAGGATGCTATATGAAGGAGCTGTTAGATTACGGGGAGTAATCACTACGGAAACACAAAGCATGGTACATGCATGTAATCAAAATTACGCTGCGGAAGAGTTACACATACCTCCACCAGATGGAACCCGTAGAGGTTCTTGTGAAAGAAGCCCTACGTGGTGTTAGCTCCACAGCAAAGCCTCAGATCAATTCTTGGCACGGGGACAGATCTTCGAAGAGTTTCTCGAAAGAAATTTGGCACACCTTCGGTGAGAGTGGTGGTACGGCCGAAACTTCAAGGTGTGGGAGGATGGTTTTCTCTCTAAAACACTCTTATGAGGGAGCTATGATTAACCCTAAATATTTCCTAACACCTCTTATTTATAGGAGGAGTAAAGTGGACAAAAGTCCACTTTACCCCACTGTAATATTTCGGCCGGCCTATGAAGTTGGGGAGGCCCAATGTTGGGCCTCCCATGTCAATTGGGATTTGGGTCTGGCCCAATTACCCTAATGTGATATTTACCCAAGCTCATTAGGTAAACTATACATATTATGGGCTACCAATTACGGCGCCCATCACCATATGCTTACAGGTCCCACTCGCCGGAATGTGAGGGTGCCTGTTATTGTGTTGTGGTCCAAATCCGCATCAACATTTCTCCCCTTTGATCTGCTCCGTGCTTCCGAATAGTTCATACGAGGTTTCCCGTGCGACCGGCGGATATGACGGGTATCGTGCTACTCATCTGTTAGGAGTGTTGTAGCGCCCGCGGAACGTTGATTCTCTTTTCTAAAATCAACATGTTATAAACAACATTTATACATATTGTACCGCCCTGTACCCTAGGTCAACTGATAATTCTCCATTTGCCTAGTTTCCACATATGAACACTTCTCCAAGGCATCCGTACAAGTATTCACAACCTTCAACTAATATCCGGTTGGTGGCTACCTAGTGAATACAAGAATCGGTGAATTACAGGTGAACTTGACCATCTCCATCGCTCATACCCTTAGTTAAACCCAACTGGTTTCCAAAGACGTGGTCACTGGGCCTTTTTGTTCAGCACTACGCTCGTACGCCGGGAAGCGAGCATTGAGCCTGACCTTAGGTACGAGTTCTAAGTCCATGAGGATACTTCAGGTGCCTCTTCATAAGGCTCCCGGGATCAATCACACGCTCGAGGTGAAGAAGTTTGCGCCCGCCAGAATCTTGAGGATTCCTTCCTAGCACAATCGAGCGGTGACACCATGGTCGAACATGGCACGCGTAGTATGAAGCACGCGTTGATAGCATACCTGAACCTTTTGGGTCAGTAGGAATGAGACATGTCAATCATGCTATTACAGATTTTCATCCCGCCCAGAATGTGGATTTATGACGAACGAAGTTCATCACGGCGATCTGCAGAACGAGAATCACGTCGAGTTACTTCGACTATAGATAATCATTAAGCTCAATCAGGTTTATCCCCCTGATTCTTAGCCAGACTTGCATAGTGGAGGCCTCCCTCCATCACAAGACGACCGTACCTGTGTGACTAGGTAAGGCCCACATTCGACATAGTTTTTGGCAGATGATTGCGTCCTCCTACGACTTAGTTTATAGACCGTAAATTTGATGTAATCAAAACATTATGACGTCGATTTATCATAAACTCAGTTGCAATTCTTTCGCTTACAAAATGTAACTTTCTAATATCAAAATGTTATCACAGATAAATGCCATTTCTAAACCCTACGCAATCCAAGAAGTTCTAGGTCTACGCCCCTAAATTAACAAGGCCTACCACAGAGCTAACACCCATGATGAGCGCCTGGACATTAGCCTAGTGGTGAATTTATTTAATCGGCCCTCTGCCGAAATCAACAGGGTAACGAACACATATAGTCTTCATCGACTACTTCTCCAAATGGATTGAATCTAAAGCCTTAGCATCAACAACGAATTTTCAAATGATAAAGGTTAAACAAATCATATGTCGATATGGGGTCCCGGAAATCCTCGTTAGCGATAATTGCCTCAATTAGTTAGTAAAGAACTAGCTAACTTTTATGACGACATGCTCATCAAACACCGATTCGGCTCAGTCCACCACGCTCAAACAAATGGGAAAGTAGAAGCATCCAACAAAACAATCCTCAATGGGTTAAATAAATTATTGGCCTCTTTAAAATGAAACTTAGTGGAGGAACTCGACCAGGTACTCTGGCCACTAAGAACCTCTCTTAAAAAGGCAATAGGAGAAATGCCATTCAACATGGTATATGGGCCGGAAGCTGTCTCACCAATAGAAGTGGCAAACATCTCCCAAAGGATTGCCTCCTACAATGCCGACCAAAATAAAGACAACATAAGGGTCGACTTGGATCTAGGCGACGAAAAGAGATGGATCTCCGAAGAAACCCAAGGAAAAATGAACTTGGCAACCACCAGGTATTTCAATTGAAAAGTTGGTCGACGAAAATTCTTCCTAGGCGAAAAGGTCCTCCGACGGAATGAGTTTATAGCGGTCGACCAAGAAGGAAAAATGATACCCAAATGGGAAGAGCCTTACCTCATCATCGATATGTTGTGCCCAAATGCTTACAAATTGGAAGATCCTCAAGGACAACGTCTCCATAGGACCTTCAACTCCGAGCATCTGAAGAATTTCTACGTTTAAAATTTATGCAGCATATGTAGTGCTTTCAATAAACGATGAATAAAGATGCAATTTTATCGACTTCTAATAGTCGCCGACATCTACAAAAGAGTTTAGCCATCACACTAACTCCTCGACTTCTAATAGTCGCCGAAATCTACAAAGAAGTTTACTCATCCACTAACTCCTCGACTTCTAATAGTCGTCGACATCTACAAAGGAGTTTAGTCATCACACTAACTCCCCGACTTCTAACAGCGGCTGACATCTACAAAGGAGTTTAGTCATCAAACTAACTCCCCGACTTCTAATAGTAGTCGACATCTGCAAAGGATTTAAGTCATCATACTAACTCCTCGACTTCTAATAGCCACCGACATCTACAAAGAAGTTTAGTCATCCACTAACTCCTCGACTTATAATAGTCGCCGACAACTACAAATGAGTTTAGTCATCACACTAACTCCTCGACTTCTAATAGTTTCCGACATCTACAAAGGATTTTAGTCATCAAACTAACTCCTCACCTTCTGATAGTCGTCGACATCTACAAAGGAGTTTAGTCATCACACTAACTACTCGACTTATAATAGTCGCTGACATCTACAAAGAATTCTAGTCGTCACAAATAGCTCCTCGACTCATAAAATATTGACCAAAAAAAGTCATTTACCTAGTTATGTGTTTTGAAGAAAATGCCCGTTTTATACAAGAAAAAGAACTCGAAAGCGGCCGCCATCTCCCTCACAAAAAGAGCTGAACGACCAATGTCTCGGGGGCAAGTGTTAGGCCCCGCATAAAATGAGATTCAGATTCGACAAGAATAATATCAGAGATTTTAAGCTCGGGAATGAGAAATCGTCGACATGAAGGAAAGTTTGTAAGTAAATCGACTTAAGTTCGGCAGCTATGCATCAAGAGGTGGTGCGATAATAAGTCAACGACTACAAAAGGAAACCCTTCCTCCTAAGGCAAGGTGATGTGGCGGCCTTCTCGTCCCCAACTAAAAGGAAACACTTCATCCTAAGGCAAGGTGACGTGGCGACCTGCTACCAGCTAAAAGGAAACCCTTCCTCCTAAGGCAAGGTGACGTGGCAACCTGCTTGTCACCAGCTAAAAGGAAACCCTTCCTCCTAAGGCAAGGTGAGGTGGCGACCTGATTGTCACAAGCTAACTTGCCAGCGACCTTCTCCTCCAATCACAAATGGAGGCCACCGTCCTAAAGAAACCAATCAAAGAAAAGGATAGCCGACACAGAAATCGGTTAACCAAAACTCTATAAATAGTAAGATGTTGACATTCTTTACATACGTTTTCTATAACGGATATTCATATACTGACTTAAGATTTGGAGTGGAATCAGGGGCACAATCTCCAACCTTTTCTCAATTCCTCGCCAAAGACTCGCACCAGGAGGAGCCAGCGACCACACGCCCAAAAGATCCAAAGGCGTGTAGACGAGACCAGGAGAATTCCACACCAAATTTAGCCATAAAATCTTGATTAAACGTCTGGCGCTGTTTGTGGGAATCCGATAAAAAAAAATTTTGGCACCTCAACTTCAATAAAGGGGCGACGCCACAGGCATAAAATCAAAATCATGAGAGTGATGAATGGTGACACCTACTAAAGTGAAGTCTAGGGGTGGGATCAGCAAAAAAGGCCATCGCCAAAAAATTCGTCGCCAAAAAGATCGTCACTAGAAAGGTCACCGCCACCTGGAGAAGAAATTTGTCGCTCTCGAGGATGACAAACCATAAAGGTAAATTCTTATAAGCACCTTATCAGTAAGATAATTTAAATTTTAGGATGGCAAAAAGAGGCAATATCAACAAAGAGGGCGTCGCTATCTACACAGGAGTTTAGTCGTTTAAACTAAGGGTGAAGAACCTATGAAAGGTCTGAACTACCACGCATGTTAACGGGAGAGGTCTGAAATTTAAAAAGTTAATAACGGAGGTCTGAAATTTCAATTTTGGTGATTTGAGGTTTTCCGTCCATTTTTAGGGTTAAATTTAACAGAATTGTGTGAAATGACATTTTTGCCCCTTTAATATTTTGTTTTATTTAATATTTTATTTAACATTTTTGCCACCCGACTCCGGCCACCACCACCTGACTCCGGCGACCACCACCTCGACTCCGACGACCACCACCTCGCTCCGGCGACCCGACTCCGGCCACCAACTCGACTCCGACGACCACCACCTCGGCTCCGGCGACCCGACTCCGGCCACCACCTCAGCAAAAAACTCCGATCGGAGCTGTTAGGTTATAAAGTCTAGGTCAACGGGTCGTCAATCTAGAATTTATCTCCCACTAATGAAATGTCGGGTTCAGTGTTCCTAGGACTAGTCATTCTGATACATGCCCTTCTGCTCCCTTGGGGTAGTCGTTCTGATATATGTCCTTCTCTTCTCTCCTTCTGATCTCCTTTCCTTCTCTCCTTCTGACCTCCTTTCCTTCTCTCCTTCTGACCTCCTGAGGCTTGTACTTCTTACCCCTGGGGCTTGTCCTACTGCTCTATGCTCTTCTGCTTCCTTGGCTCTTCTCCTTGCCACCCTGCAAGAGGGGCAATACCAGGCACAGAGGGGGGGGGGGGGGGTGGTGCCTGATGAACCCTCTCCGATGCCTAAGTCAGTACGGTTTTAGAGAGATAAAGCTAGAGAGAGGTCAGAGCAAAATTGTGCAACTTGCCAAGATGATCAAATGAATAGTGGAGGTGGGGTATTTATAGGCAACGGTGTCATTAAGGTGGCTTAATGACATCGTTAACCTTTAAACACAGTTAATTAACCTTTAAACGCATAATTAGGACCTTAGGATACGGAGAAGGTAGGCGGAATAAACCGAGTGTGGGAGTCCAAGGGTGGTGCCGGGGCCCTTGGGGGGAGGGAAATCCGACCCCCAAGGGTAGGGGTTGGGTGAGGGCACCCAACCCCTCCTAGGGAGGATGGGGTTGGCCAACCCCATCCCCCCTATGGGAGTGAGTGGAGACATGCTGCGATTGTAGTCATGAATGTATGCATGAATATATGGCGGCCATGTGCATGGACGTCTAAATGTTTGAACACATGGGAGTGTGTATGTGGGCATGCATATGAGTGCAAGCATGAACATGTATGTATGTATGGATGGGTTGTGAGTATAAGCATGAGTGATGACATTGATGTACCTGTAGATGTTAATCATGAATATGAGCATAAGTGCAAAGCTGAGAGCATAGACCTCTCCTTTACTTGAGGGTGGGAACTCTGCCACTCAATGGGACACAACGTTTCGCCTCCCTCGTGAGCATTGTCCATTAATCTCGACCTTCGGCATGTGTAACATTTTTCCTTCATTCGTTGGAGCGTGTGTATAGCTCTTGACCTTTACCCTGCAATTTGTTCCCCATAAAAGTGAGGGTGAAAAAGCTTACAAGCTTTCTTCTTAACGCCGCGAGCGAAGGGGTCTATTGACATGTGTTAAGGGTTGACCCTTCCTTCGGATGTGCTGGAGCATTGCTCCATTTGGGGAAACTAAAAGTTCGCCCTCTTCGCTTGGTGTTAAGGTTGCCCCCGTAGTAGGCGTATCTCGCCCCTCCATGAGTAAGGGTCGATCTTTGCGTTGGTTGCTCGTATAGATGACTCACTTTTGGGAAGCTTTCTTCTTCAGACAGGGAGACCTTGAAGATCGTTTTCCAAGGTAGTCAGACCAAATCTGACCGTCCTGTGTCTTGGGTGTCCGAGGCGGACTTGTATGAGGCAGGGACTCGTATGACCCCTTGTAGGTTGATTTCATGGAGAAACATACAAGGTGTAGGCAAAGCGTTCCGAATGTGCCGTTGAATCAGATGAGAGGGAAGAACCCTCTAGTTCTGCTTATCAGGCCAAGAAATTTTCTAAGTCAGGGGTGGCTGCTAATGCTTCCAGTATGTTCTTTTTCCCTTCTTTTTTCTTTGTGATATACTTATGATTGTTCTCATGCTGCTTCCTTCTTGTTGTTAGAGCGTTCTTCCCTGGTTACCGAATGATTCTTGTGGTGGGTGAGAGTTCAAGTCAATCTAAATCCAAGGCGCGGAAACCTGACTCTGAGGTCGGGCCCTCGGCTGCCAAGGAGAAGGAAACCGCGAGAGGCTCTCCTTCAAGTGCCCCCTTGCTGACTCCCTCCCATGATAAGGAGGTAGTGGTTGAAGAGGCACCCTCTTTGCTTGACAAAAGGAAACAACCTGTGGCTGGCGATGGGGTGATCATAGGTCTTGATGTCTCTTCTCTATCCCCTGCCCCCCAGCCGAGGGGCCGAGTCTCAAGTTTATTTCATCTTCATGTAGATTTGACGACTTTTGAAGGTGTTTTTGTCTTTCCTATGGGTTATGTTATTAACCCCTGCGTTGAAGATTTTTCTTTTGGTGATGGGTGTGATCATCACCTTTCATTGAGGTTCCTTTCTCTTGCCATGACTCTGATTAAGGTAGCGAATTCTTGCTTTGGAGTTTGGTGGAGACTGCCCTTGAGTTAGCCTCTACTAGTATCGTAGTTGTGATCGTTGTGGGGATCGTTTTGTTATATGCCCTCAATAGTGCTTGTCGTGATTCTTTGCTTCATGGTTGATTTCGTGAGATATGGAGGTTGTCTTCATAATGAGGACGTCTCCTTCCTAGTATCACCCAGTGGGTTGAAATATAAGTGCCTACCTTTGATGAGCGTACGAAGGGTGTTGTTTTTCCCTTTTTCTTGAACCTCCTCCCAGGGCTAGGCGTAGCCTTTTGATGTTCGTGGTCGGGATGGTGTCTTTACAATTCATGTCTTTGACAGATGTTTTATGATGTGCTGCCATGATAATCACTTCGGGGTGTGTGGACGTGATAGCCACTTCGTGATGTGTCGGAGTGATAGCCCTTCTGTAGTGTGTGGACATGATAGCCAGTTCAGGGTATGTGGACATGATAGCCACTTCAAGGTATGTGGACATAATAGCCACCTCAAGGTATGTGGACATGATAGCCACTTCAGTGTATGTGGACATGATAGCCACATCACGATGTATGGAGTTGTGCTTTAGTATTCCTTTCTCATTGGAGAGCCCTCATTGCTATAGTTGCCTTTTGTGTAGGCTATGTTTGTTGGGTTAGGTCCCGATGTCTCGTCTTGTCGGATGTTGTATCCTTTATGCTCTTTAGATGTCTCCTTCATGAGTTGTGCTTGACGATGTTCAAGTCTGATACGAGCATAGGTCACGCGAGGGCGACATGCATGACAATAACATTTGTCGGAGGTTGATTTGTGTGACTTGTAAGGCAATTCTCTTCTTGATGGGTCGAGCTTATTTTGAGAGCCTTGAACTTTGGATTTCATGTCTTTGCTATCCTTCTTGGTGGTGTTGGGTTCCTTTGAGATACTTCTCTTGACTTGTGATATGGGTGGTAAGATAACTCGTTACTTTTCATGATAACCTCTTGTGCTTCTGTATATGATCCTTTGGTTATGGACTTCTCCTTTGTATATGCTTTCCTTTCTTTATCTTTCTTTTGTACTTTCCTTCACATCATACCTGCTATCTCATCAAGAAAAAACATTATGTGTTCTTTATACAACTTTACTTTGCAATTATTTTCTCATGGAATCCTTCTCAGTATGGTGCGATGATCTCTTCTGATACCCTTTAAATGGTATATGTGGTACTGTTAGACCAAAGATACGCTCTTGGTTGGCGTCGAAAACTGTTCACGAGACAGGCTCTCGGAGGGCACTTAACGTTTCACAGGATAGGCTCCCGGAGGGCACAAGTTAGACCAAAGATACGCTCCTGGTTGGCGTCGAAAACTGTTCACGAGACAGGCTCTCGGAGGGCACTTAACGTTTCACAGGATAGGCTCCCGGAGGGCACAAGTTAGACCAAAGATACGCTCCTGGTGGGCGTCGAAACTGGTAGTTTGAAATCTACCTCAAGATACGCTCTTGGGGGCGTCGAATCTGGTAGTGTTTTTTCTACCTCAAGATACGCTCTTGGGGGCGTCGAATCTGGTAGGTTGCAAATCTACCTCAAGATACGCTCCTGGGGGCGTCGAAATTCGTAGTTTTTGGAAACCACTCTCAAGATACGCTCTTGGTGCGTCGAAGGTCGTAGTATAGAAACTACTCTCAAGATACGCTCTTGGGAGCGTCGAAGGTCGTAGTATGAACACTACTCTCAAGATACGCTCCTGGGGGCGTCGAAGTTCGTAGTTTTTGGAAACCACTCTCAAGATACGCTCTTGGGGGCGTCGAAATTCGTAGTTTTTGGAAACCACTCTCAAGATACGCTCTTGGTGCGTCGAAGGTCGTAGTATTGACACTACTCTCAAGATACGCTCTTGGGGGCGTCGAAGGTCGTAGTATAAAAACTACTCTCAAGATACACTCATGGGGGCGTCGAATCTGTTCGCGGGATAGGCTCCCGGAGGGCACAGGGTTCGTAGTTTTAGAACTACTCTCAAGATACGCTCTTGGGGGCGTCGAATGTGTTCGCAGGATTGGCTCCCGGAGGGCTCATAATATTACCTTATCTTGTGTCCTTTCTCATGTAGGGTGCGTCTTTGGTATGCTTTTCGAGTCTTTACTTGACTTTTCCTTTTATGATATTGCATGCTACCACGCTTTTCCTTCCATGTGGGAGATCACCTCTCGAGGGCGATGTTTGTGTGTTGCCAACTTAGGACGAGTTCGTGTAGGTAGTTGATGATGTTTTCCTCTTATGTGACCTCTTCTAGGAGAAGTGGTATTGCATGTTCTTGTGATCTTCTGCCTCTAATCTCTTCTTTTATACTTAGGTGGACTACCAAGCACTTATTCGTTTGGTGCCCCCCAAGTTGCTTGGTGGTCATACCACCTTTCATATTTGGCCGTTGAAGGCCCCTCGTTCATTTTCTTGGTTGGGTACCCCTTATGCTCGGGGCTCCCTTGTCTGCTTGTTTGAATGCGATGAGTATCCCTTGTAGGATTTACTCTTTCTCATGCTTGCTTGTTTCAGTCATAGGCATGGTTTGGATAATGCCTTTGTCGGATGTATCTTTAGGGATTGGGTGGAGAGCTTTTGCTTTGGGTGGGTGGGGGTGATTTTCATTCTCTTGATAACCAGGATGCGGCAGTGTCTGTATCCTAGGGGTGCTTGTAAATTCTTTCCCCTCCTTGCTTGTGCTTTAGGTTGAAAAGCTCTCTCATAGAATGGCGTCTTGAGTTGTTAATCTCATAGGTGTGTTTCAGACTAGTCAATCTGATCCATGCTCTTTGCTCGTGCATGGGGGCGGGGGTCTGACCGGGCTGTGATAATCTTGGAGTGTTGTGGCACTTAGTGTGCTTAGCCTTTTCCTTTACATTGGAGTATTCTTCAATGCCTTTAGGGAGTGTCACATTGGTCATGCTCCTCCCACCTTGAATCTTGATTATAGACTTCCTTTGAATTAGGACTTGAACCTAAAAAGGATGTTTTCCTTTAGGTTTGCAAGTGATGCTCCATGATTTTCCATGGGTTTTCCCCCGTATTGGCTATTCCTTGTTGGATAGCTTCATTAGAGACTGCATTTGTATTGCGTACGTATATGTGTTTGAGGTGTGTTGAGTTGACAAGTCCCTCCTTTTTCATTTTGTCATATCCTTCATTCACCATGTATTCGGCGTATGGCCTTAAAGGCGCGATATTGTTCTAGTGTCCCTTTTATCGGGGTTCTCCTCTTGATGGGATGCCAGAGTCAAATGTCTTATCATTTGCAGACAGGGTGGTTGATCGGGATGTGCGTCTAGTGTGAGGGTCGATCTTGAAACCTTACTCCCCAAGCTTTAGAGCTCTTCTTTGGTTGATCTTGTAGAACTATTATCCTATCCTAAGGCTCTTGATAGGAGATGTATCTCCTTTTTCCTACTCTAGTTGTTGCACTATCTCTTTTGCTAATCTTCCATCTCTAGAGTTTCTCTCTTGGTGCATGACTTCAATGACAGGATTTTCTACCGATGTTTATTCTATTAGGACTTGTATCCTTGGTTGCCTTCCTTTCTTGTGAGATGGCGAAGGAGTGTTTGTGAACACTCCAATGTGTCGTACTTGGTAGAGGTATGCGCCTTAATCTTTATGGCGCTGTCTTGAATCTTCGTGTACCTATCTCTGATGAACATGTTATTCATTACCTATATAGTACGGAGTCCCAGGATCTCCGGGTTAGGGTCATATATAATCGATCACATAGTCATCTATTAGATAACCTCTTTATCTACTGAGTTTATTTTTGCAAGGATAAATGCAAGGATACTTGTAAGGATACTTGTAAGGATATGTGTTCCATCCTTATTCCTGGTTCATTTGCAGTGCCGTGTCCCTAATGGGTGTGTTGATGTTCTGACCACCTTTACTAGTAGGGGGTCCTTTGGTATTAGGTATGCCTGACTCTTCTCTAGTATCATCAATGGTTGGTCATGGGAGATGTCTGACGGACTCCCTTCATGCACTATGGTTCTCTTCATGTCAAAGTTGGTGATTCCCTCTCTTATGACTAATATATCATTGTGTGGAAATACTATGTTTTCCATGTCCCTTTTTAAAAGCTTGATGATGGTGTCGCCATTCTTCCTTTGCTAGGTTTGGTGTCCTTGAGAGTTTTTGATGGAAGTGTATTCCATTACCTGGGATGAGCTTACTAGGTGAAATCATAAAGATCCGCTGGAGGTGTTTGTCTCTGATGGTGGGTGTTGCCCATGTGATATGGTTTCCTCCATTTTTGGAGGGATGTGTTCGCGGCTATCTCCTCTCATGCTTATGGGCGTTTGTGAGGAGGGCATGTTGTGACTGGTGCCCCCCTTGCATATCAATGCCCAATGGGATCCTTTGACGGACTTGGCCCTAGGATGCTTAGTGGAAGGTTATAGTAGGGGTAATCCTTTGTGACCTTCATGTTAGTTCCTCTATAGGATGTTGGGAGTGCTCAACTTATTTTTGTAAGTGAGCCTTCCATCTTGTGACCTTTCCCAGAAACTTGACCTTATAGGTGTTCTTTGGGATTGAGGAATCTGTTGCTTGTGCATCTCTTGATTGGCGACGGCCTTTTACGGATTCTTCTAGTGGTCCACCTGTGTATATATATATCACGGAGCCCGAAGGCGTCCGGTATGGTCATTCTTGGAAAACATGTTGATATCAAGTATCAAAATCTACCCCTTTTAGGGAGTTGACTTGTTATGCGGTTAAATTAAATAAGAGGATATGGGTGTGGGGGTGTTGATATCCCCTGCTTCCTTGGTAATGTAACTGTTTTCCTCCATTAGTCTGTGTGTATTCCTTCCACTTGAGGAATATAAGGTCGCATCCTTGCAGGACGGACTAGGTGGAGGTGTATCCTTCATGTATGCTATGTGCGATCTCACTTTATTACGTCTCTCCATGAGACTTCCCATTGTAGTAGCTATGTACTAACATGGTGTGGTACTCTATGAGTCCCCTGTTCAAATTCTTGTCTTTTGGACTGCTCCCCTGTCCTAGGGGGATGTGTGCCAAGGGTTGTAATGCATGAGGGGTTTGGACCTGTCGTGCTGTATCATGGGTAGGTGGTTGCCTTGTTGTGTTGTTGGGACTATGTCCCTCCCTTTGAGCTTTCCTTGGTATGTCCCTTGGTCATGTCTGTGGTGATGCGGACTGTATGTGTACATTGCCAGGGTGGATGTTGGAACTCCTATATCCTTGTTGGTCTGGCATGTATGTCCTCCCTTAGTGCGGTGTATGTCCCTGTTGGGGTACTTGGTTGAATTCATACCTCCTTGAAGGTCTTGACTGTCTATCTGCCCCCAGAGGGGTGTATGCCCTGGCATCCTGTTGTGTCTGTTGCTGCCTTGGAGGCACAGACTGCTGCCTTCCCCCTGGGGGTGGCCTTTGGTTGTCTCTCCTTTGTTCTCCTCGCTGCCCTGTTCGAGGGTGCGAGTGGCGTTCTTCCGTTGGGATTTGCTCCTCTTCATGAGCTTCTTCTCCTTCCTGTCGGTGTTGCCTTTCCTGCCTATTCCTTAGGGTTTCTCTGTAAGCTAGTAGCTCGTCCAAGGCACTCATCAGCCCTGGAGTCACTGTATGTGCTCCCTGTGTGTATGCCGGCCTTGTGTTGGTTGTGTGGGCACGATTGTCGTTCCTTTGAGTCAGTATTCCATATGGGTACCCTTGAGGTTGTGCCTCATAGTGATATCCCTGTGGAGGTGCCGTGTATTGGGATGACACTCCTTGTTGCCCCCCTGTCCCTGTGGCTTCCTAGTCAATGGAGTTGAAGCTGTGGAAGACTCATCCCCAGCTGGGCGTGAGGGTCCTCTCTCCTGGTTGTTGGGCTGGGGTGCCTATGGGGTTACTTGAGGCTCTGGGTGTGCAGGCTGTTTCTCTGGGTTAGTCTGCCTTGCTGGAGGTATTTGTTGTCTTTCTTGCCTATTGCCCCCAGGTGGGCGGTGATGCCTAGACACCAAGCTGTTCGTCATTGCTCTTGTTATTGCCAGACTTTCTGTTCGAAGCCCACAGACGGCGCCAAGTGTTAGGTTATAAAGTCTAGGTCAACGGGTCGTCAATCTAGAATTTATCTCCCACTAATGAAATGTCGGGTTCAGTGTTCCTAGGACTAGTCATTCTGATACATGCCCTTCTGCTCCCTTGGGGTAGTCGTTCTGATATATGTCCTTCTCTTCTCTCCTTCTGATCTCCTTTCCTTCTCTCCTTCTGACCTCCTTTCCTTCTCTCCTTCTGACCTCCTGAGGCTTGTACTTCTTACCCCTGGGGCTTGTCCTACTGCTCTATGCTCTTCTGCTTCCTTGGCTCTTCTCCTTGCCACCCTGCAAGAGGGGCAATACCAGGCACATAGGGGGGGGTGGTGCCTGATGAACCCTCTCCGATGCCTAAGTCAGTACGGTTTTAGAGAGATAAAGCTAGAGAGAGGTCAGAGCAAAATTGTGCAACTTGCCAAGATGATCAAATGAATAGTGGAGGTGGGGTATTTATAGGCAACGGTGTCATTAAGGTGGCTTAATGACATCGTTAACCTTTAAACACAGTTAATTAACCTTTAAACGCATAATTAGGACCTTAGGATACGGAGAAGGTAGGCGGAATAAACCGAGTGTGGGAGTCCAAGGGTGGTGCCGGGGCCCTTGGGGGGAGGGAAATCCGACCCCCAAGGGTAGGGGTTGGGTGAGGGCACCCAACCCCTCCTAGGGAGGATGGGGTTGGCCAACCCCATCCCCCCTAGGGGAGATCTGGTTGGCTGACCCGATCTCTCCTAGGAGAGATCGGGTCGGCCAACCCGATCTCTCCTAGGAGAGATCGGGTCGGCCAACCCGATCTCCCCTAGGAGAGATCGGGTTGGTCCACCCGATCTCCCCTAGGGGAGATCGGGTTGGCTGACCCGATCTCCCCTAGGGGAGGTCGGGTGTGGCCACCCAACCTCACCTAGGTGAGTTTGACTCGGCCGGACGAGCGCTTCGGCCTCGTCCGAGCCGTTGGTGTTCTCGCGAAGTGTTCGGGTTGAAGTTTCGATTTACAATCATTAACGGGGTGATAAAAATATAACGATTTGGAAGTCAACGGGTTCAAATTGGGCGTATATCCATCAGGAGCTTTGTGGCTCTGGTCGGAGCCACAGAGCTCCGGTCGGGGCCACAGAGCTCCGATCTGGAGCTCAATGGCCCCGACCGGAGCCACAGAGCTCCGATCTGGAGCTCAATGGCCCCGACCGGAGCCACAGAGCTCCGATCTGGAGCTCAATGGCCCCGACCGGAGCCACAGAGCTCCGATCGGAGCCCAATCGGGGCCGGTGGCTCTGATTTGGGCCCAATCAGAGCCTTGGTGGTGGTCGCCGGAGTACGGTGATGGTCGCCGGAGTACGGTGGTGGTCGCCGGAGTACGGTTGGTGGTCGCCGGAGCTGGGTTTGTGGAGCCGTGGTGGCTTCAAGGGCATTTTGGTCTTTTCACTTAAAGCATGTGAGGGGCACACTTGATAGAAGGGCATTTTTGGAAATATATTTTATTTCCGGTCACATGCCAAGAATATGACCAACTTTCGTTAGTTTTAACGGAAAAAACTAACGGAGACAGCTGTTATCAACAAAACTGAAATTTCAGACCTCAGTTATTAACTTTTTAAATTTCAGACCTCTCTCGTTAACATGAGTGATAGTGCAGACCTTTCATAGGTTCTTAACCCTTAAACTAACTCCTCGAAGAACTGATAAGAATCAGTCATTCAATTGAAAACAGTGAAAGGTCATAATATCTAAACTTCTCAATGACTTGAAAGAAATCAGTCGGCATCTACATTAAAGACCTGGTAAGAATCATTTGTTCGATTAAAAAGAATGAAAGGTCATTATACCTAAACTCCTCGACGACTTGAAAGAAACAAGTCGACATCTACATTGAAGACCTGATAAGAATCAGTCGTTCGATTGAAAATAGTGAAATGTCGTATTACCTAAACTCCTTGACGACTTGAAAGAAATCAGTCGACATCTACATTGAAGAACTGATATTTATCAGTCATTCGATTGAAAATAGTGAAACTTCTTAGTATATGAACTCCTCGGCGACTCGAAAGAAATCAGTCGACATCTACATTCAAGAACTTATAAGAATCAGTCTTTTGATTGAAAAAAAGTGAAAGGTCACATAATACCTCAACTCCCCGACGACTTGAAAGAAATCGGTCGACATCTACATCGAAGACATGAAAAGGATAAAGTCAGACGCTCTTTGGGTAGAGGGCAGCCCAAAAAAAATCCATACTGACATCAAACCATGGTGCTTCTGGGGTAGGCAACAACGTGTGTAAGCCCGCATTGGTAAGGTCTCCCTTTGTTCTTTGGCAAACCTGTAACGATTCACAAAGCGTGTGACGTCACTAGACAACTACGATCAATAAAATTTGGAGGATACGAGTGCTAAGGTCTTGTTCCGACCAAACTGACATTTGTTATGTAGCTCACGTACAATATGGTGGCAGATAAAATAATTGGGAATACTGGGAATACATAAGTGTAACCCGCGAAACAAATAGTTATTTTGCAACACGTAATCATGGCGTTGACCCGCACTGACCTCCATATATATTTTTCCAAATGAAGGATCTTCAGCGTACATATCTGATTCTGTCTCAAACCCAACAACCTTGCTGCGAAGAGTGTATAGAAGCAAGCACGACGACTAAGAGCGTCGACGACCTGATTGAGTCTTCTGGCTTGATGCCTTAATGTAAATGTGAACTCTTGCAAGTAGGCAACCCATTTGGTGTGCCATCTAATCATTTTGTGTTGCCCATTAATGTACTACGATTCTTCATGGTCGGTGAATAGCACAAACTTCTTCTGAATCAAGTAGTGACACCAATGCTTTAACGTTTGCATGATACGTAGAAATCGAGATCATAAGTGGAGAGTTCTTCGTGGAGCCGGAAAGATTTTCACTAAAGAATATGCATTGGGACTATCCGACTGACTCAAAACTTTCCCAATACCCACATCGGACGCGTCTCAATTCACTTCAACATGTTGTCGAAATAAGGTAGTGTCAAAACCGGTGCTTCGGTCATTTTCTTATTTTCCATATGAAATCTATTTTCGGCTTCCGCAGCCTATCGAAACTCTTGTCCTTTGAGGCACTCCATAACAGGTGCAATCAACGAACTGAATTTTCGAATGAAGCGTCGATAGAACGAAGCCAAGCCATGGAAACTAGGGACCTAGTGAAGTGTTTGTGGTGTATGCCACTCAACAATGACCTCTATCTTGGACTTATCTGCATGAGCCCTCTCATTAGAAACCACAAAACCCAAGAATGTAACTAAAGTAGCGAAGAAAGAGCACTTTTTACAGTTGGATAAACACGTTCATTTTGTAACATATAAAAAACGACACGTAGATGATCAAAGTGGTTAGCCCAAGATGGACTATAATTGAGGATGTCATCGAAGTCAACCACCACGAATTTGCCCATAAAAGGCCTCAAGACCTGATGCATAAATCTCATGAATGTTCTCGGGGAATTGGACAAACCAAACAGCATGACGACCAACTTGTACAATCGTTGAGGAGTTTTAAGAGCCGTCTTCAACTCATCACCCGACAGATACAAATTTGGTGATACCCAATCTTGAGGTCTATCTTTGAGAAAACCTTAGAGCCCGCGAGTTAGTCCAACATGTCATCAAGACGCGGTATGGAAAACATGTATTTAACGGTTATCTTATTGATAATGTGGATTTCCACACACATGTTCCACGTTCCATCCTTCTTTGGCACCAAAAGAGCGGGAAAAATACAATAACTCATACTCACGCGGATGTAATCGCGACCCACCAATTCACTAACTTGTTATTGTAGTTCTTCGATCTCCTTAGGACTTAGTCGATATGCGAATTGATTGGGTAAGCTCGCTCCTGGAACTAGGTCAATATGGCGTTGAATATTTCTCATGTGTGGTACCCACAGAGGAAGATCATCAGGTATCACACATGCGAACTCTGACAACAAACACATCTACTGGTTGTTCATCATCATCCATTACGTCACCTTTAACATAGGCTAACAAAGCATAAATCACATAATGCTGCTTCACCTCAGCCATAAACCTTAATCTGAAAACAAATTGTTAACGTGTGCGGAAGTTCTAAATTGTTCTTCCCGACAAGGTGCCAAAATAATCTTTTCCCCTTTGATACTACGGGTGTACGTGTTCTTCCACCCATTATGTTGCACATCCCAATCATACTGCCATGGTCGACCTAGTAACAAACGACACGCGTCCATAGATACGATATCACACCAAGCGTTATTAAATTACTTACGCCCTATGATCGAGAAAGATATGATACATCGCCTCTCGACGGCTACCTCGATGTTCTTACTTAACCATGAAAATGCCTTGAATGTTGATCCGTCTTCAAATTCAGCTTTTAAAAGACCTCCTCAGACCCTACATTATCACAACTGCCACTGTCAATGATCAACCAACACATCTTATTCGAAATTGGGCACGTAGTGTTAAAATATATTGTTTTGCAATCAATTAGCCTATGAATATCCCTTTGGGTGTTAATAGACTCTTGCAGATAACCAACATTTCACGACCATCCACATGCAATACATAATCAATATCTTCTGCATCATATGTCCCTTCACTACTCTCAATTGCTTCCTCTACCCAAGTTCATCTATCATCAAATTCTTACCCTTTTTACTAGTGGGTTTTCTACATTTGTAGCTCGGTGCCGCGGCTCTCCGCAACGATAACGACGAACGGTAGGGTTAGAACTTACCAATGGTGTCTATGGTGAAGGATGAGATAACGGGTTTGTGTTATTGTTGTCGTTCGACTGCAAGAGCTTCTTGGTACGCCTCTGAGACGGTCCAGAATGAGTGGAGGTTGAGAACATCTTGAATGGATTTCCATAACCCACCCAAATACCTCGTTACTATCTGCTCCATATCTGAGAGATCGTTCTGAGCGCCAATTGATAGAACTCTTCGTGTAGTCATCAATAGATCGATAACCTTGCATTAAGGCGTGCAACCGCTAGTACAAGGTTTGAGTGTAACCAAATGGTATAAATGATCACACATCTTCTTCTTCATCTTCTTACAATCGGTTATCTTAGACTTGTCTTACCTATCGAGAGATCAACGCAGTTGTTCCCACCACGCGGAAGCCCTGCCCTCGAGTTTGATGGCGATGAGCTTCACCTTTACACGATCGGGAACCTCCTTATACTTGAACACGCGCTCCACTTCGTTGATTCAATCCACGAATCATTCGACTTAAACGTGCCCGCAAATTCAGGAAGATTTACCCAGATACCCAGGTCTCCTTGACGAGCCTCTTGACCACGACGGTTCTTGAATCTCACACGAAAATCGTATGGATTCTTGGTCGATGAGGAATATGAATTGTGTTCCGAAAATACACGTCCCTATGTATCTAATCGATTAGTTAACTCAGCAATTTGCCTCGCTGCGTCACGGTACGGGACTTCCTTAGCCAGAACTTGTCAACTACCTCGACCTCGACCACAACCTCGACCACTCACCATGGCTATGATACCAAAACTGACTAGGCTAGGAAAAACTTAGTTGAATTTCTAAGCTTAGTAGATAAAGTGGTGATGAAGATTCAAGGAAGGACTCACGAAGCCAAGGACGAATCTACATATTATTCTACGGGGTCACAGGACACCGCTTAACTTGACCGAGTAAGAGCAAAAAATAGTAATTACTGATAATGACCTCGTATAAAAATTGGAAAGGACCCCATATAAAAAAATCAAATGAAAGAAATGACATGTACTGCTTAGTAGTCTGGTGGTTTTGTATGCTTATATTAATGACATCATTCATGGTTCAATTCTCACAATCCACACTTTTACCTATTTATTATTGAATTTTTTTTTTTTTTCAATTTTGTAAGTATTATTTACAATAAAAATATAATTAATATTTATTAATCTCATTTTAAGTTTTACCTTTATTATTATAATATATAATATAGTCTCATCTATCTCATTTAATATTTTATTTTTACTGTATTTAATATTTATTTTTCATAATGTCATTATATTTGATTTTATTCTAAGTTTTTATAAAATCTTTCTTAACTGTTGTTTTTCATTCTCTTCAAGGTCTTTTTTTATGTTCATTTTTTTTTTGCAATTGACAAATCTTTTTTACAATTTAATAAGTTTTTTTTTTATGACAAAAAAAATAATAATTTTTATTTATATCATTCTAGTTGATTATTTATTTTTTTAATTGATCGGGAACAATTTAATTTTTTTTGTATGCTATTTATATTTGTATTGAATATTATTAATGTCTAAATTTTTTTATAATTGAACTGTAACAATATTTTAGGGGAATTTGTTTGTTAGTTCGACACGAAATAATATTATTTATCCGACCGAATTATTTTAGCTATTAAAAAAATATTGTGCACCCACTGACCTTTGGGTCATGGATTCGTCACTGTCGAAGCTATCTTTCTCTAATGGAGAATTCTATTATCACCATAAAGCACTAAATTGCTTTGCATCAGTTCAATATAGAGTTTAAAAGGAAAAGACAAACTAGACTTCCACAAAACAAGGAGGAAGTAACCAACCAAACAATATAACAAAGACTAATCCACTAAACTAAATCTAAATCGAATCTAATCTAAATCTAAATCTAAATATTATACTAATCCTGATAATTATCAATTCTGGAGCCGCCACATCATACCATTAGCAAATCATACACTGACGCGTGTCCTTAACTAAACCTAAAACACAATCGGTTCTTTTTCAACCCAAATGTTTCTAAGAGACAATAACTTTAGCTTACACATCACTCTGCCGTTACGTTCGAGGACTAATCCTGATAGTGAGCAATTCTGGAGCCGCCACATCAGCGTCTGTTATAAATTGACACGTGTCCTTCGCTAAAAATCTAAATATATACTAATCTTCTTGGTCTAATGGATTGATACGTATCCAATGCCAATATTAATTGGTATTCACGCAGTACAAAACGACATCGCACTAGCAAAGCAATAAGGAGTCTGCAGTTCAAAACGACGTCGCAGCCATCAGTATAAACAAAACTCAATTTTCAGACTGTACATAAATCCAAAATGTCATCGCTTAAGGCATCATTTTATCTAATACTGATTGTCTCCATCTGTAAACACCTAATTTTGGTACGCGCGACACGTATGTAACATGTTAAAAATGTTATGTGTAACGCGTTTAAAAAGGAAATATTTAAATATGGAAGGTCATGGGGTTGCCAAAAATAGACTCAGTTTAAATTAGGACAATACATATGCAATAAATGATGTAATAATCAGAAAATATATAGTATATATTTATGGCAAGATTCATAAACATATATATATATATAATTTTCGGATTTATTGAGTGCATATAGAAAATATATTTTTTCCTAATTTTTGGGTCAGGGTTAGCTATAAATAGTCCCTAGTGTCTATGTAAACACACACAGAAAATTGGACAGCTACTATTCAGAATAAAATGTTATTTTTCCTGGGAAATCGTGCAATTAAAGTTTTTTTTTTCCCGTCTGAAGCTTCTTCCCGCCGGCCATCCTTGCAGCTCCTCCCAGCCTCACCACCGGCGAAGCCACGACCACCGGCCGGACTCGCCCACCACACCTTCGCCCGTCGTCCTATCGGCATCGCCCGCCCCTGCCAGCACCGCCCGCTGCCATAAAGAGAACCCGCGCGACTGTCGGGCTGGTCGTCGCTCAGATCCACCGGAGCCCCACTGCCGCAGCCAATCGCCGTCCCGTTTGTCGCCGTACCGCCGCCCATTTCATCGCCCGTCCACCCAAACCACGACCACGCCTGCCGGAGCTCGTCCACCGCTGTCTGATCTCTCCACCGCCAGTGCTTGCTGTCTGTCCTGGTAACTGCAGGTTGGTCCCTGCGTTTAGTTTTTTTTTTTTATAATTTATTTACTGATATTATTATTATATATTGTTATTATTATTATGGGTATTATTGTACCATGTTAACTGGATAGTTAGATGTAAATTAATTAGATAGCATGTGCTATTGTACATATGTATGTGACATGTAACTGTTTGTCATAATTTTGAGCATGTTTAATTTCGTTTAGACTTTAACGTAATTAGGAGTTTTAGATGCTTAATAATATTTTAATGCTCAGTTTTATCGTTAATAATAGTGTCGCGTAAAAATTAGTTTAGATTTTTTTTAATGATAGATTAATTCGTCGTAAAAGCACGCTTCAATTTTTAAATTGGCAAACATGTTAATTAGGTACCGAAAGGGCGTGATTAGGAAAATATTTTTTAATTTGTAATAGAACCCCCGAACTCAAACCTTTTAACGCAGGCCAATTAATTTACTTAGGTGCTAATTTGTTTTTTGTACCTAGGTAATTTAGGTTTCTAGTTAGCCGTAATTAGCTAGTGGCGACTCTTTCAAAAATTTCCATGCTTTCAAAACGTAAATCGCCTTAGGTCAGATTTTAGGTCCGAAAATTTGGCGACTCTGCTGGGGACCATTTAGAGGGTTCGGGCTTGTTAAAATTGCATGTTTGCCATGTTTTGGTTTTGTATAAATGTTACTCTAGTTTGTTGTTTTTTTTTGTGGAAGGTACAAGTTTTTTTTTACTAACGTTTTTTTTTTTTTTATTAAAACCTGCACACACCACTCTAGAATAAGAACCAAACGCCTAAAACCCAGGGCGACTAGGAACCCCGGAGGTTTAGTACGGTACGACCGGAGCGGCTGGGTCGCCAGTACGGCTCGGAAAAACTCTACTCGCTTGTGAAGGTCCTATGATCCCTATGATGGGGTGAGGAAACCACCTTGTCGGGAACCTGTCAGTGGAACCAACCATAGAGCAAAGCAAAAAACACACTACCTGAAGCTTCAATCCGGCCGATATGCGTACATGCGTGGTTTTCGTTTTCGCTATGTCATTCTCGACCCTTAGGGTTTATGGTGTATAGGATATGGGTCCATGTGTAATCTTACTCTTATATTGTTGTAATTGTAATTGTGGCGTGGATATTAGTGGAAATTTTACTTTTAAAGCATGCATCATCATTTTCAAAAATTAAGTGCCATTAGTTTCACCAACTCTAAAATGCTTTATACTCCATTTTTGGTAAGGATGGAAGCACTGCGCAAATGCCCACACATCACAGCTTTGCCGGCCCCTAAGGAGCATATCAATCGCATCTGGAATGCCATGCTAAGCACTGAACGAGAGTACGTCACCAAGATCATTGGCAGAATTCAACATCTCCCCGACTATCCGATAGAGTGGCACATGCTTGATGCCTTAACCAACTTTTGGGACCCGGAAAAGGCGGAGTTCGTCATCAATGGCATAGAGCTAACCCCCACGCTAGAGGAATACGGACAACTAGTCCAAGGCGTCGAGTGGAATAGGAAGATTATACTGCCACAATTTGGAGCCCCGGAGAGATGTATCATGTCCGCCCTTCTACGAGCTAAAAAATGAAGGGTAGCTGACGAGCTTATGGTGAATGTAGAGCATGGCATATCTATCAATCGTTTAATAAAATGGATCGAATTTAGAATGAAAGATGATCGAGCGATCTGAGGAGCAACTCACGCCTATCTCTTACTATTCTTTGGGACTGTCTTATTCCCCCGCTCCAAAAGCCATATAGACGTGGCCCTGGCACACGTCGTCCTTCAGGTGGTCGAAGGTAGAGGTTACACAGTGGCGTTGCTTGCCGAAACAATCACGTCACTTATCTCGTAAAGGCTAAAGGAAAAAGGGTAATTAGGGCAAGTCCAGCTTTACTACAAATATGGTTTTTAAGTCACTTAGTTGGGTTTCCCCAAATTCCGTTTCCTAATTGACCAACAAATTATATCAAAGATGATAGATTATTCTCGCCATGTAAATAGAGGATGGAGTGCCCTTGAGTGGAAAAAGCATTTTTCGAAACTTTTACCTAAAGATATTTTGTGGGTAGCTCGTTGGTTTTCACCAAAACCCGTATTTTTAATATGCAAAGATTTCAAAGGTATTCCTCTTGTTAGTCACCTAGGCTCAGTGATCACTTACCCGGCTCGAGTCACACGACAACTTGGGGGCCTCCAAGGTATACCAACGAGCGCAAAGGGATCTTCTCTGGTTTTTAACTGGCACGATGACAAAATCACTCAAGCCGCACTCAAGAAAGGCGCCGAGTAGATTCAAAAGATTTGGGAGAATCGAGATGAGGAGAAAGTCCAAATGCCAAATGATCTAGGAGAGGAGGAGAGGATGTATTGCGCCACCAAAGAATACATTTACCGGTTTCATACTACCCCAAGGGAGTCGCTCATTGACCCTACAGAGATCCTCGGACAAAAGAAGCAAGCTCAAAACCCCTCTAATGAAGATGTTTACGATACATTGGCAGCTCGGGTAGAAATGCAGTGCGCAACATGGGTCCAAGACTGTGCAAGAGCCAAAGAGGAGGTCATGAAATTACGGGAAGACCTAGCAAAAGCAAATGCCACCGTCATGCACCAGCAGTGGGCTATTAAAGTAAAAGAGAGACAGAAGACGCGGTTAAGTGCTGATCTTGAAAAGTTCAAATGAAAAGCAAGAAGAGTGAAACTTTTTTCAAAACATGTGTCTGTCGCATTCGTTAGGACTAAACAACAAGCACTCGACGCACTCGGCGAGTTGCGCAGTCGTGTAAAGCGTTTTAGAGTTTAAATATTATTTGTAAAACTATCTCCTTCATGAATAAAACGCTGAAATGAATGGCACATATTTTAAAAAAACAATCATGCATGGTATTCGGTGTCCACATTTTGAATCATCAATTTTCCCAACGCAGGAAAAATTTAGCTAATACAAGCGATCACGAGATTAACAACCAATATAGAAAACACTGAGAAGATCGAGCAACACGACAAGCGAATGGCCAAGATCGAGGCAGCCAATGCAAAGATGCATCAGGATATGGCCGACATGTCATCTAGCATGGAACGCATCATGGCGCTACTTGAAGCTCAGTCAGTTCACCGCGCCCCAAACCCAGCTTTGCTGCCAGAAATCACAAGTCCAACCTCCTCCAAAACACCCGTAGCAAGCACCGCACTGGCAGCGCCAGTTGCCGCCGTACTTCCCGAGGTCACGGTAGAACCTCCTCGTGACCAACCCCCGGCTTTAGTCATACCAGACCAATCTGCACCAAAGCCATATGTCCTTCCAAATCCAACAACAATATATGGGCACGGGAACAAAGGGGGTGCTGCCGGCGCAAGTGCATTCACATCATCACCGGTCATCGAATCCGAGCAGGATCGCCGCTTGAAGAAAATGGAGGAAAAGATGAAGGCTCTGTCCGGACTTGAGCAGTACGGGGGCATTGGTTACTCCGACTTATGCTTGTTCCCTGACATGTCAAGACCAGAGAAGTTGAAAGTGCCTGATTTGGAGAAATATGATGGCACCGGAAATCCCATCGTCCACCTAAGGATTTACCTTGCAAAGATGGCCCCATATCAGCAGTACGAGAAGTTCTTGATCCAGACATTCCAGGAGAGCTTGAAAGGAGCAGCTTTGGTTTGGTTCGTCAGCTTGAAGGTCGGTGATATCTCAACCTAGGAGGACATGGCTAACGCTTTTGTTCGCCAATACAAGTTCAATCTGGACACTGCTCTGACTCGCATGGATCTTCAAGGCATGGAGATGACTTGCGGACAATCCTTCAGAAACTACATGCAGGCATGGAGAGAGAAGGCCGCCGGAGACCGACCACCACTGGAAGACACAGAAGTAGTATCTATGTTCATCGGAACTTTAAAGGGAGCTTATTACTCCCATTTATTGGGACATGTTTCTGCAAATTTTGCCGACCTGGTGAAATCCGGAGAGATTATTGAGCAAGGAATCCGAATGGGGAAGATTGAAGATCCTCTCAAAGGCTACCAAGGAGATAGTCTAAAAAAGGGTGGCGCCAAAAAGCCGGTCCAGAAAGATGCAACTGTAGGCGCAGTCTAGCCGATGCAGTTGACAACCCCCACGGCTCAGCCAGTGACTCAAGTACCCCCGGCTCCATAACCCTCCTTTACGGGCGGACAAGCAAATCGAGCTAATTTCAGCCAGAGGGAAACAAGGGCCTTCACCCCTTTACCCATGTCAATGGCTGAGGTGTACCTGAAGATGTTGGAACAAAACCTCATCGGCCCCGAGTTCATGAGGCCAGATTCGAGAGTACTCAACGACGATCCGAACTCGAGATGCGAGTTCCACATGGGAGTAGCTGGACACTCGATAGAGAAATGCACCTGTCTGAGGCACAAGATTCAAGAGCTCATTGACAATAAGCTCCTTATTCTCAACCCAATCCCTCCTCCTAATGTCAAGACAAACCCTTTGCCGCAACACAACGCTGGTTCATCATCATCCATCAACATGATCTGTCTCGAAGAGGAGTCGTCAGAAGATGTCGTTATTGTAGTAATCACGTCGTTCGTACTTAATTATGTGCCTGAACAGTCAGCCAGGTTGCCACTAGTGATGCAGGGCCGGACTCCTTTCCAATATGAAAGCAACAAGAAGGTCCCTTGGAAATACGAAGCTCAGATAATCGGGGCAGGAAAACCAGACGATCATGTTATGATCATGACACGTTCGGGTCGTTCGTACATGGAGGATGTTGCTAAAAATAAGGATGTAGAAGTAGCACCGAAGAAGAAGGTGACTAACGAAGAAATTGTGGACTTTGTAAAGTTCTTGAAGGAAGGAGAGGACAAAGTGATTGATCAGCTCCGCAAGACTTCGGCTCAAATTTCTTTGATTGCTCTCCTCTTAAGCTCAGAAAGTCACCGTGAAGCTCTCATGAATGTGCTCAAAGAAGCGTTAGTGTCGAAGGAGACCTCTGCTGAATAGATGGGTAATGTTATTGGCTTTATATTCTCGAACCAGATCTATTTCGGGGATGATGATCTAGGAGTTGACGGTCGGAACCATGTGAAAGCCCTCCACATCGTCTGCAAATGTAACGGATTCGTGCTTTCAAAGGTCATGATTGACGATGGCTCGGCAGTCGATGTTTGCCCACTATCCACTCTCAAGCAAATGAAGATTGACATGTCCCATATCCGTACGAGTAAGTTGGCAGTTCGAGCTTTTGATGGCACGAGAAAGGAAGTTTATGGAGAGATTGAGTTGCAGCTCGAGATTGGTCCGAATTTTTTTGATGTCACTTTCAGGGTCATGGATATCCTGAATGTTTTCAGTCTTCTCTTGGGAAGACTATGGATCCACGCGGCTGGGGCGGTTCCATCCACCCTACACCAGAAGCTGAAATACGTGATCGACAACCGCCTTGTGGAAATCAGGGGAGAAGGTGATCACAACATCTATCAGGAAACGACGGTCCCTGTCATCAACACTAGTGGAGATGAGCCACCCGCATACCATTCCTTTGAGCTAATCTCCGTCATCAGGGATTGGGGAGAGCCAACGCTGAGCAAAGCAGACATCATGGTAGGAAGGTTCATGTTGAAGAATAATTTCGTCCCGGGTCAAGGCCTGGGTATCAGGTGTCAAGGAATCCCGCGTCCTCTCCAGCTAAAGGAAAGTGTATGCAGATACGGGCTAGGGTATTCCCCGTTCCAAGAAGATGATCAAAGTGCACATGGGGAGCAACAACTGATGGATTTCCAGAGGGGACGATTCGCTAGAAGGTGGAGGCCTATGAACATTCCGCCACTGTCAGTGACTTTCCCAGGGCCACCTCAGGTCATTCGAACTGATTAAGATAAAGCATACAAGCCATAGCCGGATTGTTCATCACCGACACCACAGTTGGAGCCATCCTCGAAGAAGTTCCCCCAGGCATTTATGTCCGACCATTTGTTGAAGGAGAAGCAATCACCAATTGGTTTTCGATTCCGGTTTATGCTCTTTCTCTTAGCGATGAGTAAGATTTATGAGTTTCTGTTGTACTCCTTTGCGCGACAAGATCATGAAACCCGCATTGGAAAGAGGGATATTGTCATGATCTTATCAATATAAATAAATCCCTTTATTTCAATTTTACTCATTTTCATTTATTTCTCGTCAAATTCGCATTGATTCCGGTTATTTTCCTTACCGTAGGAAAAATACAAGAAAACTCGAAAGGCATGACGATGTGATTCCATCAGAGGAATATAATGATGACCATGTTCCGATCGAAATAAGAGAGAACCTTGAGAGATTCGAAGAGAGAAAGCCATCAACTGCCGAAACTATCGAAATAGTTAACATCGGTACGAAGGAAGAACCCCGAGAGCTCAAAATTGGGGCAACTCTTGATCCTTCTCAGAAAGCCCAGATGATCGAGCTACTAGACGAGTACAAAGAGATCTTTGCTTGGTCATATTCTGATATGCCAGGTTTAGATACAACGATTGTGCAACATACTCTGCCCATAGACACCGAGAAGTTCAAACCCAAAAGACAACATTTAAGGCGGCAGAGTCCAGAGTTACTCCTCAAGATCAAGGAAGAGAACATCAAGCAAATTAACGCGGGGTTCCTTGAGGTGTGCAACTACTCCGAGTGGGTCGCCAACATTGTCCCTGTACCGAAGAAGGATGGTCGTGTTCGAGTCTGTGTTGATTATCGAGATCTCAACAAGGCTAGTCCGAATGACAACTTTCCACTCCCTCACATTGACATGTTAGTCGATAACACGGCACAGCACAACATGTTCTCATTCATGGATGGGTTCTCTGGATACAATCAAATCAAGATGGCAGAAGAGGACAAGTCAAAAACCACTTTCATCACAATGTGGGGCACGTTTTGCTACAAGGTCATGCCTTTCGGACTCAAGAATGCGGGGGCAACTTACCAGAGAGCAATGGTGACATTGTTCCATGACATGATGCATAAGCAAATAGAAGTGTACATTGATGATATGATCGCAAAGTCCCGCGAAGATGAAGACCACCTTGTTAACTTGCGGATGCTCTTTGAACGGCTCAAGAAGTTTAAACTCAGGCTAAATCAAGCAAAATGCACATTTGGAGTAACATCCGGTAAGTTGCTGCGCTTTATAGTCAGCAAGAAGGGTATAGAAGTGGATCCCGACAAGATCAAAGCGATACTAGACCTTCCAGTCCGTCTACCGTCAAGGAGGTCAGAAGCTTGCTCGGACGTTTGAATTACATTGCGAGGTTCATCGCCAATATGACAAACAAGTGTCAACCTTTGTTCCGCCTCCTGCGTTAAAATGCATTGATTAAATGGGATGAAGAGTGTCAGCATGCCTTCGAGTCAATCAAAGAATACCTCGTCAATTCACCGGTCCTGGTCCCGCCCACTCCGGGTCGGCCGCTCATTTTGTATCTGGCGGTTCGAAAAGGCTCATTGGGATGCATGTTGGGGCAACTAGATGAAGATGGCCAGACAAAGCACGCCATTTATTACCTCAGCAAGAAGTTCACTGAAGGAGAGGCCAAGTACACGGAGGTTGAAAGGACAAGTTGCGCATTAATATGGGTGATGCAGCGACTCCGACAGTATACGTTGTATTACACCATACATCTCATTTCTAAGCTGAATCCCTTGAAATACATACTAGAGAAGCTGGCATTAGTGAAGAATGTCGCCAAATGGCAGGTCCAGCTTGCTGAGTACGACATACAGTTCATTCCTCGTACTTCTATAAAAGGGCGGGCTATTGCAGATCATCTAGCCGAGTTTCCCATTGATGACGATCGTCAAGCAAGTCACGAGCTTCCGGATAGCGACATACTTCACGTGGAGGAAGAGACAGAAAATGGAATCATGTGGAGAATGTATTTTGATGAAGCTGCAAACTCCACCGGATGTGGTATTGGGGCAGTACTTGTATCCCCAAAAGGTCAACATTTTCCTGTAGCAGCAAAGATTACTTTTCCGTGCACCAACAACGTGGCGGAATACGAAGCGTGCATTCTCGGGTTGCGAGCGGCAATTGATTTCAAGATACATGAACTGGAGGTTTATGGAGATTCCATGCTGATCATTCTCCAAACCTTGGGAGAATGGAAAACAAGAGATCCCAAGTTGCAACCATATCATCAGCATATCGAAGAGTTGAGCGAGAATTTTGAGGAAATAACATTCATGCAGATGCCTCGGAGTAAAAATCAATTCGCAGATGCGTTGGCGACCCTCGCATCGATGGTGAATATCTCAGACGGGAATTCCATAGAGCCTCTCGAGATTGAAGTAAACAAGCGTCCTGCATATTGTTGCACACTTGAAGAATCAGATGGTGATTCCTGGTTCCTCAATATAAAGAGATACTTGCAGTAAGGCGAGTTTCCCGAGGGTGCAAGTAGCAAGGATCGGAAAACCATCCGCAGGATGGCATGCAATTACTTTCTTAGTGGTGAGGTTCTTTATAGAAAATCTTTTGATGCCACCCTTTTGGGATGTGTAGGTTCAGAAGAGGCAAAACTATTGATAGAGGAAGTCCACGAAGGAAGCTGTGGACCGCACATGAGCGGTCACATGCTCGCGAGAAAAATCATGAGGATGGGCTATTTTTGGACTACCCTGATGTCAGACTACGTGGAGCACGTCCGGCAATGCCACTTATGCCAGGTGTACTCTAGTCAGATTCATGCGCCGCCAAATGAGCTGCATCAGATGTCTTCTCCGTGGCCTTTTTCAATGTGGGGAATTGACGTGATCGGTCCCATTTCACCAAATGCATCTAACGGCCACAGGTTCATTTTGGTGGCAATTGATTATTTCATCAAGTGGATAGAGGCTGTCACACTTGCGTCAGTTACTACAAAAGCGTTTGAGCGTTTCTTACGAAGAGACATTGTTGCCCGTTACGGGGTGCCCGAGACAATAATCACGGACAATGCCAAGAACCTCAACAACAAGTTGATAAACGATTTATGTGTTCAACTCAAGATCAAGCACAGGAATTCGTCCCCATACCGCCCTCAGATGAACGGCGCGGCGGAAGCAGCGAATAAAAACATAAAGAATATCATTGAGAAGATGATAATCACATACAAAGATTGTCATAATATGCTACCTTGGGCACTCTTGGCATACAGAACATCGATCTGTACTTCAACCGAGGCAACTCTGTTTTCTCTCGTGTACGGAACTGAAGCTGTTCTACCCGTGGAAGTGGAGATCCCCTCTGCAAGGATCCTGGCAGAATCAGGGCTCGACGAGGCAGAATGGGCTAGACAAAAGTATGAACAGTTGAACCTCATCGACGAAAAGAGGCTCACGGCACTATGTCATGGGCAATGTTACCAACAACGGATGGCTAGGGCCTTTGACAAGAAGGTGCGACCACATAATTTCCAACCAGGAGACCTGGTGTTGCGTAAAGTACGGCGTATCAATCCTGATTCGCGAGGGAAGTTCGCGCCAAAGTACGAAGGACCCTACGTGGTCAAAGAGGTATTCAAGGGAGGTGCGCTGATCATCACGGATATGGACGGTCAAGACCTTCCTAGTCCAGTCAACGCAGACGCACTCAAAAGGTATTATGCCTGAAAAGAGCAGTTTCTCCGTGTAAAGTTAAAAAAAAAAAAAAAATAAGAAAAAGAAAAAAGAAAAAATTCCCGCTAGGTCTAAAACCTGTAAAGGCAACTTAGGCAAAAGTTAGGGATGAGAGGCATGATTGAAAATCCAAAAGGACAGTCATGGTAAAAGGAGAGTTGAAAAAAAAAAAACCAGGGCCTTAAGTAGCGATGACGAGAAGCTTCATAGCGCATCCTGAGCTACTTACCTGAGATTTTCAAACTGTATTCTTGAAAGGGCCACAGCCACCCTCCAAATGGATACAATCAAAAGAAGCTCTCGCAACATTGAAGAAGGTGAGAGGAGAGTCACAGCCACCCTCAGACGGCTACAAATACTCCCGTATCGAGGCGAGAATATAGGACGGGCCACAGTCAACCCGAAATTGGCTACTAAAAAGAGCTTCCGCAACAGCAAATGAGGAAAACAAAAATAGGGTCATAGCCACCCTCTTAAACAGCCACCAAATAAAGAGGTGAAAACCCGAAAGGGCGGCCTAGGCAAAATCAGGTTGAAAACCCGAAAGGGCGGCCTAGGCAAAATCAAGAAACGAGGGGCATGGTTGCAAATTCAGAAATTGCGATTATGGCAAAAGGAGAGAAAAAAGAGAAATTCTCAAAAAAAAAAAAAAAAAAGATCCCGCTAAATTGTCACACCATGCGCAATTTAGGCAAAAACTTAGGGACAAACATTCAAGTGCAACACAGCGCCTTCCAAAGTCAACTTCACGGCAAGCGGGGCGGTTGTAGTCTGCTCTCGCAAGTCACCATTCAAGGATGAGTAGGACTGTTACAGTCTGTTCCTACAAGTCACAACCGACAATCTGGACCTGAAGTGTTCCAGCTTTCTGAGAGTCACCCCCGACGAACGAAGCCTTATTATTCAGCCTTCGCAAGTCACGCCACTAGAGGCACTTCTCCAACGGACGCCACTAGAGGCTCTTCTCCGACGAACGCCACTAGAGGCTCTTCTCTGATACACACCACTGGAGGCTTTTTCTTGTCGCTCGCCACTGGAGGCTTTACTTTTCCGCACCCCACTGGAGGCTTTACTTTCTACACCGCCAACAGGGGCACGCTGATGGAGGCATCGCCGACATGGGCACCGCTGACAGAGGCTCTACTTTTTCGCACCATCAATAAAGCCAAAGGCCACCTTGGAGACTTGAAGACCCGGAAGAAGATATACTTCCTAGCCAAAATTAGTGTTTACTCGTCTTTGAACAAACCTCCTCGAATGCATTCTACGGGGGTCCGTCCAAAGAGGGGTAAGCTGTAAACACCTAATTTTGGTACGCGCGACACATATGTAACATGTTAAAAATGTTATGTGTAACGCGTTTAAAAAAGGAAATATTTAAATATGGAAGGTCATGGGGTTGCTAAAAATAGACTCAGTTTAAATTAGGACAATACATATGCAATAAATGATGTAATAATCAGAAAATATATAGTATATATTTATGGCAAGATTCATAAACATATATATATATATATATAATTTTCGGATTTATTGAGTGCATATTAGAGAAAATATATTTTTTCCTAATTTTTGGGTCTAGGTTAGCTATAAATAGTCCCTAGTGTCTATGTAAACACACACAGAAAATTGGACAGCTATTATTCAGAATGAAATATTATTTTTCCTGGGAAATCGTTCAATTAAGTTTTTTTTTTTTATTTTCCCGTCTGAAGCTTCTTCCCGCCGGCCATCCCTGCAGCTCCTCCCAGCCTCACCACCGGCGAAGCCACGACCACCGGCCGGACTCGCCCACCACACCTTCGCCCGTCGTCCTATCGGCATCGCCCGCCCCTGCCAGCACCGCCCGCTGCCGGAAGGAGAACCCGCGCGACTGTCGGGCTGGTTGTCGCTCAGATCCACCGGAGCCCCACTGCCGCAGCCATCGCCGTCCCGTTTGTCGCCGGACCGCCGCCCATTTCATCGCCCGTCCACCCAAACCACGACCACGCCTGCCGGAGCTCGTCCACCGCTGTCTGATCTCTCCACCGCCGGTGCTTGCTGTCTGTCCTGGTAACTGCAGGTTGGTCCCTGCAAATATCCCTGCGTTTAGTTTTTTTATAATTTATTTACTGATATTATTATTATGTATTGTTATTATTATTATGGGTATTATTGTACCATGTTAACTGGATAGTTAGATGTAAATTAATTAGATAGCATGTGCTATTGTACATATTTATGTGACATGTAACTGTTTGTCATAATTTTGAGCATGTGTATTTCGTTTAGACTTTAACGTAATTAGGAGTTTTAGATGCTTAATAATATTTTAATGCTCAGTTTTATCGTTAATAATAGTGTCGCGTAAAAATTAGTTTAGTTTTTTTTTAATGATAGATTAATTTGTCGTAAAAGCACGCTTCAATTTTTAAATTGGCAAACATGTTAATTAGGTACCGCAAGGGCGTGATTATGAAAATATTTTTTAATTCGTAACAGAACCCCCGAACTCAAATCTTTTAACGCAGGCCAATTAATTTACTTAGGTGCTAATTCGTTTTTTTACCTAGGTAATTTAGGTTTCTAGTTAGCCGTAATTAGCTAGTGGCGACTCTTTCAAAAAATTTCATGCTTTCAAAACGTAAATCGCCTTAGGTCAGATTTTAGGTCCGACACCATCTCTCTGAGCTTGACACGTCAGTACATCCAAAATGACACTGCTTTGAGAAGTAAGCATGTAATTAAAGAAAAAAAAATCATTCATCTTAAATGCATCAGATTTCCGTGGCAAAAAAAGGCATAAGATTTCAACGTATGGGCAGAAATCAAACGCCACTAAGCCGTCAATTAAAGAAAATTGAAGGAAAAAAATCGATAAAAAAACCCTTCATCTTCAATCATCTTATTTCAACTTATGGACAGAAAGAAAACGGATGAAAATTCATTAATTTATGCTTTAAATTCTATGGGAATATCATCTATATATATTTACTAATACTAGCTCCTCTACACCTAACAAACCCTATTCGCTGAAGATCAAGTTGCGTTTCTACAAATGAATTGAACCACAAAAAAATGACGTACCTGTAAAAAGCCAATAATTTGTCTAAGCTGACAGGTTAAGGTGCATGTCGGATCTGAAATTTGGGATGACCTCCATCGATCTATTCTACCACCCGATCAGACGATCTACTCTACCATCCGCTAAGATGATCTACTCTACCAGTTGCTCGGTCGATCTACTCAATGATGAGGTCTTTCCTGCCAGGAGTGGTCGAATCAGACAAGCCGACGACTAGCCCAGACAGATCTGACCGCTCCGCCTCCTCCGTCAGACGGCCGATGCATGCACCCGTCAAAATCAGTGAGAGAGAGAGAGAGAGGCACCACTCATCTGGATAGAGATAACTACAGTAGATCTTGTCGCTTCATCTCCTCCGTTGGCCGCCCGCTCCGCCTCACTCCGCCTCCCATCTCCGTTGGTCACCCCTGTCGCCTTCCTATTCCGTAGAACGCCTCAATCCGCTTAAGTCCTCTACTTTCCCCCAGTGCTGCCTCCTTTCTCCATTGCCACACCGCCTCCCTTCTCCGTCTGATACTAGGGTTTTCATGGAGGTGAACGACTGCCTCCCTCACGCACAGATGAACTCCCATCCACTATAAAGTCTAACCTAATTAACTCTTATCATTATCATGTTCTGTGTATAAAGTATGTATGTGGGTGGGTTATTGGGTTTTTAAATGATTTTGGACTTTTTTTAGCACAGAAGATTATTGGACTTTTTTAGGCCCAAGATTATTGGTTTGGGTTGAATAAAATCTAAACTTAATTTATAATCATTATAATTATTTTATTATAATAATTAAAAGAAGAAGACGGCATTCTTTTGTGCAAAGACTTGGTAAATATTATGAAGTAAATATTATGTTTTGTAATTAATTTATCAACGTTATCATATATGAATATAAACAAGTTAATATAATTTAGTCATATGTTTTATTAATTATATAGACACATAACAAATCATCCCGCGCAGTGCACGGGAATAGCCCCTAGTATAACACTAAGATAGCAAAAAGGCAAGGAAATACTAGAACAACCTGCTACGATTGTGGTGGTATGCAAGCTTGTGGTATCGCAATGCGAGTAACATGGCATCGAATAGCTCAACCTCATCATCGATATTAGAACCCGATGCATCAGTGGGGATGATGAAAAGTAAGGAGGTGGGGTGTGTTACTTAAATGGAAAAATGACCTTCAAGGATCATTAACTATCGACAACTAATAATACGCTTATCGTCTCTTTTCAGCAAACTATATTTTTTCAGGATGCTATGGAAAAACAAACCGCCACCCCACTAATTTCGACCATTTAGGTTAAGTAGATCCCACGTGACGATGTATGGAAAAAAAAACATAAAATAAATGGAGCGACGCATGGGAATTCAGGAAAGACTGGAGCTACAAGAGTAGTCACTACTATAATGAAAATTGGATTGCAAGAGTCCGCAGCAACTTTGGAATTGCTAACACTTTGCTTACAGAACTATAAGTTATCATGGATGGCCTAAATATTGCAATTCATTTGGAGATTACTTCTATACACATTAAAAAGGGTTAATAACTAAAATCTGTCCAAGCTTGTTTTAAAATTAGGTGTCTGAAGTTTGAAAGTTAAAATGGACTGTCCCAAGTTTCATTTTTGTTGAAATTTGGTGTCTATGCGCGTCTTTTCATCTCCCTTCAATCATTTTCATCAACCCACTCACCCACTCATAATCCATCACTCTTTACTTTTCACAAAATCGTAAAATTTCACCCATAAGTTGAACTTAAAAGAAAATGGTTTCTAGCAGAGTGCTGTGGAGCGATTTTCCAACGACAACATAGCGAGATTTACTTGCGCGGATGTGGCCAGCTTCTTAGGTGACGATCCCGAAAAGATTACAAGAATGGAGTGTATATGGGAGCTCGAATTTGACTGTCGGTTTGGTTGGAATTTGTTAGGTTCCGGGATTTGGGTCAACGGGTGGTCGGCTCAAATCTCGTTCCTCACTGGAGGGGTGGATGATCCGGTCTTCTCGGGTTACCCTGTCTTAGTTTGCGTCCTTCCTTCTGTCGCTTCTCTTCTCCTTGCGCCCTGCAGAAGGGGCAGTACCAGACACAGAGAGGGGGGGGTGGTGCCTGGTGAACCCTCTCCGATGCCTAAGTCAGTATCGTTTTTAGAGAGATAAAGCTAGAGAGATGTCAGAGCAAAATATTCCAAATTGCCAAGATGTCCAAATGAATTGTGAGGATGGGGTATTTATAGGCAACGGTGTCATTAAGGTGGCTTAATGACATTGTTAACCCTAAAACACAGTTAATTAACCTTTAAACGCATAATTAAGACTTTAGGATGCGGAGAAGGTAGGCGGAGTAAACCGAGTATGGGAGTCCACAAGTGGTGTCGGGGCCCTTGGGGGGAAGGGAAATCCGACCCCCAAGGGTAGGGGTTGGGTGAGGGCACCCAACCCCTCCTAGGGAGGATGGGGTTGGCCAACCCCATCCCTCCTAGGAGAGATCGGGTTGGCTGACCCGATCTCCCCTAGGGGAGGTCGGGTGTGGCCACCCAACCTCACCTAGGTCCGGACGAGCGCTTCGGCCTCGTCCGAGCCGTTGATGTTCTCGCGAAGTGTCCGGGTTGAAGTTTCGATTTACAATCGTTAATGGGATGATAAAAATACAACGGTTCGGAAGTCAACGGGTTCAAATTGGGCGTATATCCATCACATGCCCCCGAGTCAACCAATGGCTTAACCCTTGATTGACTCTATTTTAGGATGGTATGATACGCGCAATTTGAAACCGGGGTTTTACCTTTCTTCTGAATGCTTGCTTACCCATGAATGCGTGTGTTCGACTCTGCCCCCTGCCTTATGAGATAGAGGAATTGTAAACGTTAGAGTAGCGCGGACGTGTGCCTAAGCACGCGTCCGTCTGAGGTGGGAGTAATAAATCTATCTTTGCTACAGGCGTATACTCAGAAAATACATGCTCGCATAAGGGTGCAATACAAATGCAACTAAGTAACTTACACTTCAATTTCGTGCCGGGATTCTGTCTAAGTGAGGAAAAATTTAATTTTGGCCAAATTTTTTTCCTAAGTATGGAATGCTCAAGAATAAACCTAACTTGATAGTTTTTCTAAGTATGGAGATATACTTAGCCATAGTTAAAAGGGATAAAAGTGATGGTTTTTCCTTGGCCCTTGGATCTCATTTAAAGATAAATGGAGGGTGGTGATTAAAACTCTTTAAAAAACCCTATCATCGTTCCAATATAGAGGAGAGTTAGAAAAATACCTTAGTGAGTCACCATAGCCACCATCTTCCCTCTTTACTCACCCTTGGAGAGCAAGAAACAATTGAGAGCACCCCCAAGGTAAGGGCCGGCCGAAATTTCCAGCAAGGGACCGGAAATCCGACCAGCGGCCTGATCGGGACAGCGGCGAAGGAAGGCCCAGCCGG
The DNA here is from genome assembly GCA_036873135.1 of Clarkia xantiana subsp. parviflora. Classification (NCBI taxonomy): domain Eukaryota; kingdom Viridiplantae; phylum Streptophyta; class Magnoliopsida; order Myrtales; family Onagraceae; genus Clarkia; species Clarkia xantiana. Next base: position 46,385,152 of record JAPTYO010000008.1, read on the forward strand.
AGACGAAGGCTTGGCTTCAGGCGGACAGCGGCTGCCGGTGGCGCGGGGTGCGGCGGAGGCGACAGAGGCCGCCATTCACGACGGCGAGGGAGTCTACCACTTCGACGGGCGGCCACGGCAGCGGGACGGGCGGGGACGGACGTGGCTCGACTCCGGCGGCGGGAAAATCGAAGCTCCGGCGGGGGGGGGGGGGGTGATTCCGGCCAGCTCCAAAATTTAAAATCTGAACCCGTTTATCACATCGGGTCGGGTTTTCTGAAGGTCCACTCTTTTCCTTTCCATTACCGTGTAAAATGTTGATTTTCGAATCGTTGATATTTGGTTGCCGATGCTTGATTGCCGATGTTTGATTGAATGTGGGATTGCCGTGGATAACCGTTGATAGTTGTGGATTTGGGAAAAAAATTTTGCCGGTCGTCCGGATATAGTTTCTTGTCCGATTAAACTATCCCGGTTTTGAATTTGATGTCGTACCTCCGTTGGTGTGTTAATCTTCGTTGGAGGGCGTAATGGTAATTTTGCCCAAAAACCCGACTTTAAGCTCGGATAAAATTATTCGATTTGGTTGTCGCGGTGTCCTTGGTTCATGTTGGCTATCTTTGCTGGGTGTCTTCGGATCTTTGATTGTTGTCGTTGGTCGAGTGTCGGAGTATTTCCGGTTCTTCGGAAATTTTCCTTGTCTTGATATTTGTCGTGTCGTGGCAGGTACTGTATTCCTGGTGGTGTCCGCACACGCAGACTCTACAGAGGCGTTACATCCTCCGAAGGATGAGTGAGTTCCTTTTCTCTTCCTTTTTGGTCGCATTACTTCCTTTCCTATCGCTAGCTTAGTGTCGCGATCTATACTGAGGTGTTAGTCGAAACTTGATTCGAACTTTGGGATTTCCTGCTACCTTTGCCTTAGGTCTCGCCGCCCTGTCGGAGAACCATCTCACTAGGTCCGATTACAATGAGCACGTTACCTTAGGAGATATCTGTCCCCTAGATGAGCCTCTGTATCCTTTTCTCCCCTCCTTGGGGAATACTCGCGAGACGGTGACGGAGCCTCCTAGAGGGAAGGTCGCCGTGTACCCCTCCCAGATTCGATTTGGGTTGAGGCTGCCTTACTGTGATGACCTCATAGAGTTGAGCAGGTTCTTCAGGATTTCTCCTGTGAACCTTGCCCCCAGTGCCCTCCGTGTCTGGGTGGGCTTCCGGGTGTTGTGCCATTGGTACTCCTGGAAGTACTCCCTCGTTCTGTTCCGATGTTTCTACCGGTTCCAATACCAGACGAAGGTGGGGTTTGCGAGTTTCGTAACTCGCCATCCGACCTTCAAGGATCCCCGATTTGCTGATTTCGGGTTGAGTGGGGTCGAGTGGGATACCTCTCTTCGCTTCGTGGCCCGGAGCGACAACTCGACCAGTCACTGGGCCAAGCATTACTTCTTCATTACGGATCGATACGTCACTTGGTCGGTCTTGAATGAAGATCGGTCGGATGGTTGGCCTGCTTTTGGGGAGTTCTCCTCCGTTGATTTGGAGACTATGAAGATCATTCATGAGAGCAACAGGACTCGATCGTACTGTCCCGTGTCCTTAGTGACTGAGACGGATCTTTACGAGGCCGGGATCAGTTTGACTCCTGACTCCGGGGGTTCGGTATGTCACTTGGTCTTCCCATCTTTATTTACCTTCTGCTCTTCCTTTGTAGGTTGGTTTCATGGAAAAACCTATAACATGCAGGGGGCCCCTGTTGACCTGAGCAAGAGGAAGGCTCCTTCTAGTTCCACTCTGAAGAAATCCCCCATGCCTGGGAAGAAGGCTGGGGCCTCTGGTATGCTTCCTCCTATTTGCTTCTTTATGGTATAGCTTGTGTTTTCCTTATCTTGTTTTTCTTACATTGCTAGGGCGCTCCCCCTTGGTGACCGAGAGGGTCGTCTCCGTAGGCAGAGATTCTGGACCTTCCAAGTCCAAGCCGCGGAGATCTGATTCTGAGGCCGGGGCCTCGGCTGCTAAGAGGAAGAAAGCTGCGGATCCTGCTTCGCCTATTGCTCGTCCTCCGAACCTACCTCGTGATAAGGAGATGGTGGTCGAAGAGGTGCCTTCCCTGGCTGACAAAGGGAAGCGACCTGTTGGTGGTGGTTCCCCTGCCCCCCAGCCGAGGGCACGGTCCTCAGGTATGATCTCTACCTTGTTACTGATCCTTCTATGTTTATATTTTCCTTTGACTTGCCTTGCTTGTATAGGTGGGCCTCCGACTTTAAGTCGGAAGGATTTCGCGCGTCTTACTGATGAAGATGTTATTGGGTCTGAGTGGACTCCTTTCGCTGGTTTGAAGGAGTTCCACCATGATAGCAGCTCCTCTTTGCGGACTCCTGAGGTTGGCGTCCGCGTACTCCGCGGTGCCATTCCCCCTGGCGATCGTGTTGCTCAGCCCAAGTCTCCTGGAGAGACTCGGCGCTTTGTTCAGGGTGTACTCTCTCGTTATGCGCCTGTGAGTTGTTCCTTGCTTTTCTTCTTTATACTTTCATATTGGTTGTCTTTCAGTTACTCATCTCTTGTTTGAATTGTTAGGGTATGTCTGACATGGTGAACATGTCATCACTCGTGCTCGAGTTATCTGACGAGAAGAAGACCCTTGAGGACAGCCAGGTCTCTCTCAAGGCGGAGCTCGCCACTGCAGCTGAGAAGGCGCGCTTATCTGATTTGAAGATGCAGGAGCTCCGGGACCAAGTGTCCTTGCTTGAGACTACCGTGGGTAGTTTACGCCGGGAGGCTGAGGTTGCATCTTCGCTCCACTCGGAGGAGTTGCGGAAGTTGGAGGCTAGGTGCCGGGCAGAGGAGAGGACTGTCGCAGTGTGTGAGTACAAGGCTTCCTCTGCCTTCACTGCTGTTTATAGCGCGCGTCTCACTCAGGAGATGAACCAGTTTGGTGAGTATCTGGTTGATCATATTTTCCGCATTGATCCTCAGTTTCCAGTTGGTGACCTTGGTGACTTCGGGCCATACGCCACTGGCTACATGGCTGTTCTGAGGGGTCAGGCTGCTGTTGCAGACGAGCCTGCCCCTGCACAGGTGGATGCTACACCTGTGGAGATCGGTACTTCAGACTCCTCCTCTTCATCCATCTCTGCCGGTGGCTCAGCTTCAGGGGGTGAGGGTGACTCTCCCGAAGGTTCTGATTGATGTGTTTACATCGTGCTATCTTTGTATATAACTATACTCCTTCTCCCCTTTAATGGGTTGAGTGTCTTTTGAGATTATGGTGGTGTTTGTTGTTACTTTCCTTTGCCGCATTGTGTTGTTGACTACGTGGTTCGCTTGCCTTTACATTAATGCTTCTCATGCTTTTGTATATACCCCTTTGATTATGGACTCTTCTCTTGGTGTGTTTCCTTTACTTATTCTTCTTTCATGTTTTCCTTCATGCCATACCTGCTATTTCATCAAGAAAAAACATTATGTGTTCTTCATATCACTTTATTTTGAGATTACTTTCTCACTGGATCCTTCTGAGCATGGTGCGATGATCTCTTCTGATACCCTTTAAATGGTATACATGGTACTGTTAAACCAAAGATACGATCTTGGTGGGCGTCGAATCTGATCATGAGACAGGCTCTCGGAGGGCACTTAACGTTTCACAGGATAGGCTCCCGGAGGGCACAGGTTAGACCAGAGATATACTCTTGGTTGGTATCGAAAACTGTTCACGAGACAGGCTCTCGGAAGGCACTTAACGTTTCGCAGGATAGGCTCCCGGAGGGCACAGGTTAAACCAAAGATACGCTCCTGGTTGGCGTCGAAACTATTCGCGAGACAGGCTCTCGGAGGGCACTTAACGTTTCACAGGATAGGCTCCCGGAGGGCGCAGGTTAGACCAAAGATACGCTCCTGGTTGGCGTCGAAAACTATTCGCGAGACAGGCTCTCGGAGGGCACTTAACGTTTCACAGGATAGGCTCCCGGAGGGCTCAGGTTAGACCAAAGATACGCTCCTGGTGGGCGTTGAAAACTATTCGCGAGACAGGCTCTCGGAGGGCACTTAACGTTTCACAGGATAGGCTCCCGGAGGGCTCAGGTTAGACCAAAGATACGCTCCTGGTGGGCGTCGAAGCTGGTAGTTTGAAATCTACCTCAAGATACGCTCTTGGGGGCGTCGAATCTGGTAGTGTTTTTTCTACCTCAAGATACGCTCTTGGTGGCGTCGAATCTGGTAGGTTGCAAATCTACCTCAAGATACGCTCCTGGGGGCGTCGAAATTCGTAGTTTTTGGAAACCACTCTCAAGATACGCTCTTGGTGCGTTGAAGGTCGTAGTGTAATAACTACTCTCAAGATACGCTCTTGGGGGCGTCGAAGGTCGTAGTATGAACACTACTCTCAAGATACGCTCTTGGGGGCGTCGAAGGCTGTAGTATGAATACTACTCTCAAGATACGCTCTTGGGGGCGTCGAAGGTCGTAGTATGAATACTACTCTCAAGATACGCTCTTGGGGGCGTCGAAGGTCGTAGTATGAATACTACTCTCAAGATACGCTCTTGGGGGCGTCGAGACTGTTGTTGACTTGAAGTCATATCTGTGTAAGGATAACATTATGATTATATCACCACATTCATTGGAAAGTGCCTTTGAAGGAAAACTCACTCTCTTAAGAGTGTTCATGTTTTCTGTACATGTGGGGTGCCTTGGGGGGTCCAGACACCCTTTGGAGGAAATTAAAGATAGTTGTAGAGTTGGAGGAACTTCGTGAGTTCTCCTTCTCAAAAGTTGTTTTTGAAAAACTTGGAAAGTTTGAACATGTAAAGTGCTAGATATGAAACTAAGGATATGGGGTGGTCGTTTTGTCTGTTGCCACGTAATCCTTCAGGCCTCCCTTGTGAATCATTTCCTCCACTTCTATCTTCAGCACCATGCAGTTGTTGGTTTGATGCCCCCAGGTCCCATGGTACTCACACCATCCCTGTGCATCCCTTCCTAGGAAGGCCTTGCCCTCCTCCCTGCATGTGGGTAGCTCCTGCTTGAGGTGCTTGTGGAAAATTTCTTCTATGCTCACTGTAAGGGGCGTGAATGTGAAGTTTACACCTCCTGCCAGTGTGTCAGTCTTTCTTCCTTTCTCCAAAACTTCATCCAGCTGCTCCACTTCCTTTACAAATGCTTTGTCTAGCTTTTCTTTGAGCTCCCTCATCGTGCTCGTCATGACCATCTCATAGAGCCCCCCATAGGCCTCGAATGAGTTTGGATGCATGTTTCTAATAAATGCTCTGACGGTTTCTCCTCTTGTGGTGTCCATGTTGGCACCATAACTGGAGAATCTCTGGAAATAGCTTGATATTGACTCCCGCGGCATTTGCTTGATATCATCGATGTGACGGAAGCCTCTTAAGATGGAGTCACTTGTTCTTTTCCCCTCTATGGTATCTGGCTGCCAAGGTATGGCTGTCACTCTCACAGCTTTGCTCCTGTGTCTCCTCTTAGGCACTGTTTGAAAAAACTGCCTGCTCAAGCGGAGTACCACTCCATTCTTCATCTTTCCCTGCCTTTGTCTCCTTCTCCTCTTCTTTCTATCTTGGTTGGCTCCTACCATGACCACAGCCACTGTGTCTGTCCCGTGTGATCCACGTCTCATGGAGTTGACGTAGCACTGCCTTGCGGTGCGTTGATCACCTAGGACTTCTCCGACTCCATTCTCAGTGATGTACTTCAGCTTCTGGTGTACAGTGGATGGCACGATTTCATATGGGTTTATGGTTGTCCTTCCTAGGATCCCATTGTAGGCTCCCAGGCTTTCAACCACCACAAAGTTAACATTCACTTTCAGCTGTGTCCATCCTAGGCCCATGGTCACCGGCAGGGTTATCATTCCCAGGGGGTAGCTTGTTGCCCCTGAGAAGCCAACTAGAGGGAAGTTGACTGGTTTGATGTCTGCCTTGGTTTTCCCTATTTCTTCTAGGACTCTCAAGCTTAGGAGGTCAGCCGAGCTGCCCCCATCCACCAAAATTATCTTTACATCAAAATTATCAATGTCTATTGTGATAACTAGAGCATCGTCATGTGGGAAGACGATGTGGCTCTTGTCTTTCTCTGAGAATTCGATCTTCATTTCTTCTCCTTCTCTTGGCCTTTTCCTCCACCTCGGCACTGAACTCAGTTTTGATGCATAGACTTCCCTTGCATTAGCAGTTGGGCCACCTGACGCTACTCCTCCGTGTATCATGTTTATGGTTCCTCTCTTGTTGGGTGGAGGGTTGTAGTCTACTTTGCCTTTGCCCTTGTCTCTGTGTGATGGCCCTAGCTGCATGTTGTTGCCCCCATGATCCACGAACTGCTTTAGGTCTCCCCTTTCGATGGCATTGTTGATGCTTAGCTTTAGGCTGAAGCATTCGTTCGTGTCGTGCCCGTAAGCTTCATGGTTGTCGCACCATCTATCCTTGTGATTCCCCACCATTGGGGCTCTCCACCTTGCAGGGGGTGACCAGAGCTTCTGGTTCCCCATCTCTTTGAGGACAGTAGCTGGAGTGGCGTTCAATGGGACGAACTTGATGACGTTTATTTCTCTGGGCTTTAGTGGTTCGCCCATTTGGTTTCTTTGCTGGGGCGGGCGCCATTCCTGCTGCCTTGTGTGCTGAGGTGCCTGGGGTGGTTTGCCTTTGTTTGGCTTTGCATTGTCTTCCTTGGCTGCTTGAATCTTGGCTTTCTTACTTGCCCTGTGCCTCTCCAGGTTTATATGAGTTTTGACTCTTCCTGCAAGCTCCTCTAAGGTGCTTGCTGGCTTCTTGGCCATCTTTTCTGCCAGTGTGGACCCGAAGCGGCCTAGGTTTCTGATAAAGGCTCGTATTATCTCACCCTCAGTGATGTCGCCCTGGATGTCTGCGATATTTTGATTGAACCTAGTGTAGTAACTGGCCAGAGATTCATCATATTCTTGTTTCACATCATCGATGGAGCCTGTGCCTTTGAGGAGTTTCCTCTCCCCTAGATATCTCTGCAGGAACTTCGCCTTTAGCTGCTCCCATGAGTGGATGCTTTCAGAGGGTAGACTGAAGAACCAGTGTGAAGCCACCCCTGATAGGGTGTTTGGGAACAGGAGTGCCTTGTATCTTTCATCAGTGGTCCTCCCAAATAGGGAGGCCTCATGCTGTTGGATATGCTCTAGGGGGTCTCCCTTCCCATTGTACTTTGCAATTTGCACTGTGTGCAGGGAGTCTGGCACCCTGTTCATCTCCAGTTCCCTTGTGAAAGGGTGGTTCGTTTTGTCACTTAGACAATGCAAGTTGGTTTTCCTTGACTCATTCATCTTCCGGGTTATCATTGCCTCTATTTCTTCCGGAGTGATGAATATCGGTGTTGGAGTGTAATTCCTCTGATAGCCTCCATGGTTGTAGATAGGACTCGCGAGATCCCTTGTCCGTATTGATACGGACTGTAGGTGTATCCTTGGTGTCCCTGCTGGGGTGCTTCATAGAATTCTTGCCTCCTTGGAGGTCTTGCTTGTCTGTCCTCCCCCAGTGGGGTGTAAGCCCTTGCGTTCTGCTGTTGCCTAGGAGGCACGAATTGTTGCCTTTCCTCTGGGGGTGGCTCCTGGTAGTATCTTCTTTGCTCCTCTCGCTGCCCTGCTCGAGGGTGCGAGTGGTGCCCTTCTGTTGGGATCTGTTCCTCTTCATGAGCTTCAGTGTGTGTCCCCTGGGTGTATGCCGGCCTTGCATATGTTGTGTGGGCGCGGTTGCCATCCCTTTGGGCCGGCATCCCATACGGGTACCCTTGGGGTTGCGCCTCATAATAATACCCCTCAGGGGGTGCCGTGTGCTGGGACGGCACTCCCTGTTGTTCTCTTTCTCTCTGTGGCCTTCTTGCCCGAGGTGTGGAGGCTGTGGAGGACTCAGCCCCAGCTGGGCGTGAGGGTCCTCCCTCCTGGTTGTTCTGTTGAGGAGGCTGTGGTATTTCTTGTGGTTCTGGTTGCATTGGCTGCTTCCCAGGGTTAGGCTGCCTTCCTGGGGGTATAGGCTCTCTCCTTCTCCCATTGCCCCCTGGTGGGCGGTGGTGCCTAGACACCCTGCTGTTCGTCATTGCTCGTGTTATAGCCAGGCTTTCTGTCTGAAGCCCGCAGACGGCGCCAAGTGTTAGGTTCGGGGATTTGGGTCAACGGGTGGTCGGCTCAAATCTCGTTCCTCACTGGAGGGGTGGATGATCCGGTCTTCTCGGGTTACCCTGTCTTAGTTTGCGTCCTTCCTTCTGTCGCTTCTCTTCTCCTTGCGCCCTGCAGAAGGGGCAGTACCAGACACAGAGAGGGGGGGGTGGTGCCTGGTGAACCCTCTCCGATGCCTAAGTCTGTATCGTTTTTAGAGAGATAAAGCTAGAGAGATGTCAGAGCAAAATAATCCAAATTGCCAAGATGTCCAAATGAATTGTGAGGATGGGGTATTTATAGGCAACGGTGTCATTAAGGTGGCTTAATGACATTGTTAACCCTAAAACACAGTTAATTAACCTTTAAACGCATAATTAAGACTTTAGGATGCGGAGAAGGTAGGCGGAGTAAACCGAGTATGGGAGTCCACAAGTGGTGTCGGGGCCCTTGGGGGGAAGGGAAATCCGACCCCCAAGGGTAGGGGTTGGGCGAGGGCACCCAACCCCTCCTAGGGAGGATGGGGTTGGCCAACCCCATCCCTCCTAGGAGAGATCGGGTTGGCCGACCCGATCCCTCCTAGGAGAGATCGGGTTGGTCCACCCGATCTCCCCTAGGGGAGATCGGGTTGGTATACCCGATCTCCCCTAGGGGAGGTCGGGTGTGGCCACCCAACCTCACCTAGGTGAGTTTGCCTCGGCCGGACGAGCGCTTCGGCCTCGTCCGAGCCGTTGATGCTCTCGCGAAGTGTCCGGGTTGAAGTTTCGATTTACAATCGTTAATGGGATGATAAAAATACAACGGTTCGGAAGTCAACGAGTTCAAATTGGGCGTATATCCATCAGAATTGACTTCTCTAAAGTAATCACAACTAAACACCACATTTTAACAAAATTGAAACCTTGGACACTACAGTTTAGAGCACTTCCAATAGTAGTGCCTAGTGCCTAGTTCCATGTTGTAAATTTATTATTGTAGAGAGTGCCTAGTGCCTAGTGTCATTTACTGTTGGTCCATACTTGTAATGATAAAATAGGCACTTGCATTTTCAATAGGAGTGCCTTGTTCCAAAATGAGAGTGCCTAGTTCCAATTTTTGCCACTGGACGCTGACTAGGCGCCACTAGGCGTGACTAGGATTACTAATATTACTGTTTTGCTATTATTGAGTGAATAGTGAAGTGGGACAGTGCCATTAGTAGGAACTCCCAAGTTACTGTTCATGTCGGTGCCAACTTTTTAATATTAATTGTGTTGCTCATCTTTTTTATTGTATATATATTCGGTTATGCTAAGTCAGATAGACAAGAGCCGTAATCAGTCATTTTGAATATTATGTAACATAAATAACGACACGAACCAAAATTACTACTTTTTAACTTTGAATCAATTTCGAAATTTCCATATCTAATTTGTTTATATGTTACCATGTTGAATAACCGTTAATTCCAAATTTTGAAATAGTATAACATTTCAAATTATTAAATATGAAAAATAATTACTACAAAATATTATATTATTTTAATGCATATATATTTTTATATATTTTACGTATTATATTATATTATATTATATTATGAAAGAAATATATCTTTTACGATAAATTATTATAAAAATTATACTTTTAGAATGATGTATATATAATATATTTCTAATTTACATATATTGGAAATCATATATAAAAACACATGATTAATGCAATAATCGATTTACTAATATGATCATGGATGTACATAAACGTGAATATGTTGATGATGTTGAATTAATATATGTCAATCAACGTATAACAGATATACACTGATTATGGTGAAATAATAGATTCAATGAATTTGATTGATCAATGTTATTATATCAACAATTATACTTATCAATCATTCTGCATGCCGCATGGGGACTGCCACCTAATAGTAATTTTACCTTTGTCAATGTTAGGTTCCGGGATTTGGGTCAACGGGTGGTCGGCTCAAATCTCGTTCCTCACTGGAGGGGTGGATGATCTGATACTCTCGGGTTGCCCTGCCTTAGCTTGTGTCTTTCCTTCCGTTGCTTCTCTTCTCCTTGCGCCCTGCAGAAGGGGCAGTACCAGACACAGAGAGGGGGGGGTGGTGCCTGGTGAACCCTCTCCGATGCCTAAGTCAGTATCGTTTTTAGAGAGATAAAGCTAGAGAGATGTCAGAGCAAAATAATCCAAATTGCCAAGAAGTCCCAATGAATTGTGAAGGTGGGGTATTTATAGGCAACGGTGTCATTAAGGTGGCTTAATGACATCGTTAACCTTTAAACACAATTAATTAACCTTTAAGCGCATAATTAAGACCTTAGGATACGGAGAAGGTAGGCGGAGTGAACCGAGTGTGGGAGTCCAAAAATGGTGCCGGGGCCCTTGGGGGGGAGGAGAAATCCAACCCCAAGGGTAGGGGTTGGGTGAGGGCACCCAACCCCTCCTAGGGAGGATGGGGTTGGCCAACCCCATCCCTCCTAGGAGAGATCGGGTTGGCCAACCCGATCTCTCCTAGGAGAGATCGGGTGGGCCGACCCGATCTCTCCTAGGAGAGATCGGGTTGGCTGACCCGATCTCCCCTAGGGGAGGTCGGGTGTGGCCACCCAACCTCACCTAGGTGAGTTTACCTTGGCCGGACGAGCGCTTCGGCCTCGTCCGAGCCGTTGATGTTCTCGCGAAGTGTCCGGGTTGAAGTTTCGATTTACAATCGTTAATGGGATGATAAAAATACAACGGTTCGGAAGTCAACGGGTTCAAATTGGGCGTATATCCATCACATGCCCCCGAGTCAACCAATGGCTTAACCCTTGATTGACTCTATTTCAGGATGGTATGATACGCGCAATTTGAAACCGGGGTTTTTACCTTTCGTCTGAGTGTTTGCTTACCCATGGATGCATGTCTTCGACCCTGCCCCCTGCCTTATGAGATAGAGGAGTTGTAAACGTTAGAGTAGTGCGGACGTGTGCCTAAGCACGCGTCCATCTGAGGTGGGAGTAATAAATCTATCTTTGCTATCGGCGTATACTTAAAAAATTCACACTCGCATAAGGGTGCAATACAAACGCAACTAAGTAACTTACGCTTCAGTTTCGTGCCGGGATTCTGTCTAAGTGAGGAAAAATTTAATTTTGGTCAAAATTTTTCTATGTATGGGATACTAGGAAATAAACCTATGGGATGTTAACTATGGTGAGTGTGAGTTTAATCGTGGTTAATGGGAACTAGTTTTTGAATCTGTCCCTTGAAATTTTCCTTTCTAAAAATCAACGGTGTCGATTTGGCGACTTTGGAAAAAACCCTAATCCTTTGTACTATAAAAGGGGAAGTGATTACCTCATTCTCGTTGTCCTTTTCTCTTCTTTTCTTTTTGACGGTGGGATTTCTGGTCAGGCTTACTTCTCGGGGCGCGCGTCGCATTGAGGTACGTATTTTTTCTTTTTGTGTAAGCATTGCTCTTGAGGGACTTAATCCCGCTTCTCCTTCAATCGTTTCCTTACTTGTTTCGTTCTTGATTTGTATGTCTTCATGGTAATATAGTCCTGTTTGATTCGTCCTTTTTCCATCTTTTTGCCCTCATGTTTCCGCTTACTGGCGGGCGAAGTCTTCTATATTGGGATTATAATTATCTCCTTTTGCCTCCTGCCTCTGCCTGTTGTCCAGTGGGGTCTCTCTATGCTGGGGGTTATGACTATCTCCCCCTGCCCCCTGCCTCTGCCTGTTGGCTGGTGGGGTCTCTCTATGCTGGGGGTTATGACTATCTCCCTCTGCCCCCCTGCCCCTACCTTTTGGCCGGTGGGATTTCTCTTGTCGTCTTTCTATTCTTGTCTTTTGGCTTTGTACCTATCATTTTAGGGAAATGAATTTGTATCTTTTGTCCATTATTCGCTTCCTGTTTTCCTTGGGCTAAACTTGTGTTTTTTCGATCAGCAGAACTCCCCGGCGACTGATGAGGAGTAAGAGGCCAGTACGTGTGGGGGTAGTTGATTCTGGGATCGGACCTTCGATTGCAAAGAGATCGGTTTTCTATGGTGCGGGGAAGTGTCCTCTAAATGGAGGTAAGGGTGGTGATGTTAGGGTGCCGTCTTCTTTCTATATTGATGCCCCCCAATCGAAGGTCCGGGAGCCATCTTTTCCTTCTTCCTTGTTTGGTGAGTCCTTGAACATCTGAGTTTCCTTAATGTATATTGGTATTTACTCTGTGCTTTGTTATAGGTAGACTTCGCCTTCCGCGTCTGAGTCGGAAGGAGCTGTCTCGTCCACCTGTTGATGGAATTGTTGGGTCTGAGTGGGCGCCTTATTATGGGCGTGGGGCTCGTTTTGACAATCAATCTTCTTTGCAAACTCCTGAGGTTGGAGTTCGTGTTCTGCAGTCTGCTGTTCCTCCTGCCGATCGTGTGTCCCCGTCTAAAGGGTCGGAGGCAACTTATGAGTTGGCTCGTGATGTGTTGGCTCGCTATGCTCCTGTAATTTTTGTTAACCGTGTTATCCTTTAGCATATTTCTTTTCCGTGCGTTATCTGTTTCATCCTTTGTTTTTGTTGCAGGGTATGGCCGACCTTGTTAATTTGTCCACCCTTGCTATTGACCTTGCTGAGGAGAGAAAGGTGTACGAGGACATTTGTGTCTCCCTTAACTCCAGGCTCATTAGTTGTTTGGAGCATAGTCGCATCACAGATTTGCGTTGCCGAGACTTGGAGGGTCGCATTGCTCTTCTCAAGGAAGAGGTTGAGGCCTTGAGACAAAGGTTTTATCGTGATGAGGCACTCCGGGCTGCTGAGTTGGTCTCTCTGGAGGAGATGCTTCGTATTGAGACGAAAGAGTGTGCCGTCGCTGAGTATAAGGCCTCTTCCTCTTATCAGGCTGCTATTGACGTTCGTTGCTCTGTGGCTAAACGTATTTCTTTGAAGGAGATTCTCGAGCGTATTTACATGATTGCTCCTGACTTTCCTTTTTCTCGACTTGGTGATTTGTCAGATTTTGCTGTTAAGCATATTGCGGAGATGAAGAAATAGTACCCCTATCTCTTGTGGTAGTCTCGTGAGTTTGTGACTTGAGGTTCTTCTCCTGGTGTCTTCTTACTATTGTTTTTGTTTGTGAGTTGTGGTTGTCTTTAGAGTTTGAAACTCCACCGTTCTTAGTGTTGCCATCTTTGTTTGATACACTTATCTTTACTCGTTGTATACATGGCAGTATGATTATATCTCTTCTCGTGATGTTTTCCTGTGCCTTGTCTGTGGCTCTTTGGTTATGGACCCTTCTTTTGATGTGTCTCCTTTACTTATCCTTCTTTTGGATTTTCCATCATATCATATGCTCTTGGTGGGCGTCGAATCTGATCACGAGACAGGCTCTCGGAGGGCACTTAACGTTTCACGGGATAGGCTCCCGGAGGGCACAGATTAGACCAAAGATACGCTCTTGGTTGGCGTCGAAAACTGTTCACGAGACAGGCTCTCGGAGGGCACTTAACGTTTCACGGGATAGGCTCCCGGAGGGCACAGATTAGACCAAAGATACGCTCTTGGTTGGCGTCGAAAACTGTTCACGAGACAGGCTCTCGGAGGGCGCTTAACGTTTCACAGGATAGGCTCCTGGAGGGCACAGGTTAGACCAAAGATACGCTCCTGGTTGGCGTCGAAAACTGTTCACGAGACAGGCTCTCGGAGGGCGCTTAACGTTTCACAGGATAGGCTCCTGGAGGGCACAGGTTAGACCAAAGATACGCTCCTGGTGGGCGTCGAAGCTGGTAGTTTGAAATCTACCTCAAGATACGCTCTTGGGGGCGTCGAATCTGGTAGTGTTTTTTCTACCTCAAGATACGCTCTTGGTGGCGTCGAATCTGGTAGGTTGCAAATCTACCTCAAGATACGCTCCTGGGGGCGTCGAAATTTGTAGTTTTTGGAAACCACTCTCAAGATACGCTCTTGGTGCGTCGAAGGTCGTAGTGTAATAACTACTCTCAAGATACGCTCTTGGGGGCGTCGAAGTTCGTAGTATGAACACTACTCTCAAGATACGCTCTTGGGGGCGTCGAAGTTCGTGGTTTTTGGAAACCACTCTCAAGATACGCTCTTGGGGGCGTCGAGGGTCGTAGTATGAATACTACTCTCAAGATACGCTCTTGGGGGCGTCGAGTGTCGTAGTATAAAAACTACTCTCAAGATACGCTCTTGGGGGCGTCGAGTGTCGTAGTATAAAAACTACTCTCAAGATACGCTCTTGGGGGCGTCGAATCTGTCGTTGACTTGACGTCATATCTGTGTAAGGATAACTTCATGATTATATCGTCACATTCATTGTAAAATACCTTTGAAGGAAATTCTACTCTCTTAAGAGCATTCATGTTTTTTGTATAGATGGGGTGCCTTGGATGGGTCAAGACACCCTTTGGAGGAAATCGAAGATAGTCGTAGAGTTGGAGTAACTTCTTGAGTTCTCCTTCTCAGAAGTTGTTTTTGAGAAACTTGGAAAGCTTGAACATGCGAAGTGCTAAATATGAAACTAAGGATATGGTCTTTTGCCTGTGCTTTCTTCTTAGACATAGTACTTCTTTAGGTGCTCCCCACTGAAGGTGTTTGTGGAGATATACCCCTCCCCATCCTCGAGGCGGTAAGCATTTGCGTAGGGAACCGACGCTATCTTGTATGGTCCTTCCCATTTTGGAGATAATTTTCTGACTTGGTCTAAGTGTGAGAATTCGTTCTTTCTGAGCACAAGTTCCCCTACGTGGAATTGCCTTTCCTTGACTTGGCGGTTGTAGTATCTTGCTGATACAAGGCGCATTCGTGCCTGTGCCTCTTCTGAATTCCATCTCTTATCCTCCACCATGTCTAAGTCTAAAAGCCTTGCTTTGTTGTTCTCATGCTCTTCAAAGTACGTGGTCCTTAGGGATGATACTGCCATTTCTGCTGGCGCTACCGCTTCAGTCCCGTACACTAGGCCAAATGGCGTTTCTCCTGTGGATATCTTTGGTGTTGTCCGCACTGCCCATAGAACATTTTCCAGCTCATCTACCCAACTTCCCTTGGTAGCGTGGAGTCGTTTCTTTAGGCCATCTAGCACTATTTTGTTTGCCGACTCTACCTGTCCGTTTGTCTGAGGGTGCTTTACTGATGCGAAACGGTGGTCTATATTCAGTCTTTCGCAATACCACTGCAGTTTCTTGCTCTTGAACTGTGGGCCATTGTCACTTATTATTGCTTTTGGCACTCCGTACCTTGAGACAATGTGATATTGGATGAAATTGACGACTTGGTCGTCTGTTGTCTTCCCCATTGCCTTTGCTTCCATCCACTTGGAGAAGTAGTCTATTGCTACAATTATGCAAGTTTTCTGACCTTTTGTTCTCGGTAGGGGGCCTATCAGATCTATCCCCCATTGTGCGAATGGCCAGGCTCCTGAGATGGAGCTTAGCTTTGCTGCTGGGGCTGTTATATTCCTTGAGTATCTTTGGCAGTGATCACATTTTTGTACCAAGTCTGCTACTTCTTTACTCATTGATGGCCAATAGTATCCTAGGTTGTAGACCTTTCGGCTTATAGATCGTGCTCCCTCATGGCACCCCGCATCTCCCTCATGGAGTTCTGCAAGCACTCTCTCTGTTTCTGGGTATGTTATGCATTTGAGGAAAGGCGTGGAGTAACCTTTCTTGTAGAGTTCATTGTCCATCACTGCGTAATTCCTAGCCATCCTTTCAATCTTGACTGCCTCCACCTTATCTTTTGGGAGCTTTCCTTCCATGATGTATTGACGCATTGGGGTCATCCAGGCTTCTGCTTCATCTATTACTAGAACCTCCATTTGTTCTATCACTGATTGCATTCTTTGTTCTACAAAGTGAACCTCTTTGCCTGCTTCTACCCCTAGAGCTAGTTTACTTAAGGCGTCTGCCTCTTGGTTTTGTTCTCTTGGGACTGACTCAATGTCGAAGCTTTGGAAGCTCTTTATTAGGTCTCTGGCCTGCTGCAAGTATTTCTGCATGTTTTCGGACTTTGCAGTGTATATTCCTTTCACTTGATTGACAACTAGTTGAGAATCGCACTTGACTCTTAGATGCTTTGCCCCTACTCCTTTGGCTATTCTCAGGCCAGTTATCAGTGCTTCGTACTCAGCCTCATTGTTTGTTGCCTTAAAGGTGAGCGCCATGGCATAGCGCATAGGTGTATCGCTGTTTGGTGGGTATAGTAAGAGGCCTGCCCCTGAACCTCCTCCGTTGGATGACCCATCGGTATGCATCTCCCATAATTCTTCTGGTTGTTTCTCCTGACTACTACTTGCCTCGCTTGTTGTTCTGACTTCTCCCAAGTCTTCGTCTGGATTGATTCCGGTGAATTCGGCAATAAAATCTGCTAGAGCCTGTCCCTTTATGGCTGTTCTTGGGGCAAAATGAATACGAAACTCACTTAGCTCAATTGCCCATTTGGTCAGTCTTCCCGATGTGTCTGGTCTCTGGAGGAGGTGTTTCAATGGTTGGTCTGTGAGGACTGTTACTTCATGCCCATGAAAATACGGTCTCAACTTTCTTGCTGATATAATCAGTGCATAGAGGTACTTTTCTATTGGCAAGTAGTTGATCTCGTACTTTGCCAATGTTTTGCTTACGAAGTATACCGGCAATTGTGCCGCGTTTTCTTCTTTAATTAGCACTGAGCTTACTGCCACGTTGCTCACGGAGATATAGAGGTAGAGGGGCTCCCCTGGTGTAGGCTTTGCTAAGGGTGGTAGTGTCTTTAGATGTTGTTTGAGTTGCTGGAAGGCCTCCTCACATCTTGGTGTCCATTCGAATTTCTTGTTTGCCCTTAGTACCTCAAAGAAGGGTAATGCCTTGTCTCCTATTTTGGATAGGAATCTGTTAAGGGCTGCCAACCTCCCATTCAGTCGTTGAACCTCTTTGTGTTTCGTAGGTGACTGCATTTCTTCGATTGCCTGGAGTTTTTCGGGGTTTACCTCTATGCCTCGCTGGCTTACCATGAAGCCTAAAAATTTCCCTGATTGCACCCCAAATGCGCATTTTTTCGGGTTTAGGCGGACTTGGTATTGCCTCATCCTCTCAAACGTTGAGCGAAGATTCTCCACATGGTCTTTCTTCTCTTTGGATTTGACGATCATGTCGTCCACATATGCCTCCATTGTCTTTCCTATCATGTCCCCGAAGATTTTGTTGACCATTCTTTGGTATGTTGCTCCAGCATTTATGAGTCCGAAAGGCATCACCGTGTAATGGTATATCTCGCTATCAGCATAGAATGCTGTGTGAGGGGTGTCCTCAGGGGCCATTTTTATCTGGTTATATCCTGAGTATGCATCCATGAAGCTCATTAGTTGATGACCTGATGTTGCATCCACTAACTGATCTATTCTTGGTAGCGGATATGAGTCCTTAGGGCATGCCTTGTTTAGGTCACGATAGTCGATACACATTCTCCAACTTCCCCCCGGCTTCTTTACCAGTACTGGGTTTGCCACCCATGTCTGGAATCTGATTTCCTTGATGAACTTTGCCTTTAGTAGCTTTTCTACTTCTTCTTGGATAGCTATCTTTTTGCTTCCTCCCATTGGTCTCACCTTCTGTGTTGTTGGTCGCGTTGCCGCGTCTATATTGAGCTTGTGTGATATTACTTCTTCTGATATTCCTGGCATATCGCTTGGTGACCAGGCGAACAGATCCTTGTATTCCCTTAGTAAAGCTACTAAGTGGTTTTCCTCTTCCTGAGATAAGGCAGTCCCGATTTTGGCCTTCCTATCGGGTTCTTCTATGAGTATCTCTTTTAGTTCCTCCATGGGGGCTGGTCTTCCATGATCTTCTCTTGGGTCCTCATCTATTAGTAGGACCTCTCTTGTTTTCTTCCTCTTGCCTAGTGCTATCCTTGCACATTTCCTTGCTACCTTCTGGTTACCTTTTACTTCCCCTATTCCTTGGCCTGTGGGGAATTTCATTTTCTGATGTAGGGTTGATGGTACCATACCCCACTTGTTGATTGTAGTGGTACCGAGGACTCCATTGTATTCCTCCATTTCTTCTGTGATGAAGAAAGGGACATCAATCTTTAGCTGCCTCTGGCCTGTACCCAGTGTCACAGGTAGTGTGACTGCCCCCAGTGGGTATGTTGGCTTTCCTGAAAATCCCACCAAGGGGGAGTGAACCTGTTTTATGCTACTTGGCCTTACTCCTAGTATGTTGAGGACTTTCTTGCTAATGATGTTGGGTGAGCTTCCACTGTCTACTAGGATTCTTCCAATGTCCATATCAGTGATCTTCATTGTTATGACCAGGGCATCCTTGTTGTCTGGTAACACATGCTCCATGTCTATTCTTGAAAATTTTATTATGTCTTCTCTCTTTCCTTCTGCTTGTTCTTCTTTTGGCTTAGGGTCCCCTAACTCTGCCATATATGCTTCTCTGGCATTCGCTGACTCTCCTCCAGCTGCATAACCTCCATGGATGACATATACGCTTGCCGTGTGCTGGGATGGCATTCCCTGTTGTTCTCTTTCTCTCTGTGGCCTTCTTGCCCGAGGTGTGGAGGCTGCGGAGGACTCAGCCCCAGCTGGGCGTGAGGGTCCTCCCTCCTGGTTGTTCTGTTGAGGAGGCTGTGGTATTTCTTGTGGTTCTAGTTGCATTGGCTGCTTCCCAGGGTTAGGCTGCCTTCCTGGGGGTATAGGCTCTCTCCTTCTCCCATTGCCCCCTGGTGGGCGCTGGTGCCTAGACACCCTGCTGTTCGTCATTGCTCGTGTTATACCAGGCTTTCTGTCCGAAGTCCGCAGACGGCGCCAAGTGTTAGGTTCCGGGATTTGGGTCAACGGGTGGTCGGCTCAAATCTCGTTCCTCACTGGAGGGGTGGATGATCTGATACTCTCGGGTTGCCCTGCCTTAGCTTGTGTCTTTCCTTCCGTTGCTTCTCTTCTCCTTGCGCCCTGCAGAAGGGGCAGTACCAGACACAGAGAGGGGGGGTGGTGCCTGGTGAACCCTCTCCGATGCCTAAGTCAGTATCGTTTTTAGAGAGATAAAGCTAGAGAGATGTCAGAGCAAAATAATCCAAATTGCCAAGAAGTCCCAATGAATTGTGAAGGTGGGGTATTTATAGGCAACGGTGTCATTAAGGTGGCTTAATGACATCGTTAACCTTTAAATACAATTAATTAACCTTTAAGCGCATAATTAAGACCTTAGGATACGGAGAAGGTAGGCGGAGTGAACCGAGTGTGGGAGTCCAAAAATGGTGCCGGGGCCCTTGGGGGGAGGAGAAATCCAACCCCCAAGGGTAGGGGCTGGGTGAGGGCACCCAACCCCTCCTAGGGAGGATGGGGTTGGCCAACCCCATCCCTCCTAGGAGAGATCGGGTTGGCCGACCCGATCCCTCCTAGGAGAGATCGGGTTGGCCGACCCGATCTCTCCTAGAAGAGATCGGGTTGGTCCACCCGATCTCCCCTAGGGGAGATCGGGTTGGCTGACCCGATCTCCCCTAGGGGAGATCGGGTTGGCTGACCCGATCTCCCCTAGGGGAGGTCGGGTGTGGCCACCCAACCTCACCTAGGTGAGTTTACCTTGGCCGGACGAGCGCTTCGGCCTCGTCCGAGCCGTTGATGTTCTCGCGAAGTGTCCGGGTTGAAGTTTCGATTTACAATCGTTAATGGGATGATAAAAATACAACGGTTCGGAAGTCAACGGGTTCAAATTGGGCGTATATCCATCAGTCAAGTAACGTATAATAATTGCAATGAATTGACAATAGAGAACTATGGATATGCACGAACCGGTCGGGCCCGAATATGTTCCGAACTGGATTGGTACTAATTAAAACAGTATGGTCCGGTCTGGACTGAATTTGAAATTAACACTAAAAATTCTGGACCGATTTTGGACTGGAACTGTAAAAAAAGTCTGGTTCGGTTCAAAACTTGTCCGACCCATTTCCCTATACAAATTTACCCTAATTAAAAAAAAAAACAAAAAACCGATCCTCCGACAAAACTGATCCAGTTAAAAACCAGTTCAAAACAGTCTGGTCCAGTCAAAAATCAATTTTTTGAGAAGTATATTACTGGTTTTTGGTCTGGTTCTCCTCTCGCATAATTGGTCTGATTCTCAAGTTTTTATAATTTTGTATATATTTTCCCTATTTTTTTTAATTAAAACATCTAATACTTGAATCTCATTATTTATTCATGTTCGTATTTGTAAAAAAATATGAATATATAATTTATATAGAATGATATATAATTTATATATAATGCAAAAATTATATTTGAATTATGAAATTATGTGAGTCTCAATGTAGAAGTGAAACTTGGTCTCCACTACTGGAGAGAGTGCCAATTTTACAGTGTCATTTACTGTAGCAAATACTGTAGCAGTGCCACTTTGATGAGTTGGCAGTGACGTGGCTGCTGATGTGGAGGCACTAGGCTAGGAAGTGCTCTTAACATTGAAGCATAACCAGGTTTTAAAGTGTGTATGTATTGGCCAAAAAGAGAAAGTGTAATTAATTGGCTGGAGGTGGGGGTTTGAGATGCAAGAAGATCCTTCCTATCATTGCAGTGAGATTGTTGTATTAAGAAGTAGAAGATGGCATCTTGAGAGGAAGCTCTCCGCTCCCAGAAATTGCTACTTTTCTTTTTGGTTGCCCGCTTTCTCTTCCCTCCGCTTCCACCTTGTAAACCACATCCATACCAGATACCACCTTCCCAAATACAACGTGATGACCATCCAACCTTCAATTTATTCATTTATTTATTAAAACTATGAGCCAAATAGAAACCAAGTAAACAAGACAATGTCGTCAATTCAATAATAATGTAACTTCATTACCAGCTAGTTTGTACCACAGTAATGAAGAACTGTGATCCATTGGTATCAGGTCCTGCATTTGCCATGGACAACATTCCTGCAACACCAAAACATTGTATTATTATTATTATTGCTTTTCATTCAAACCCCCAACACAGCTTTCACCATCTGCTGCTTACCTGGACCTGAGTGTTTCAATTTGAAATTTTCATCTGAAAACTTCTCTCCATAGATGGACTCTCCCCCTCTCCCATCCCCAAGGGTAAAGTCACCTCCTTGAATCATAAACCTCGGAATTATCCGGTGGAATGTGCTTCCTTTATAATTCAGACCCTTCCCACTCTTTCCTGTCCCTTTCTCTCCTACAGGGAAGGAAGGGAGGTTAACACAACTATCAATCAACAAACAATTTACAATTGAAAGAAAGAAAGAGTACCAAATCCTTAAATTATCTAATAACACAACCTCAGGCATCACATCTGAATTATCACCTCAAACCTTATTCATTAATTTTTCTTAATCACTGAATCTACCTACAGCTCCAACATCAATACTGAGACGGCTAGGGCAGGGGACAACTGGATCAGCGCAATACATGCCCAAATTGAATTCTGTGGATAGGGAAGAACTATCATTGGAGTCAGTCACCACTGCCAATCAGGCTCTCCATCCACTCATCGGAGTGGGTGGAGAGGTGCCAATTAGCGAAGAGGTGCTGAAGATGATGGGACTGGAGAGTCTGTTGTTGAAGCGGCTGCTATTGCTACTCCTGGTCAGTATCACAACCATAGGGATTTCAGTCTCATGGATATAGAGTCTAGGTTACACTAAACCAAGATCTGGCTTACCTAAAAGGAGAACTCTAGTCATCTTATCCTATCTATTGCCGCCGGCAACCAACCATGTGGAGACTGCTAACATTGAACGAGACAAAGCCCAAGTTCCACAAACCTTGTTCTTGCCTAGATTTAATGAAGTATAGATCATTTAGTCTGAGTATGATCAAGTCGATGTGATTTCGGTCCCATAAAAAAAGGACCTGTTGCAACTGACCTTAAACCCAAAGGCTGAGGTTAGTGACTGAACTGAAACTCAGTTCACTATTATTTTGAGCCGATTCCCAAATACAAACAGCTATAGGTTAAGAGTGAATCTAAACATATCCTGCAATTCCAGTTAAAAATTCAAACCATATCTATAAATCTGAGTCAAATTAGAGGTACCCTTAGATTCTGGAATGGTATAGGGTTAAGACCAAGCTGGAATCAGACTGATCTTAGTATAGGGAAAATTTCGACCCAGGATTCTAGCTACATGGAGTGGCTTCTGGCAATACAAACACAAAGCGAATTGAAACAAAAAAAACACGAAAAATGGTTCAGCTGAATCACCGTCACCCAAATTTTGACCAGCCCCTTCATAACTAACCCGTATTGTGACAATAAATTTCTACTACAGTGTTTCTTTTGGGTGCCAAATTATTCTTATAAAATGGAGGAAGTTCTTTCGTGAGATGCACATTCATATAAGTTCTATATACACTGAATAATTTGCATGAAGAAAGAGACTACTCCAAAACTTTGCCATAACCGCAATGTTTATTAACCCTAGACGTAGTATTCTCCCACAACCATTTCATGAAATTATATCATATGAGAAACTATAAAAGGTAATCCAAACAAAAGAAAAAGAAGCTGATGTTACTTGGATACCTGTGCAAAGAGCTCGAAAGTTTTCTGCACAAAGAGAAGATGGAACTAGTAAATATTTAGCATCGTATGTTAGCAGCAAGTTATAGATACAGTTCCATGGTATAATAGTAAGACTGGACTTGCACTTTACCTGCTGTTTTAGGGACTGTTTTCCCAAAAAGGCCAATGACAATACGACCTACAGAGAAATTTTACAAGTAGATAATAAGCCCATACTGCAAAATCTGGGATTGATTTCCAATTACAAATTACTATAGCTTAATGGAAACTCGAGAGTTACTTAAGCAATTAACTAAATAACAAACCTTATTAGAAGTCACTCAAATATAAAGTGAAAGAAAGGAACTTCCATGTTCCCTAGTATAAACATAGGGCCAAACTGTCATAATTTAAAACTCATATGAATTTCTATCAATTGGATTTCCACAAATACACAGGAGTCAGATACTGGAGTTAGATGATTGAGAAGAAAGAAGCGAATGAAGTAGTAGAAACAACAATTATTTGAATAGTTGGTAGACTGATTTCCCCTTACAGTTATTGACACTGGGCTTGTGTAATAATAATAATTGTAGAAATGAGAAATCCATACCAATAGGTTTTCCAGCAATCTCAATGTCCAAGTAGACTTTGTGAGTGACCACTTCTAGATCATCCAACTGGCTTTTGACCTGCAAACTACTTGGGTCAGGCAAGCAGGCAGAATTATAAGTGCTAATATATATTATAACGTACAACCTTATCCTCGTTAACGCCGTGATTACCAATTTTCCTGCTTGAAGAAGCTCCGACATCGCTCAATCGGTTCTAAGAGTAAGAACCATCATCAAGGTCACAATTATCAGAAGAAACAAGGATGGATCATCAGAAATGGGAATTATCTATATATTAAGAGAAGCATAAATTATTAACCTGAATGAGAACTAGGGTCCCGAATATGAATATTATCCATAGCAGGGCCGCCGAAACCTGTCGAGTTATATTCATCACTACACTACTGATCCGTCGTCGGGAGGAGGAGAATGAGTATCTGATCCCAACTTTAAGCCCCAAACAGTTCTACTTCTACCCAGTGTTATCGGAACCGGACCGGTCAACAACCGGTTAGGTAGTGACGGCAACAGGCGGGGCGGGTATCGTCATGGAAGTCGATGTATGCTGCGAGTATGAGCTCGATGTCGTCATGGAAGTCGATGTGTTGAGAGGGTTGCCCATCCTTGTATGATGGTTGTTACTTGTTGCATGAAGATTATTAGGTCATTGCGTACATAGTTATCTCAGATGGAGCGTCCATTGCATAAATATTTGCATAAGTGTTGATGCATGTTTGCGCACTGATTGGATTGTTGGTTGCATTTTTCAGGATATCAGATCTTGCTATCTTCTTGACGGAATTGATCTTCCAACGGCTGTTATCATGAGTAAGTCTACTATTTCCATTCTGCGAGTAACTATGTGTTCGGATGTCGACATGGTTGAGCAGCTAAATAATACACCAAGTGTAGATGTTGATGTCCTTGCTTGATTAATTGATGTCGGTACACATATACGTCCTTCTGAAGATTTGGTATGTTGATGATTGATGGGTTCCGATGTAATCGTTAGCCCCGTTAACAAGCCAATGGACGGCGAATAGGTCCAGTGGGCCTCGTGAAAAGCCTGTAAGGCCCAGAGGCCCAATAATAAGGGTCCCGACGATAGCGGCCCCGACACATGAGTTAAACGCTCCCGACTTGCCTTTGTAAAGGCCCCGATAATAAAGCCCCGCAGAGGCCGGACCTGTCCCGTAGAGACTGAAGGTCCTGGGTGGTGATCTAGAATGAGACAACTCTGGAGTCCCCGACGGGAGTCGAGACTTGTAATCAGAGGATAAAAGACTTGTAATCAGAGGATAAAACCGAGAAACCCGCCTACTAGATAAGAGTAGGGGGAAGACGGTTGAGAGATAAACAATCTCCCCCGAGATACGCAGGGCGTGCCCGAGATACGCGGAGCGTGGGGCGAGAAATAAGGAATCCCGGCCGAGATATACGGAATCGTGGCGAGATACACGGAATCACGGCTACAACTGCCAAGCGCAGTAACAGGTAACTGAGGAACCCCTCCTTCTATATAAAGGAGGAGGTTACCTCAGAAGGATCAGCTACGCATATACGAACTGATACTCTTGCTTACCTTCCATTGATTACCGTACTCATTTAAGCATCGGAGAGGGATTCTGGGTCACCACCCAGGTCATCCCCTTTTGCAGGACCACGCGGAGCCTAGGAGTCCAAGCATTTCGTCAAGGACGTAACGGAGCTTCGCCCGTGATCCAACATTGGCGCCGTCTGTGGGAATTCTTACGAAAAGTCAAGATAGCTTCTACTAGATCAATGGCCGGTGGTAAGAAAAAACAGGTTCAGGCTGGCAGTTCTCGTCCCACAGGAACTGTGAACTCCCCGTTACCAGAACGTGTGGCCGACCAAGGCGAGAACCCTGCTTTTTCCCAGACAGGGGGGCAAGATGATGAAGTCTCAGTCCGAGACGTAGAGAGGAACATGCAGGATGTCCCACGGAGGGAGGGAGATGAAGCTCCACCAAACCCGGTGGGCCATGAGGCTGGAGGAGTCCCGCGAAGGGAAGAAGGGTCGTCTTCGAACTCGGAGTTGGCCAAAGCAGTAGCAGAGGCCATGCCGATGTTCCTGGCTGCCATGGAAGCCTTGCTGGACAAGAGAGAGGCTACCAGGAGGGCGGAGGAGTTGCCCCCGCAGGAGAAGTTGCCGCCACCCCCACCGAGGGTGGCCCCAGGAGAACAGGAGGTGCAAGAGGTTTCGCCCCGGGACAAGGGTAAAGAACCTATGCATTCGGAAAAGTTCGTGGTTGACGGCCCAGGTCCAGTGCAGAATAGGACCATTCCCCTGAATGGTCCCCTCACCGCTGACCAGGTGGTGAAGATTGTTAGCATCTACATGGGTGATCAAAAGCAGATGACGTCGGAATTGAGGCATCGGTCCAATCATCCTTTCGTACCGCGACTGATCGACACCGTCGCACCGCCCGGGATAGGCATCCCGACAATCAAGGAATACGATGGGGAAGGTGACCCAGTTCGCCATGTACAAAGACATGTTCAGGCGTGCATGGGTAGGACTTCAAACGAAGATCTCATATGCTCGTTGTTCCCGATAACTCTGGGAGAAAGGGCCATGACTTGGTTCTTCAGCCTTCCGCCAGGAAGTATCACGTGCTGGGCTGACATGCACGATCGCTTCATCAAACAGTACCAAGGTCGGAGACGCCTCCTGAAAAGCGTGAGGACCTTAACCCAGGTGGTGCAGAGACCCGACGAATCGTTGGCGTGTTATTACCAACGGTTCACTGCTAGTGCTGCGGAGATTGATGAAGAAATCTCGGAGGGAGAGATGATCCGCACCTTCCTGCGGAACCTGAGTGCTCCATATGGCTCCGACCTGATGCACAGTGTAGCCGCGAAGGCTATATGGAGTATGGAGGCCCTGCAAGCGAGGGTGAAGCAGCAGATTGACGTCCAGGAGTCGAAGATCGCTGCTGGGGAGCTTGATCCACCGAAATCAGGAAGAGGAAAAGCGTCGTCCAAGCTGTCGGATGAACGCAAGGGGACCGACAAGCAGGAGGGAAGCAGAAACCGTGGTCGCCCCGACAGGAGGGAAGACAAGCGTCCCCCAAGGAAAGACAATCGAGAAGGTCGGGTTACTCCCATCAACAGCTCGATGACCTCTGTGCTAGCTGTGATGGACCGACAGGGTCTCGTCCGATACCCCCCGAGGAAAGAAGGCGAATTCCTAGGAGGCCGTCCTGACCGTTACTGTCGCTACCATCGTGCCAATGGTCACGACACTGAGAACTGTCGGGAGCTGAAGAAGGAGATTGAAAAGCTGATCCAGAAGGGAAAGCTGAAAGAGTTTGTCGGGAAGGGACGGTGCCGATCCCGTTCCAGAAGTCGGTCTCGTTCCCGCTCCAAGTCCCGCGACCGATCCCCGAAGAAGAAGAAGGTTGAGCATGAGGCTTCGGGGTCAGGTGCCCGCAAGGAGAGGCGGGGAACTATCAACGTCATCCACGGAGGAATGGCGGCGGGAGGAGATACCTCTGCCTCTCGGGAGAACTACGCTTCCCGCATATCTGCCGCGGTGGTGCTAGGCAAACGGTCCCGGTCGTGGACCCTGAAGGAGGAAATGGAAATTTCGTTCTCGAAGGAGGATCTAATAGGCGTGGAGAGCCCTCACGATGATGCATTGGTCGTGACCCTGGACGTAGACGGATTCGAGATGAAGCGGATCCTGATAGACGGAGGCAGCTCCTCCGATATTCTTTTCATGGATGCACTGGAAGCCATGGGAAAGACGAAGAAAGACCTGACGCAGGTGGACTTCCCGATGGTGGGATTCTCCGGATCCACTTCCTACCCGTTGGGAATGATTACCTTACCAGTAGAGTTTGGTAGTGGCTGGAAAATGGAGAGGCGAAACGTGGATTTCGTCGTCGTGGAGTCCGCGGGGGCATACAACGCGATCATCGGGAGGACCACCATCAACCCTCTCATGGCAGTCGCCTCGACGGTCCACCAGAAGATGAAGTTCCCGACTGACAATGGGGTCGGAGAGGTCAAGGGCGACCAGGTGGCATCGCGAAAATGCTATGTTAACTCCACCCGACGAAGAAAAAGGGAGGCCATGACCGTCCTTCAAACCGATACCGATCCTCGAGAGGAGTATGGGCGTCCCGCCCCCATGGAGGATTTGAAGGAAGTGGAGATCGATGGGCCTCAGAGGAAGGTGAAGATCGGCTCTGCTTTGTCGGAGGAAAGAGCCCGAGAGTTGATCGAGCTCTTGAAAGAGTTTAAGGAGCTGTTTGCCTGGTCCCCAAGCGATATGCCAGGAATCAGTCCCGACGTGATAGTGCACGAGCTGAAGATAGACCCTGCGATCAAGCCCATTGCGCAGAGAAGGCGTCCGATGGGCGCGGACAAGAGGATCGCAATCCCGCAGGAGGTGGGCAGATTGCTCGATGCTGGATTCATCAAGGAGCTCCGATTCCAGACTTGGGTGGCTAACCCAGTGCTGGTGCGAAAGAGTAATGGGAAGTGGCGGATGTGTGTCGACTTCCACGACTTGAACAAGGCCTGCCCGAAGGACTGTTACCCACTTCCGAGGATTGACCAGCTGGTGGATGCCACATCGGGACATGAGCTGTTGAGCTTCATGGATGCCTATTCCGGGTATAACCAGATCAAGATGGCGAAGGAGGATGCCCCCCACACAGCATTTTACGCCGACAGCGACGTCTACCACTACGACGTGATGCCCTTTGGGTTAATCAATGCCGGAGCAACTTACCAGCGGATGGTGAACAAGTTGTTCGGGGACATGCTGGGGAAAACCATGGAGGCATATGTGGACGACATGCTGGTGAAGTCCCGACAGGCAGGAGACCATGTCCAGAATTTGGCGGCGGCATTTAAGCGGATGAAGTTTCATCAGGTTCGGCTGAACCCCGACAAATGTGCTTTCGGGGTGAACTCGGGGAAGTTCCTAGGGTTCATGGTGAGCCAGAGAGGAATTGAGGTGAACCCTGAGAAGCTGCGAGCAATAGAGGAGATGCAGTCCCCGATGAATCATCGGGAGGTCCAGGTGCTGAATGGCCGGTTGGCCGCGATGAATCGCTTCTTATCCAAGGCGAGTGATCGAGCTATGCCCTTTTTTGACGTATTGAGGGCCAATAAGAAGTTCGAATGGACCGACAAATGCGAGGAGGCATTCCAGGCACTTACACAACATCTCCGTACTCTTCCGCCGTTGGCGAAACCAGTTCCAAGCGAGCCGCTCTTTCTCTATTTGGCTGTTTCTGATGTGGTTGTTAGTTCTGTCTTAATTAAGATTGTTAAGGGCAACCAAGTGCCTATCTATTATGTAAGCAAGGCATTTGCCAAGTCTGAAATAAACTATCCCGCTATTGAGAAGTATCTCTTTGCGTTGATTATTGCCGCTCGAAAACTGCGACCTTACTTCCATGCCCATGAAGTGACGGTGTTGACTAATCAGCCCTTGAAACACTTTTTGAACCGACCGGAGGCGTCGGGGAGATTGGTGAAATGGGCCATCGAGCTGACGGAATTCCGCATTCATTTCGCTCCAAGAACCGCTATCAAGGGCCAGGCTTTGGCAGATTTTATAGCTGAGTCTACGGCACCCGATCTGGAAGTAACGGGTCCCGCAGAGGGGGCAACTAGGGAAGGAGTCCCGACAACAGAACAGCAGCCAGAACAGCCAAATGAGGAGAATACTTGGGAGATGTACACTGATGGTTCATCAAGTGTAGAAGGCTCGGGGGCAGGATTCGTATTGATACCGCCCGGAGGAGGCGAGCCCCTGCGATATGCCTTGGCGTTGACATTCAAGGCTACCAACAATTAGGCGGAGTATGAGGCTCTCATCACAGGCCTCAAGATTGCTAAGGGTACGGGGGTCGACCACTTAAAGGTGAAGTGCGATGCTAGCTTGGTTGTAAATCAAGTCCAGGGGAACTATGAGGCTAAAATCCCGGCGATGAAGAAATATCTGCATGAGGTGCAGACTTTAAAGGAGTTTGCCCTGGGAGTAGCCCCCGAGGAGAATCGGAAGGTGCATTTCCTAGAGAAGGTGATTATCTCAAACATTGACCCAGCGGAGGTCTGTGCTATTGAGACAGGGTCGGAGGAAGAGGAGAAGCCTACTTGGATGACCCCGATGATCACGTACCTGACTACTGGGGTACTCCCCGATGACAAAGTGGCAGCTGTCAGATTGCGGCGGATTGCGGACAACTATGCAATGGTGGACAACCAGTTGTACAAAAAAGGGTACGTAAAGCCTTTTCTAAAATGCGTAGCAGAGCCTGATACAAATCGGATCCTGAGGGAGTTACACGAAGGAGTCGCGGCCTGTCATGAGGGAGCCCGATCTCTGGTGAGGAAGGCATTGAATCTGGGTTACTATTGGCCCTCGATGAACAAAGAAGCAACCGCGATGGTCCGATCCTGTGACGCATGCCAGAGGTATGCCCCAAATATCGTGGCTCCCGCAGCGGACTTAATGCCCATCAGGAATGCATGGCCCTTCGCACAATGGGGAATTGATTTGGTGGGACCACTTCCCCAAGCAAGAGGTCAGTGTAAGTACTTACTCGTGGCTATCGACTACTTCTCAAAGTGGATAGAGGCCAAAGCATTGGCTAGAACGACGGGGCAGCAGATCCTCAGGTTCCTTCAGACTCAAATCATATCCCGGTACGGGGTCCCGCGAGTGTTAATCAGCGACAATGGCCCTCCGTTCAATGGGGCTCAGTTGAAGGAGTACTTGGAAGAATTAAATATTGAGCATCGAACCGCTTCAGTCCGCCACGCCCAGACCAATGGTCAGGTAGAGTCAGCTAACAAGATCGTGATGGATGGCTTGAAGAAGAGGGTCTATGCCTTGCAGGGCCATTGGCTGGATGAGCTCGAGAATGTGCTATGGGCTGTGAGAACAACACCCAAGCAATCAACAGGAGAAACTCCATTTGGCCTAGTTTATGGCACGGAGGCAGTCGCTCCCGTGGAGATAGCGGTGGCGTCCCATCGCGCGAAATACTACGAGCCTCTGACAAATGAGGAAATGAGACGTCTGGACTTAGACCTACTCGAGGAAAAGAGGTGGAAGGCTGATGAAGTCCAGGCCCGAATGCGTCTGGCGACAGCCCGATATTATAATCGGCGTGTCAGGTCCCGACAATTCTTCGTGGGAGAACTTGTCTGGCGGAGGAATGAGTTTGTTCATCAAGACTAGATCAACAAGCTGTCACCAAAATGGGAAGGACCCTACAAGATCGTGGGGATGCCAGTGCCCAACGCATACAAGTTAGAGGATCTCGAAGGCAAGACGTTGAAGCATTCCTTCAGTGGCGAACACTTGAAGAAGTATCATGTTTGATATGAAGCCGCCGCGAATGGCGCAAATTGTCTATCAATAAAATTCGATGTAAGCCTACTTTGAATTATTAGTGAATAAAAGAAGTTGCCTTCCGATCAAACTGCTTTCAAATTTATTCTAACTGTTAATAAGACGTCCTGAGTGACGCGACAAAAGCCTCCCGAGGTACGATGAAAGCCCCGCAGGGGACGCGTAAGTCGTCTATATGGCGCGGCCAAAAGCCTTAACAGGTACGGACAAAAGCCCTACGGGGTACACATAAGTCGTCTATATGATGCAACCAAAAGCCTAGGTATGAAAAAGCCCTGATGGGTCCGTGTAAGTCGTCTATATGATGCGACAAAAAGCCTTAACGGGTACGACTAAGCCGTCCAGTAGAGATGCAATGAAAACCCTAAAGGGAATGGAAATGGCCTTGAAAGGCCGGGGACGAGAAGCCTTAAGTGGCGAAGTCCCGATTTTGGACGAGAAACCTTAAGTGGTAAAGTCCCAATTTTGGACGAGAAGCCTTAAGTGGCGAAGTCCCGATTTTGGACGAGAAACCTTAAGTGGTAAAGTCCCAATTTTGGACGAGAAGCCTTAAGTGGCGAAGTCCCGATTTCGGACGAGAAGCCTTAAGTGGCGAAGTCCCGATTTTAGACGAAAAGCCTTAAGTGGCGAAGTCTCGATTTGATAAAAGCCTTAAATGGTAAAAATGGGAGTATAAAAGTCGGAAGGACGCATGGAGTCATTTTAATGGCGCATCGGAACGTTCTGAGTAACGAATTTAAAGCCGCTTTAGATAAAGTGCAAACGAGTATCGATGCCAAAACAGATGGGAAGAAACCATTTATATAAAGGCCAGAAGGCCAAAGGAGTTCGATACAAGAGATAGAAGAAAAAGACAACAAGGACTAAAAGATGTGAACATTAAACTTGGTCCTTGTTGGAAGATGGGTCCTCAGCAGGATCGGAGGGAGCAAGGTTTGGAGGGACCTGGGCGGAAGGCTCCGCGACTGACGGAGTCAGGTCCACGGCAGCGGTCTCTTCACTCTCCGCGGGGAGGTTGAAATATTTCTCCGCGAAGGGGGCAAGGGTCTCGGACTTCTTGAAGTCAATGGAATCCGCATAGGCTGTGTAGAGTTCTTCGACAGTGTTGAATAAAGTGTCTTCCACCTCGGACTTACAGAACTCCACAGCAGCCAGCTTGAATTCTTCAGAGTCCCGATACTCCCTGTGACCCTGAAGACGACCCTCCTCGCGGCCCTCCTCGAGACCTTGAGCCTTCGCCTCAGCCAGTTTGGCAGAGAATTCTGCCCGTTCCGCTTCAAGCTTGGCTTTGGCCTCCGCCAGAAGATCCGCGAAGACGTTCTTCTCACGAACGAGTTGCTGCTTCTCCCCCTCGTTCCGCTGCTGCTCCACTTGAGCCATCTTCCGCTCCCGACGCATGACAGCCTCATGGTCGTGGACCTTCTTGAGTAGGCTTGTGGACATGTCATCGAGGAGAGCCTTCTCCTTGGCCATCTTATTTTTGGCCGCCACCGCCTCGACACGCTCCATCTGAAGCTTGGCCAAGGCTTCAGGGTTCGACTTGGCTTCAGCCTCCTCCAAAGCGCTCTTCAGAGCCAAGGCGATGGCGAAGCTACGATGCTGGTCCGCAGTTTCCTAAGGTGGAAGAGAAAATAATATAAA
This sequence comes from Clarkia xantiana subsp. parviflora, assembly GCA_036873135.1. Taxonomy (NCBI): domain Eukaryota; kingdom Viridiplantae; phylum Streptophyta; class Magnoliopsida; order Myrtales; family Onagraceae; genus Clarkia; species Clarkia xantiana. The sequence goes on from JAPTYO010000008.1 coordinate 46,417,392, forward strand.
ATTCAGTGATTGAAGGTAGGAATAAAGAAGAGAACAAAGTGATAGGATATTACCTCCATCCGACGGACGGCCATGGCACGGAAGTCCTCTTCGATATCCTCCCGCGACAGGGAAAGTGGCTTCTTCAAAACAGGAGGAATTGATCCCGACAACAAGTGTAGAGCCAAGTCGGGCTCAAGATTGTCCCGACGGATCGAAAATCCAGAAAGGGATTCGATCGGACGCCAGGGGAGCGCTGCCTGATCGGAGGTGTAAACTTTGTACACCTCGTCCATTGGAAGACGGGGAATAGGCTCAGCTCCGGGGGTGCCAGGAACTATCTCAACAGGAAGCTCGGGAGTTGGACTACGAAAAATAGGAGGAGGACTCTTGGACACGTCCCTAGCGGCGGGCCGTGCGCTCCTGGACCTCGACCTGTCACGGGGAACCAGGCCTCCCTCTTCAGGCTCTTCAGCAGACGGAGAAGCCTCCAAATCAGTCACTGGGCGGAACCGAGCTTCCGCCGGAATGTCCTCCAACAGCAATTCTCGCGGGGCTGCAGTCCCCGCTGGAATAACAGCCTCCGTCGGGACAGGAGCCTCCAAGGGACCTGCGGTAGCGGGACGAATAAGGTTAGGAAGAGTACCTTCAGGACACCAGATGATTTGGCGATCGAAATGTCTGTTCTTCCCGAGGACGTTATAATATCCCGCCTCGATAATGTGGGGAATTTCTCCTTGAAGGATGAACTTAATCTCTTGAACCCGTGTTTTCCGATCAGCAGGGATGAACTCCTTGGGGATTAATTTTTTATATTGATTAATGGCACGACGAACGCGCTTACCTTCCTCGACGGTGGTGACCCCGAAGGCCTGATCTATCTCCTCCCGTCTGGCCTTCTTGGCTCCGACTTGCCCTTCAGTCGGAGGAGCAGCAGATAAAGGGGCGGGGGAGGAAGCACCCTTCTTCACCAGCTTGCGCTTCCGCTTGGAACCGCTCTGGACGGCATCAGTCTCGCCCTGCTTCATAATGAGATGAGTCAACAGAGAAGCCTTCTTGACTGCAAAGGTAAAAATAAGATGGTTAGAAATATTACCCAGATGACTAAATCTGTAGAAACAGAATCAAGGAGCCGAACTCCGATGGCAATCAGATGCCGCTCCTGGAGCTTGTTGGCATCGATAGGTATGAAGTTGTCCCCCCAGTGGTAGAGTTGAACCATCTGGAGGGTGTTGAGGTCATCCTCGGAGTAATCTTGAAGCTTGGGGGCAGGGTCCGCCACAACCTCCCATCGAGGCCAGGGGACAGAGCTATGCTGGATGAAGAAGTAATACTTCTTCCAGCCACTATTGTCGGAGCCCGAGTCGCGGATCAGAATCCGATCCTTGTGAAACTTCCAGGTTTCGCTGTCCCAGCCGAAACGCGAGAGTTGCTCTTTTGTCCACTTGGGGAGTCGGGGAGAGAAGGAGCAGAGACCAGATTTATTGCACTTCATACCGTAAAAAGTGCGGAACAACAGAAGACTGTATGTCCACTGCTGGCGATGGCACAGGAGCTGGAAGGCATTCCACACGCGGATGGCGTGTGGAGAGAAAGTACAAGGGTGCGTTTTGTAAAAATTGCACATCTCCACCATGTTTCCACAGAAGGGGAACCGAATCCCCGCGCTTATCTGTCCAGCGGAAACAAACACCTCCCCGGCCCGAGGAGGCGTGATAATGTGCTTCCTTCTACCAGCAGCTTGGGACTCGTAAGGGAAACGAGGCTCCCAATCCGAGGTGATACAGCCCTCCCTAAGGGCCACCTCATACGAACCCTCGGATATTTCATTGACAGCAAACTCAAAGAAGAAGGGAGCCCTAACCTCAGAACTAGCTTCGTCTAAAACAATTGCAGACAAGGAGAATTGAGAAAAGAGGGGTAAACAGTAATCAAATTACGAAAACATGGAAAAGAGGTCCTTACCAGACATGATCGGTGGTCAAAAGGTGAGGAAAAGGAAGATCGGAGAAGTTGAAGTGGCCTTGATCATTTGAAGCACCAGGAGAAGCTGGGAGAGAACTTCGGATACAAGGAGGGCCGAAAGCGAGAGAGTGCAGAAGAAGTGAATGAGACCGAGGTCTTTCCTTTTATAGGCCAAAGGACAACTGAAGGGACATAATCGTGACCGTTGAAGACGAAACAATTTGATCACGACCGTTGAATTAGGAAGACGGTACGGAGGAGACAGCTGGATGGGCTGGATCTGCACCGTTGAAGAGGAAACGACACGATCTTAATCGACGAGATTATAGGCACGGAAAGGACGGGTGTGATGTCACGGTTACTTTTTCAGAAAACAGCAGTCAGGCTGATTTAAACGCCGTTTCTCTATCCTCAGACATTTAATGCTGCAGTAACCGAGGAGCCTCCTCAGATTTGGCAACTGCCCATGGGGCCTGGTGGGCCCAGGACAATCATAAGAAAGAGACTCTGATACGTAATGATCACACACAAAGATCAAAGCCCCCGACGGCGGTATCAGGAGGAGGTGTGAAGACAAAAGCCTCCGACAAAGAGATCAGAAGATCTAAATTGAAAGACATGACGAACTAAAAGTCCCCCATGTCTTGGGGGCAAATGATGGGTTCCGATGTAATCGTTAGCCCCGTTAACAAGCCAATGGACGGCGAATAGGTCCAGTGGGCCTCGTGAAAATCCTGTAAGGCCCAGAGGCCCAATAATAAGGGTCCCGACGATAGCGGCCCCGACACATGAGTTAAACGCTCCCGACTTGCCTTAGTAAAGGCCCCGATAATAAAGCCCCGCAGAGGCCGGACCTGTCCCGTAGAGACTGAAGGTCCTGGGTGGTGATCTAGAATGAGACAACTCTGGAGTCCCCGACGGGAGTCGAGACTTGTAATCAGAGGATAAAAGACTTGTAACCAGAGGATAAAACCGAGAAACCCGCCTACTAGATAAGAGTAGGGGGAAGACGGTTGAGAGATAAACAATCTCCCCCGAGATACGCAGGGCGTGCCCGAGATACGCGGAGCGTGGGGCGAGAAATAAGGAATCCCGGCCGAGATATACGGAATCGTGGCGAGATACACGGAATCACGGCTACAACTGCCAAGCGCAGTAACAGGTAACTGAGGAACCCCTCCTTCTATATAAAGGAGGAGGTTACCTCAGAAGGATCAGCTACACATATACGAACTGATACTCTTGCTTACCTTCCATTGATTACCGTACTCATTTAAGCATCGGAGAGGGATTCTGGGTCACCACCCAGGTCATCCCCTTTTGCAGGACCACGCGGAGCCCAGGAGTCCAAGCATTTCGTCAAGGACGTAACGGAGCTTCGCCCGTGATCCAACAATGATGACTTGTATCATGTTGTATTGTAGGTCGGACTGATGGAAAAAGCTCGTCTTTGCGGATAGCCGATGTATGCAGTAATCCGTTTGTTGGAAGGAATATCCGTACAATTGCCCCCGTTACTCTGGAATCTCCGGACATGGTCGCGGTAAAGGACTTGTGAGTAAGGCACCTCCTTGTATCTTCTTTGAACTTGTTAATTTTCCAAGTTGTTGCTTTCATGTTGCTGAACGCGTGGTTGCAGTTCCTGGCTTTAGCACAATTCTCAAAAGATCCGACGCAGGGGCGCGTTCCTCGAGCGATTCTAAGTTCTTTATGCCGAGTACGACCGTGCTAACTCCTTCTTGCGATAAAGGGAATAGAGTTGAGGGTCGTGCAGTGGTGCCTTCTGCCCCCCGGTCGAGGGACCGGCCGAAGGAGGAGCGTTCCTCCCATTGAGGTAAGCGTTGTTTATTTCTTCACACTTGAAACTTTATCTTGAAGACGGCTGATTTTGATGTACGCATTGCTGATTGTCGCGACTATGTTGAAGAGCTATGTCGTATTGAAGTTGAAGTGACCATTATTCCCGTGTCTTTTGTGCGGATGACGACATTGCATTTGATGTTGACATTATGAACTCTTTGCCATAGATCCTTAGAGATAATGTTATCTCTTGGTTGGTGTCAGGTTGTCTGCTTCCAGCGTGTTGAACCCTTTGTGAATGGGTTGATGTTGTTTTGAGGTTTTCGATAAATCTGTGTTTATGCCTTTGCTTGCATGGTATTTCATCACTTGGACATGTTTTCAATAATAATAAACATGTTATAACTTGTTAGTAATATTTCATACCTTGCGTTATTTTCATTGTCCGTATGTATTGGACTTGCATGATAGGATTGAACTCTTTGTTGTGATGGATAGAACATACGATGTTGCGACTTGCGCATTGCAGGGTGTCATGTACACTTGGTACTTATAGCATTGCAGGTAGTAATGTACTTGGCACTTGGCCTTTGACATGTAGCAGTGTCTTCTTGACGTAGCAAGACTTAAGTTTATACCGTCTCTTAGTTCCACTCTAATGCGACGTTGTTGCGAGATAATTTTGCTGATTTTGTTGTTTTGGCGTTATATGCTAAAGAGCATGATAACGTTATACAAGACTTGATTTTAAGTTTGATGAGTTTTGCTTTTATAAGCGTATAACATGAAGCTATCCTTTTTCAGGCATAAGTCTTCATGGTGTATGAACCCTTAAGAGAGTATACATACTTTTAGTGTGTGGGGTTGTCGTCTATTAAGAGGATTTCCGCCACGATGGGGTGATCAGTCCCATAATGTATTTGCCGCATCCTATTTTTATTCAGGGAATGGCTATGAACACGAGGATTTGCCCAGAGGATTTCACAACATGCCATTTTTTAGAAGTAAACATGGGGTTTGCCCTTTTGAAGAGGATGTCGCAACATGTTACTTTTGATAGATGTGAACATGGGTTTTGTCCCTACAAGGAGGATATTGCACCATGTCACTTTTAGAATATGTTTTGGTTTTCTTCCAAGGCATTGTATGTTGTTGACGTTGTTCCTGAGTGAACGCCTTCTTGAGATAGACGTCGTTATGGATGGAGAAATAAACTCCATGTTGGTGTAGATAATAGATATGTTGGCGTTGTATGCCATAAATCCCTCCTTTAACAAAATGCTTAGCTTATATTGTTGAATGTAGTAATCTTAGTGTAGTATGTACCTATGAACAGAGTTGCGCTTTGTCAAATAGTTGCAATGTTTACAAGTTTGCAAAAATATGGAGTTATGAAATTTTCTTTTTAGTAATGCATATAATAGATAAAGTTAAGGAGTCTGATACGATGACTCCATGTTTGTGCAGGAAACTTCCCTAAGTGCGGACGCGATAGGTGCGGATCGTGACAGGTGCGCATATATCGGGAGCGGAGCTTTTCCAAGTATCACCCGCTATATGTGATTGTGAATATATATGTACGAACGGCGACTATGCATTATTGTATGCGTCCTCTAGTTGATATGCGTTGATGCCTCCTTAGCATGATGTACATGCCTATATATGATCAATGCTTGGTGTTTCCTTCTTAGAAGAATGGTACCACGTGTTCTTGCAATTATTCGTTTCTTCATTTCGGTGGAATGCCGAGCACTTGTCAGCTTGGTGCCCCCCAAGTCGCTTGGCAGTCGTACCGCTGTTTCCTGATGGTTTCTATTACTTCATCTTCTGACAGTGATGCGCCTACTCGGACTATTCTTTCTGGCTCATCTATCTTGATTTCTTGTAATGCTTCAACAAGAGCAGGACGTGCATGATCTACCATTGGGTTTTCATCAATGACGGGAATTCCGTTATTGTTTGTCTTGACATTATGTTGGAGTGCAACCTTGTAGCAGTCTTTTGATAGCCGCTGATCTCCCTTTATTTCACCAATTCCTGCCTTTGTTGGAGACTTGATCTTTTGGTGTGATGTTGACGCTTATCATACCCCACTTGTTTATGGTTTTATACCCTAGGATTCCATTATATACGTCAAGCTTTTCTACGATCACGAACGGAACGCCGATTTGGAGTTGTTGCTTTCCTTCTCTTATTGCGCATTGCACGGTGTTGAATTTAATGTGCTGGTTTTGCGATGTATGCTTCATGTGTTCACTTTCAAGGGGCCTGGGTTTATTTGATGTGTTTCTTCATACACTTGTGACTCTTCCCGAGCTTGTGTCTGTATGACGATTGTGCACATGGTTGAGAGATGTTATACTGGTGGAATCCTCATCTTCTCCTTTGTTTTGGCCGAAGATTAGGTTTCGCTGTCGGCGTACGTTTTGAGTGGTATGATCCTTCTTGTGTTCTTGACAAGGGTAAACTTGCTGGATGTTGGAAATAATTCTCTAACTCTTTTCTCGTGATGGGTTTGGCACCAGCGTGCGTATAACATAGGAGCGTATCCTGAATTCCTATCTTCCAGAATGTTGATAACGTTGTCACTTGGGTGATGCCCCCGTCTTGTTTATTATTGCAGCGCGATTTTTAGTCTTGTGCGTATAGAATGCTTGAGGCTCCGTTGCATGAGGGATGTTGTATGGCCTAAGCCGTTTGTTGTTCCTAGTGCGATAACTTGTGTTGTTGACGCAATTAATATGTGCGTAGTTATTGGCGTTATTCCAAGGTAGTATGCATGATATAGTAATGTACTTACGAAAGTAGATTTAACCTTCAATAGATATTTGGAGTTCGTACAACGGATTACAGGAAGGCGTCTACTGATCGCTCCTTTTGAAAAGTACTAAGGCTAATAAACATAAGTTGTACTTAATCTAAGAAGACTTAAAGTAGATATGCAAAAATGGAGATAAAGGGATTGATGATGTGTTTAACGTCTTCATAGGTGAATTGTCGGCAAGTTGATTCTGCTACGTGCCACATAGTTCCTCAGTGCATCTAGCGTGTTGAGCTCTTCAATCTCCACCTTTGTGGATGAACAAATGTTGGTGTTATGCCCCCCAGTTTTATGGTGCTTGCATCGTTCTTCAACGTTCTTGCCAAGGAAGGCAGTCATTGGCTCAAGTGGACGGTGAAGTTTGTTTTCCGAGAGTTTGAAATTTGTTTCCTCCACCTTCGTGCTCCAAAGACTGTATAAGTTGTCATAATTGGTTCCATGAATGACGTTGTTTTTTCCGCGCTTGGCGAGAGGTGGATTATCATTCGCCCTTTCTTTTCCTTTCCCTTTTCCTGAAGACTCCACATGAGACTTCTTTTGATGCTTATTTCCTTGGTCGATATACTTCTTCATTTCTTCTTTTAAGATAAAGCTGTTTACACGAAACCTTAATCCAACACGGCTTTCCGTCTCGTGGCCATACACTTCGTGATTTTCACACCATTTGCTTCCATCTTTTCCCAATGGGCCCTTGTGGAAATTAGAGGGCTTTTTCCACAGCTTGGTCTCCTTTATCTCTTTCAAGATGACGGACAGCGGTGTGTTCAATGGAACACATTTGGCGAGATTGGTCTTTTTGAGCCTTTGGACGTCTGACTGGAATGACCTCTTTTGTTGCGGTTGTCTCTTTTCCCAGGAAGCGTCTATCTTTTCCTCAATTATTGCCTTCAAGGTTCTTGTTGTAAGTCCCGTGATTGGGACATCATCGTCATTAACAGGTTTTTTCCGTCCCTCCTTGTGACGGATGTCAGCATCGTCTTGTCTTGTCCTCGTGGAAGAACCTTCCTTGTGTATTTTTGAGCGGGAGGTTGGAGGTTGTTTCCATGCCCCTTCTTGGTGTTGTGCTATCACATACGGGTTGTATGTGCGTGCAGCTCCTTGCCTTGGTTGTTGGTACTGGAAGGTACCTTCCGTGTATTGCCCCCCTATTCTTTGGTGTGGTATGTCTTGATGACTTGTGACTCGGGACTTTGTTCTTGTCTCGTCGACTTGTCCGTTGATTGGAGGTAGAGGTGGTTGTGGTGGGGCATATCCTTGGTTCCTTAACATCTTTCGGAATGCAAGTAGCTCTTCGAGCGCGGTCATCATGGTAGGAGTGACAGGTGGTGGCGGGTTGACACCATTGTATTGGAGGACTCCTTGGTCGTACTGTGCGAAGGATGCACTTCTTGTTGGCATGAAGAAAGCATTGAACGTTGCAACAGGCATGTGGGAGGATCCAAGTCGACTTCTTGTCGGCTTCTGCGTGGTTATGACCAAGGCGTCGTGGTACGCCATGTGCTCTTTGTCCTTTGATGAAAAACCAATGACATCTTCAAAGGCGGCATCCTTTATGACAGCCTCCTTTATGTCGACATACTCCATGTTGGTATCATGGGACTTGTGCATTGTCTTTACAACGTATACTTCTTGCTCGTATGACTTCTCGCTTTCAGCATCAAAGTCTCCATGGATCATATCTACTTTTGCCATCTTTTCCGGATGGGATGCAATGTATGCTGTATTTTGGACTTTAAGGCCATGCTGTGCGGAAGGCACATTTGCGGTTGGCACGGATGAGGCGGTAGACTCTGCTTCCGGAATGTGAGAAGGTCCTGGTTGGCTTCTTGTCGGCTTCGGCTTGCTTGCACCCGCCTTCTTCGTTCGTCTTCCTGTCATAGCTTGCAGTATGGAACGGCTTTTTGTTCGAATCACGCTGACGGCGCCAAATGTTAAGTTGGTTTCCACTTGGGTAACTTCGGGCTTCTCTCCCACGAACGGGCTCTGGATGTGTGCACAGGAATGGGTATCTGCCTGTATGCTGCGAACCTTGAGACACGATCCTCGAACTAGTCTTCAACTTCCCGACTTTGATCTCTCGAAATCCGGGTCCTGCACAAAGGGCAGTAACCAGCGTGGAAGAGGGGGGATGCTGGTTGGGCCCTCTCCGACGCTCAAGTCATAATCTTTAGAGAGAGAAAGTCTTTAGAGAGAAGTCAGAGCTCGAAAAGCCAGAATGAGGGAATTGTTTAAAATGGGAGACCTAGGTCCCTATTTATAGGAAACCAAAGGATCATGCCCGGTTTGATGCCGGTTTAAAGGAAAACATATATCGTCATCAAAGGGGGGCTATGTGCACACTGACTTCTCGTACTTGGCAAAATAATCGGGATAAGTGCACGGAGCATGTCGGTAATCCGGACCTACCCGGATTGCCTTGAGGCAATCCGGAAGTCCCGCGGTCCGGTACTGCGCGTATTCCGGACCGTTTCGGACTTGGGTGTCTGCGGAAGAGTTCTTTTACGGGTTTTGGAGTATTTTGCGAGGCCCGAAATGTAAATACGAACCCGAATTGGACAGATATCTAACAAGGATACTTTAGGTGCCTCTTCATAAGGCTCCTGGGATTAATCACACACTCGAGGTGAAGAAGTTTGCGCCCGCCAGAATCACGAGGATTCCTTCCTAGCACAACCGAGCTGTGACCCCGTGGTCGAACGTGGCACGCGTAGTATGAAGCACACGTTGATAGCATACCTGAACCTTTTGGGTTGACAGGAAAGGGATATGTCAATCATGCTATCACAGATTTTCATCTGGCCCATAATGTGGTTTAACGACGAACGAACTTCATCACGACGTTATGCAAAATGAAGATCACGTCGAGTTACTTCTAAACTAGATAATCGTCTTGCTTAATCAGGCTTATCCCCTGACTCTTAGCCAGTCTTGCTTGGTAGAGGCCTCCCTCCACCGCAAGACGACCGTACCTGTGTGACGAGGTAAGACCACATTTGACATAGTTTTGGCAGAGGATTGCGTCCTCCTACGACTTAGTTTATAAACCGTAAATCTGATGTAATCAAAACATTATGACGTCGATTGATCATAAACTCAGTTGCAATTCTCCCGCTTACAAAATGTAACATTATAATATCAAAATGTTATCACAGATACATGCCATTTCTAAACCCTACGCAATCTAAGTAGTTTTATATGCTTTTCGAATATCTCCCTGCATAGTGGTTTTATTAATGGGTTCGTTACCAAGTTATTGGTGGACAAGTATTCCAAAGTGATTATATTGTCTACTACTATTAAAATTTAGCATGAAATTATTTCTCATCAATGTGTTTGGTCCTACTACGGTACTTCAGATTTTTAACTGCCGCAATGGCTGCTTGACTGTCAGAGAAGACCTTCACAAGTTTATTCTCAACATCAACATCAAACAGTGCAGTTAGAAGCCTTTTGAGCCAGACCGCTTCCTGTGTATTCTTAGAGAGAGCTACGAATTCCGATTCCATTGTGGACAGTGCGACTTAGGTTTGTTTCTTGCTCGTCCATGAAATGGCTGCATTAGCAAGGAGGAATGATCCTCCTGTGGTGGACTTACGATCATCCGGGTCGCCACCACGGTCGGCGTCAATGTAATCGGTCAATTCTAACTTCCTACCCTCATAGCACAGTTCGTAGTTGGCAGTACCTTTTCAGATAAGGAGTTCCTCGTTTTATAGTCTTTAAATGTTGATGGCCAGGATCTGATAGGAAACGTGCTACTAGGCCTACGGCGTAACAGATATCCGGACAGGTGGCATGGCGTACATCAAACTACCGACCATGCTCAAATACTCCGCACCCTTCATCTGTTCACGCTCTGCCAGGTTCTTGGGGCCGTCACGTTTTGACAGTGCGCACCTAAACAACATTGGGGTTTTCACGGATTTTGGCATCCTGTAATCTTAATCTTTTCAACAATTTGTTCATGTAAGCTTCTTGAGATAGACATGATTTCCGGGTAGCCCGATCTCTGGCAGTATTAATGCCTAAGATATACGTGGCCTCTCACAAGTCCTTCATCTCAAATACAGATGCCAACCAGGACTTTGACTTATTCATAAATATCATGTCGTTTACAGCAATAAGTATGTCGTCCACTCATAAGATTAAGATGACATACTTAGACCCGGAGGTCTTATAATACACGCATGGATCCTTGTGATAAACTCACAGATCTGTTTCCTACAATTTCCTCGTGGAATCTGCGGTACCATTGCCGAGACGACTGTTTAAGACCGTAGATGGACCTTTGGAGTTTACAAACTTTACGCTCGTTGACAGGAGTAATGAAACCCTCTGGTTGTTCCATGTAGATCTCTTCTACAAGTTTTTGAGGAGGAATGCGGTCTTAATACTCATTTGATGAGGTTCGTAACCGAAACCTGCAACCAGGACCATGAATGGCCCTGCACCGTGTTTTACGCACAGATGGTGAGTATGTATTGTAAAAGTCCATCCATGAAGTTAGGTATAGCCTTTTCGCAACGAGTCGAGCTATGTATCGCTCGACCTTTTCCATCAGTGGCGAGCCTTCTTTCAGGACTCACCTTATCCTTATGCCCATGTGGTTAGCAGGTAAATCAACTATTGACTTTAATGGCTTTCATTCAGGAGATCTCTCTCATTTATTATTTTCTTTCATTTCTCCACTTGAGGTCTTTCCAATGCACGTCGACAACCAATAGAGTGAGGTTATCACTCATCCAGATGGGATACTTCTTTGGAGAAGTTCGACGTCTTTGACTTTCTTCTAGGCTTGATTATCCCGTCTTTGAGTCTTAAAGTCTCTCCCACTCAGAATAATGCCTCTTATCGAAGCATTTCTTCCAATCGGGATCAATTTTCCCACTCGAGATGATGCTTCTCATCGGAGCATCACTTCTATTGGTAACAAGAGGAGTGCTTTAACCATAATCGACAACTTTCCTTATACGACTTCTCGTTCTCAGAATTTTATTTCCAAGATGAATTCCTTGATCACTAGGATCTGGAACCAACTTTGTCGGATCACTCCCACTGGAAACAATGGGTAGTTTAGGTAGTTGTGAAATCCCCGTTTTAGCATTACGATGATCAGGTTCTACTTGATTCGTCCAAATAGCAACAGTGATTACTGGTGGTAGGTGTTTAGACCTCCCACTGGATTTATTACGAAAATGTTCCCATTATCATTTACCATGTCATTCACTTGAGTTGCTGGTTCAAATCTCACCCACTCGAATTAAGTGGGACCTGATGTCAGTAATATCCTACTCCTGATTTGATCAAGACTCATTATTCTGAACTGTCAATGCATCAGAAAATCCGTCCTCAAGTATGTATTGTCACATGTTCGACCACGGTACTATGTCTTTAAGCTGTAAACATGTATTTTCAAAGAGTAGTAACATACTCTTGTCCTAAATACGTGTTTAATGCGCAAATTAATGCCGCATGATGATATGAGTAGCTCTTTATCATTCTTCAGCTTTTATGGCGGCGTGTCTTACTGATTACAATGGAACATAGTTTTACATTAATGTGAATCATTTTCTCATCATCCCATAGGGAACGTGTGACGAAATGACTACAACATTTATTTTACAAACTATGCTAATAGAAGTGTGTCATTTGATTTGAATGCTTAGCCTGACTTATCGTTCAAGGCGTACGGAAGGAAAATCGTGTAACCGACTTCATCCTTCTTCGTTTGCTAACTTATTTCAGAGATTTTATCCCATCTCCGATCTGAGCATTTTAGGTTTTCACCTTATGCGTCAGTCGATACTTTTACAAGGTCGCTGTATCTTTTGAAGCCTACTTCCTACCGATGTAAATGTTATATATAAGTTATTTCTGAAGGAATGCAAACAAAAATTCAGCACATCATCATTTTATACACTTCATTATTAAAATCATACTTTGAAACGATGTGTTCCTCTTTCGAGGTCCACTTACGCGAGGCGTAACGTACCCCAGTTTAACCTTCGGTCAAATCGTTTCATTTCTGAATTTAATACAATTTAATCCAGTTGGTTTCGCACATGATTATCATTACAGTTTATTTCATCCAATGGATTAATAATAATAAAGAAAGACATAAGCAATATACTTATAAGCAATGCATCAAATATCTAATTAAAAGGATCGAAAAGCTTGAGAAACGGTAGTTAATACTTTTTTTTAGTATGGTTACATGCTCAAAATAAAATGTTTCCTGTGTTTCAAGGAACATTATTAAGTATCCTTTAAACTGAAGAATTTAGAAGAGGTTTATTAAGCAAAGAAAATAAAATTAAGTCTTTCATTCAATCTTTATATCTTCGGGGCAAGCTCCTCAGGTTTGTGCTTGTTCTCCTTCTCGGTTATGTAATCCAAATGAATTGAATTACTCTCGAGTACGAGGATTCCTAGAAGAACTTATGAGTTTATCATTATTCTTCAGCACGTACATTGGGAGGATTGGTACAGGCAATAGCAAGGTGTCCTTTCACGCCACACCTAAAACACGTTCGAGTTTCCTCTTTATGTGTCTGTTTTGCTTTGCCTTTCGCTTGAACTTCTTCTGAGGTTTTGGAGCTAGAGGCTTGTCAGCCTTGACCTGGAGATTCTTTCCCTTCCTCTTGTGCTTACCCTTTTGCTCAGCTGTAAATGAGGATGCAATATGCATTACCGTCCTAGGCTTTTCAGCCTTGAGACGATCATCTTCCAGCTCGAGATGAACTCGTACTTTCTCAAGGTTATCGAGTTGAGTGACATGGGTAAGGTGCATTTTCATGCTACTCCAAGAGTCAGGTAAGGATCAGATCATGCATTGGACTTTCTGTTCCTCCGTCAGGATTTCTCCTGTTTCTTGAGTTCAGCAAGCATGTTAGACATATGTATGCTATGCTCCTTCATTGTATGTTTTGGATTCATTTTGTATGAGTCTAAAGCGATGTTTAACGATCGCTTCTGGGCAGTGGTGTAAAAACCAAACCCTGCCTTAAGACCATCCCATAGGTCCTTGGCAGACTCATAGTGATCATACCCATAGAGTATGTCATCCTCAAACAGTGACAGCAAGGCGGAACGGATCTCCTGGTCCTATGCATTCCATTCATAATGGGTTTTCTCCAGTTTAGCCATGAGGTCTCCCTCTGGCCTGACTTTCTTCGTAGTCAGATGCTCCAAACCTCTCATTTCAGTAATTACCTTTTACGCTCGCTTATTCCAGATCTTATAATTTTTGCTGTTCAATCTCACTGCCTTGTTCATTTGGGAGATTACATTGCTGATCGCAGCCATTGCTAACACTTTGATAATCATGCAGAAATTAGGTAGACAATAAACACTTTGAGAAAGAATTGCGTACATCAGATATCTATTAAGATTGAATCCGACAAATAATGATTCCTCAGTCATCTAAACCAACCGACCCCCAATAAACAAATGGAAGATGGTTGTGAAAGAGTTCACATTAACGCTGTTTTCAATCCAATAGATCAGTCTTTTAAAACGGTTTTAATCTCAAATTACCGAACGAGAATTTTAAAACAACCATACCTGATCTTGGCTTTCCCAAGGCCCTTTGTATTTTGGAAAATATTCCGATGAATTCACTCATGCATATATAATTCTACTAACCATGTAAATTATTATACGCAAGTAACATTTATCAAACAAATCACATTCATGCTTACGCGTCATGCGTCTAATGTTCCGAGGAACTCATGCTTGCATATATAATTCTACTTCTATGTAAATTATCAAATGAAACTTCATCCTCAACACTCTAGCATACGTTTCAAACATGAAAATTCCACAACAATCATAAATATTTGGCGACTGGTTTTCGGTTTTAAACTAATTTTAAACATTAGGGGCCTGATTTGCAATTCATGTTTATATTTAATTACGCAACATTCTAGACATGAATCCCAGGCATTTCCAACCATCACAGCATGTCTATCCTAGTGCGCATTCCATATATTTAACCAGGGCTCTGCCCACAACATGCAATATCCAGCTAGCTTGATTAAGTCAAGACAACATTTCTAATCATGCATTAATATATATTGAATCATAAACAATTGAAATTCAACCCTCTAACTAATACAGTCCCAAAAACATTTATCTGCGAGATCCATCCCCATAATCGAAACAAGGCATAAAGGTTAGCAAACCTATGAGCACTGTGTAGTCCATTTAAAGGTTCAGAAACATTTGGATTTTAAAACTTGACCACCCTATTTTATTTAATTGACTTGAATTCGGTTTTAAAAATCATTTCGGTTCAGTCAATCTCGGTTCGGTTTGGTCCGGTTCGGTTCGGTTTAAAATCTGGTTCGGTTCGATCCGATTTAATTTTAAAATCTGGTTCGTTTCGAACCGATCCAATAAAATAGAGTTTGGTCCGGTTCAAGACACAAAACTGGTTCGGTTAGATCCACTTAATTGCCCCGATTCGACCCGACCCGACTAGTTCGAACCGATTGAGAAAACCCGGTTCGATTTAAATCCGTCCTGGTTAGACATATTGGACCGGACCAATAATTAAAATTTCAAATGTTGGGCCGTAATGTTTACTTGTGGCCCAAGTATGGTTTTAAAGTCCAAAAATATTTAACTTACCCACCAAGTAACATTAATTATATAAAATAATTTCCAATATTAAAAATATATAAATTTTGGCCAAATTACTAACATATATATATTTATTGTCAAGATTCTATCTATAAGATTAAATCAATCAATAATATATATATATGTAAAAATCATCACAATATATAATATATATATTTATTTATTGTCAATATCTAAAATAGGGTAACCAATATACTAACAATATATTTTCTCAATCTTTTAGGCAATAAAATCTATCAATAATACATTTAACCCTATTAAATATTTAGATATATTGATAGTAATATATATTTCTATATATTTATGTGAATCTATCCTCATGTTCCCAACTATAGATATATTGTTACCTTAATTAAAATTAAAATATGGTAAACAATATAATTTAAAATTTGTGCCGAAAATTCTGTCCCTTGGTGCTTAAAAAATTTAAAATTTTACCTTGTAATTTACCTAGAGTTTCGGCTAACAACATCAAATTGGGAAAAATTGGTCAAATTTCAAGATCAAATTTTAATAAGATCTACAATCCAATGTTTGATTTTGATAAATATTACAATTTTCTTGAAGATCATGAACATCAAACTAACCAAGAACATCATGAAAATTTCGGATTCACAAATAACCCCAAAATATTGAAATTTTAAAAATTTTCTTTTAAAAAATTTCGGTTTTCAATTTTAAACTTCAAGAACACCAATTAATCAAAATCACGAATGTCAGACCTAAAATCTAACCTACGGCGATATACGTTTTGGAAAACGTGCATTTTGAAAAGAGTCGCCACTAGTTAATTGTAAGGCTAACTAGAATCTTAAATTACCTAAGCGAATAACGAATTACACACCTAGGTATAAAATCGGTCTACGATCAGAAATACAAGTTCGGGGGTTCTATTACGAATTAAAACTCATGGAATTAATCACGCCCTTTCGGTACTCAATTTGCGAATTTGCCAATTTTATTGTTTACACATGTATTACCCTAAATTAATCCAACAATGTCAAAATTAATCAAATTTCATCATACGAAAAGATATTATCAAATACAATACCAAATCTAACAATTAATTACATCCTATAATTCCTATTAAAAAATAAATCTAGAATACTAAAAAACTTTTAACATGCTATCAAATTAAAATCAATCACTTTAAATTAAACTACTAATTAAATTTTACCAATTACATTTAAACTATTAATTAAATCTAACTAATTACATTTAAATTATTAATTAATTGTAACATAATAATAATAATATAAAACAGAAAATATAATAATCAAATATTAATAATAATCTATTAAAAAAAATTACCTTCGTCTTCTTCGATAGGGCAACCAGCAGCAGAGATAGCTCAGGCCAGGGGCACGGCAACGGCGGGGCAGGGACGGAGCAGGGACGGACGGCAGCGGACAGACGAGGTCGTGGCGGACGGTTCTGGTGGACGGGGTCAGCAGCAGCAGGCACCGGTCAGCAGTGATGGACGGCAGTAGCAACAGCTAGCACCGGCAGCAGCAGCAGCTAGCACTGGCAGCGGACGGACGGGGCGGAGCAGGGGCGGACTGTTGCAGACAGACGAGCGACGGCGGGAGCAGGCGAGGTCGTGGCAGACGATTCTGGTGGATGGGGTCGCCGGTCGCCGGAAGTCAGCGGTGAAGGTCGAGACGGAAACGAAGAAGAGAATTTTTTTTTTTTTTTAAATAAAGCACAAAATGGCAAAATTCACACGGATCCCAAGGAAAGTAGTCTTATTATTTTCTGATGTGTTATCTCTCTGTTTACAATGTAACCTAGACCCCTATTTATACTAAAAACCTAATCTAGATTATAGATAAAATTTAAATAAAAAATTATAAGAGATAATTATTCTAGAGAATATTCCTAAGGATATTTATCTTTACAGATAATTATTTTTTTAGAATAAAAAATAATAGCTGGAGATAAATATCTTACATATAATTTTCTAAAATAAAAAAACTAATTATTATATATATATTTTTAAAAAATTCCGGAAATATTAAATCAATTCGAAATAATTTAGAATATATTTTATAATAATTTTCCTAATGTGCCCTTGAGCATTTTTGGAGACTTTGTGGCTTGACGCGTCCGGAATTTGACGTATCATGTGTAACGTCGTTACGTCCGGGTCAAAATCGAGTGTTTACAGTTTGCCCCTCTTTGGTCGAACTCCCGTAGAACGTGTTCGGAGGGGTTTGTCCAAAGACAAGGAAACACTGATTTTGACCAGAAAGTATATTCTCTTCCAATTCTTCAAAGTCTTCATGGTGGCTCATATGCTTATTCTGGTGCGGAAAGATAAAACCTCTGTCGGCGGGACGCCTGTTGGCGGTGCCTCCATTAGTGATGCAGAAAGTAAAGCCTCCAGTGGCGGTGCAGAAAAGTAAAGCCTCGGTCGGCGGTGCCCCTGTTGGCGGTGCCTCCGTTGGCGGTGCAGAAAGTAAAGACCTCAATCGACGATGCCTCCAGTGGCGTGCGACAAGGAAAAGCCTCCAGTGGCGGTGCGGAAAGTAAAGCCTCCAGTGGCGTGCAGAAAAGTAAAGCCTCCAGTGGCGTGCGGGAAAGTAAAGCCTCCAGTGGCGTGCAAAAAAGTAAAGCCTCCAGTGGCGTGCGGGAAAGTAAAGCCTCCAGTGGCGTGCGGAAAAGTAAAGCCTCCAGTGGCGTGCGGAAAATTAAAGCCTCTGATGGGTTTCGCTATAGCCGTTAGGCCCTTTAACGACGAGTAAACGGTGAATAGGCCCATTGGGCCCTAAAAGAGGTCAAGAAGACCAATGCGAAGGGTCTCGAAAAGAGGAGTCCCGACGGTGAGAGGTCCCGACAAGGTCGGTCCCGATATGCGAGCTGGACGCTCCCGATGAGATGCCTTTAAGTAGGCCCCGATGAGATGCCTTTAAGTAGGCCCCGATGATGAATCCCTGAGGATGTTGGCCCTGTCACGATGACGAGGGGCCCCGAGCGGTGACACAATGAGATAACTCTGGAGTCCCCGATATTGGTCGGGACCTGCTATCAGAGGTTGAGGCCGAGAAATGCGCCCATTATCAGAGTAGTGAGGAAGTGGCCGAGATAAGCGGGATCGTGGCCGAGATAAGCGGGATCGTGGCTTAGATAAGCGGAACGTGGGCTAACTGCCCCAGCGGTTCATCAGGTAACTGAGGTAACTCTTCTCCTATAAAAGGGCAGAAGTTACCTCAGATCATACACGATTACACACTGATACTCTTGCTTGCCAGTTTTATTGAGATAATTGAGATACTCATTTAAGCATCGGAGAGGGATTTTGGGTCACCGCCCGGTTTATTCCCCTGTTGCAGGATTACGTGGAGCAAAGGACCTTGGATTTCCGTCAAGACCGTACCGGAGTTCCAACCGTAATCCAACATTGGCGCCGTCTGTGGGAAACGCAACGAAAAGCAACAATGACTTCTACTCGTTCAATGGCGGCTGGCAAGCAGAAGAAACAAGGACAATCTGGTGGTTCCCGTCACCCTGATGGAACTCTGAATTCATGGCTGCCGGAGCGTGCTGTGGACCAAAATCCCCCTGCTGAGGTTTCCCGAACAGGGGGGCACAATGAAGTTCCTGAGGATACTGCTCAACACCAAGAGAATAGGGAGGAGGATGCTCCTCCAAACGCAGACCTGTCGAAGGCTGTGGCGGATGCCATACCGATGTTCTTGGAGGCCATGGAGGCTCTCCTAGAGCGGAGAGAGGCTGCCAAGAGGCAAGAGGAGGTGCCTCCACCGAGGGAGGTTCAGAATGCATAGGAGACCCAACCCAGAAACCGGGACAAGGGCAAGGAGCCCGCTCAAGCGGAGCGATTTGTGATCGATGAACCTGGACCGGTGCAGCATCAGACCATTCCCCTTAATGGTCCCATCACCCCCGACCAGGTGGTGAAAATTGTGAACATCTGAATGGGGGATCAGAAGCAGATGATGTCGGAACTGAGGGATCGATCCACCCATCCCTTTGTTCCCCGATTGATAGACACCCTCGCCCCGCCAGGGCTGGGTATCCCCACGATTAAGGAGTATGATGGCGAGGAAGATCCAGTTCGTCATGTCCAGAAGCACCTCATGGCTTGTCTAGGCAGAGCCCCGAATGACGATGTTGTGTGTGTGTTATTCCCAGGTACACTGGGTGAGAGGGCCCTGACGTGGTTCTTCAGCCTGCCCCCAGGATGCATCTCCAGCTGGGCTGATATGCACGACCGTTTTATTCAGCAGTATCTGGGTCGTCGGCCCTCTTGAAGAGCGTGAGGTCCCTAGGCCAGGTGGTGCAAAGGCCCGACGAATCGCTGGCACATTATTACCAGCGGTACACTGCTAGCGTGGCTGATATTGATGGGGATATATCGGAGGGAAAGACTATTCGAACCTTCCTTCGGAACCTGACAGCCCCCTATGGTTCCGACCTGATGCACAGTGTGGCTGAGAAGGCTGTGTGGAACACGGAGGCGCTGCAAAAGAGGGTGAAGCCGCAAATCGATGTGCAGGAGTCGAAGGTAGCTGCTGGGGAGCTTGATCCTCCGAAGTCAAATAAGGGGAAGCAATCGTTCAAACCATTGGATGACCATAAGCGGAAGGATAAATCCGAGGGCAGTCGGAGTCGGGGTCGTTCTGATCGAAGGGAGGACAGACGTCCCCCTCGAGGAAGGACAAGAGGGAGGACTATCACATTCCTCTCAATAGTTCCATGGCTGAGGTGTTAATGGTGATGGATCGACAGGGTATCTCTAGGTACCCCCCGAAGAAGGAGGGAGAATTTTTGGGATCCCGCACCGATCGTTACTGTCGGTTCCACCGCCCCAGCGGTCACGACACTAACCATAGTCGGGAGTTGAAGAAGGAGATTGAAAAGCTGATCCAGAAGGGGAAGCTTAAGGAGTTTGTGGCTGAGAGGCGGTGTCGATCCCGCTCCCGATCTCGATCGCGGTCCCGTTCCCGATCCCGCGATCGGTCCCCGAAGAAAAATAAGTCGGAGCCAGAGTCTTCTGGTGCCCGTAAGGAGAAGCGGGGCACCGTTAATGTGATTCATGGAGGATTGGCAGCAGCAGGTGATACTACAGCCTCTCGGGAGGTCTATGCCTCTAGAATTTCCGCTGCTGTGGTGCTGGGCAAGAGGTCCCGATCCTGGACTGCAAAGGAAGAGTTGGTGATTTCTTTTTCAGCTGAGGACCTGGTAGGTGTGGAGACTCCGCACGATGACGCTTTAGTCGTGACCCTGGACGTGGATGGGTAAGAGATGAAGCGAATTTTGATCGACGGAGGGAGCTCCTCCGATATTCTGTTTATGGACGCGCTGGAAGCCATGGGGAAAACAAAGAAGGATCTGAAGCAGGTGAACTTCCCGATGGTTGGGTTCTCTGGTTTTACCTCCTATCCGCTGGGAATGATCACCTTACCAGTGGAGTTTGGTAGTGGGTGGAAAGCGGAGAGGAGGAATGTAGAGTTCGTGGTGGTTGAGTCCGCGGGGGCTTATAATGCGATTATCGGGAGAACTACCATCAACCCCCTGATGGCAGTTGCCTCGACTGTTCACCAAAAGATGAATTTCCCGACTGACCATGGAGTCGGGGAGGTCAAGGGCGACCAGATGGCTTCCAGGAAGTGCTATGTTAATGCTACCCGAAGGAGAAGACGGGAGGCTATGACTATCCTCCAAACCGATGCTGATCCCAGAGAGGAGTTTGGGCGTCCCGCCCCTATGGAGGATTTAAAGGAGGTTGAGATTGACGGACCTCAGAGGAAGGTGAAAATCGGGTCCGCCCTGTCTTACGAGAGGGCCCGAGAATTGATTGAGCTGCTGAAGGAGTTTAAGGAGCTGTTTGCCTGGTCCCCGAGCGACATGCCAGCTATCAGCCCCGATGTGATTGAGCATGAGTTGAAGATTGATCCCGCGATCAAGCCTATCGCGGAGAAAAGGCGTCCGATGGGCGCAGACAAGAGGATTGCGATCCAGCAGGAGGTGGGCAGGTTGCTCGATGCTGGATTTATCAAGGAGCTCCGATTCCAGACTTGGGTCGCCAACCGGTCCTAGTGAAGAAGAGCAATGGGAAATGGCGGATGTGTGTTGATTTCCGCGACTTGAATAAGGCTTGCACGATGGATTGTTACCCGCTTCCGAGGATCGACCAGTTGGTGGATGCTACGTCGGGACATGAATTGCTGAGCTTCAAGGATGCTTACTCGGGCTATAATCAGATCAAGATGGCTAAGGAGGATGCCCCCCACACTGCTTTTTATGCTGATAGTGACATCTATCACTACGATGTCATGCCCTTTGGATTGATCAATGTCGGGGCAACTTATCAAAGGATGGTGAACAAGCTGTTCGGGGATATGCTGGGGAAAACCATGGAGGCTTACGTGGACGATATGCTGGTAAAGTCCCGACAGGCTGAGGATCATGTTCACAACTTAGCCACAGCATTCAAGCGGATGAGGCTTCATCAAGTTCGCTTGAACCCGACCAAATGTGCTTTCGGAGTGCACTCAGGGAAGTTTTTGGGCTTTATGGTAAGCCAAAGGGGAATTGAAGTGAATCTCGAGAAGTTGAGGGAAATCGAGGAGATGCAGTCTCCGATAAATCATCGGGAGGTGCAAGTACTGAATGGCCGACTAGCTGCAATGAATCGCTTCCTGTCTAAGGCGAGTGACCGATCCATGCCATTTTGTGAAGTATTGAGGGCCAATAAGAAGTTTGAGTGGACTTCCAAGTGTGAAGAGGCATTCCAGGCACTTAAGCAGCACCTTCGCACCCTCCCGCCGTTGGCAAAACCGATCCCAGGCGAGCCGCTCTATCTATATTTGTCTGTTTCTGAGTTTGCTATTAGCTCTGTGTTAGTGAAGATAGTCGAGGGTAATCAAGTCCCCGTTTATTATGTAAGCAAGGTGTTTGCCAAATCTGAAATGAATTATCCCGCCGTTGAGAAGTATCTTTTTGCGTTGATCATTACTGATCGGAAGCTGAGGCCTTACTTCAATGCGCATGAGATTACTGTGTTGACAAATCAACCTTTGAAGCATTTTTTGAACCGACCTGATGCGTCGGGGAGATTAGTGAAGTGGGCAGTCGAGCTTAGTGAGTTCCGCATTCACTTTGCTCCGAGAACGGCTATTAAGGGCCAGGCATTGGTGGATTTCATAGCAGAGTCTACAGCCCCCGATCTGGAAGAAGCGGGCCCTGTAGAGGGGGCAACTATGGAGGTCCCGATAGCAGAGCAACCAGAAATGGCAGAGCAATCAGAACAGTCAAATGACGAAAATACTTGGGAAATGTACACTGATGGCTCTTCGAGTTCAAGCGGATCAGGAGTAGGGTTCGTGCTAATACCACCAGGCGGGGGTGAGCCCCTTCGATATGCTTTGGCCTTAACGTTTAGGGCCACCAACAATGAAGCTGAGTATGAGGCTCTTATCACAGGCCTCAAAATCGCCAAAGGTACGGGAGTTGGTCACTTAAGAGTGAAATGTGATGCTGGCCTGATTGTGAATCAAGTCCAAGGACGATATGAGGCAAAGAGCCCGATGATGAGAAAGTACCTTCGCGAGGTCCAAGTCTTGAAGGAGAGTTTAAAAATTTTTGATATTGAAGCAATCCCGAGGGAGGAAAATACGGAAGCGGATGCCTTGAGTAAATTTTCCTTGGGGGCACCCCTCGAGGAAAATCGGAAGGTGCACTTCTTGGAGAAGGTGATCTTGTCGACCACCGATCCATCGGAGGTATGTGCCATTGAAGCAGGATCGGAGGATGAGCCCACTTGGATGACCCCGATAGTCGCGTATCTGACCACGGGGGCAGTCCCCGATGATGGAGTCGTAGCTGACAGGATACGTCGGATCGCAGTTAATTATGTGGTGGTGGACAATCAGCTATACAAGAAGGGGTGGTTCTCAACTCCTTATTTGAAATGCGTGGATGAGCCCGACGCAAATCGGATCCTTAGGGAGGTGCATGAAGGGGTCGCGGCTTGTCACGAAGGGGCCCGATCCATTGCAAGGAAAGTGCTGAATTTGGGCTATTACTGGCCTTCGATGAACAAGGAGGCGACGTTGTTAGTCAGATCTTGTGACGCGTGCCAGAGATATGCCCCGAATATCGTGGCTCCGGCTGCTAATCTGATGTCCATCAAGAGTGCTTGGCCCTTCGCGCAGTGTGGTATTGACTTGGTGGGACCCCTCCCACAGGCACAAGGTCAGTGTAAATATTTGCTTGTGGCCATTGATTATTTTTCGAAATGGATAGAAGCCAAGGCATTGGCCAAGACAACGGGGAACCAAATCGTCAAGTTTCTCGAGACCCATATTATATCCAGATACGGGATTCCTAAGGTGTTGATTAGCGATAATGGTCCTCCATTTAACGGGGCTCAAGTGAAGGAGTATCTGGAGGAACTGAACATCGAGCATCGGACAGCCTCCGTCCATCATGCTCGAACTAATGGACAGGTGGAGTCAGCTAACAAAATCCTGATGGATGGCCTGAAGAAAAGGGTCTATGCCTTGAAGGGCAAATGGCTGAACGAGCTAGAAAATGTGCTTTGGGCTGTTAGAAAGACACCCAAACGATCAACTGGGGAGACTCCGTTTGGCCTTGTTTATGGCACAGAGGCCGTTGCTCCCGTGGAAATAGCTGTGGCGTCCCATCGGATGAGGTATTACGAGCCTTTGACGAATGATGAAATGAGACGTCTGGAACTGGACTTGCTCGAGGAAAAGAGGCGGGATGCTGATGAAGTCCAGGCTCGAATGCGTTTGGCGACGGGCAGATATTACAATCGGCGAGTTAAGTCCCGACAGTTCTTCGTCGGAGAGCTGGTTTGGCGTCGGAACGAGTTCACCCTTTTGGATCGGATCAACAAGATGTCGCCAAAATGGGAAGGACCTTATAAGGTTGTGGGGATGCCAGCTCCAAATGCGTATAAGTTGGAAGACCTCGATGGCAGAGTATTGAAGCATTCTTTCAGTGGTGAACACTTGAAGAAATGTCATGTTTGAGATTAAGCCGCCTTTAGTGGTGCACGATGTTATTAAGTCGCCTTTAGTGGTGCACGATGTTATTAAGTCGCCTTTAGTGGTGCACGATGTTATTAAGTCGCCTTAAGTGGTGCAAGTTATCTATCGTTTGATTCGATGTAAGCATATTTTGAGCCATCAATTAATAGAGAGGTTGCTTCCGATCAGATTGTTCTTAGATTTATTCTAAGTGTTGTTAAGTCGCCTTAAGTGGTGCAAGTTGTTAAGCCGCCTTAAGTGGTGCAAGTTGTTAAGTCGCCTTAAGTGGTGCAAGTTGTTAAGTCACCTTAAGTGGTGCGAGTTGTTAAGTCGCCTTAGGTGGTGCGTGGTTCTTAGATTTATTCTAAGTATTAGTAAGTCGCTTTGTGAAGTGCAACGATAAATCGGAATTAAAAAAGTTTGATAATTGAAGGGCTCAAAGGCCTGAAGGTTCATTACAAAGAAAGGAGAATTACAAGGACTATAAAGATAGAGCATTAAGCTTGGTCCTTGTCGGCATCAGCGGGAGCAGGATCCACGAGATCTGTGGCAGAAGGCTCCACAGGTTCAGCTGCTGGAGGGTCGATTATCGGGGAATCAACTGTCGGGGGATCGGCACTTGGAAGCTCCGCCATGTCTTCAACACCCGCGGGAGTGTTGCCCTCATCACTCTCCTCCGAGAGTTCGAAGTACCTCTTCGCAAAGGGGGCGAGAGTCGCAGACTTGTCGAAGCTAATGGCGTCGCCATACTCCAAATGGAGCTCCTCGACCACATTGAAGAGGGTATTCTCCACCTCCGCGGTGCAGAACTTCAGCACGTCAGCTTGGAAGTCCTCAGAGCCCCGATAGTCTTCCCGACCCTTGGTTTCACCCTTGGTTTCAGCCTCGGCCAGTCTAGCAGGGACCTCAGCAGGTTCCCACTCCAGTCTCGCCTTGGCGTCTTCCAGAGCCTTCTTCTCAAGGACAAGTTTTTCCCGAGCCTCCGCATCCTTTTTCCGCTCCTGCTGCTCCCGCTTGAGCAGCCCCTCGAAGTCTTGAACCCGCTTTTGGAGGTCCCGAGTCGTTCGATTAAGGATGGCCTATTCCTTGGCCATTTTTCCCCTCGAAGACTCGGAGGCGGCGAGATCCTCCACAAGCTTGGCTACAACCTCGGGAGCCCCCTTGGCCCGCTCCTGCTCCAGCGCCTCCTCGAAGGCCATAATGTACCCGAAGCAGCGGTTTATATCCGCCATCTCCTGCGAGGAAAAGAAGAAAAGATTAGCACATGAGTATATTGCCTTATCGATTGAAGAGAGAAAAGAGGAACTTTACCTCCACCCGACGGATAGCCATTCCACGGATATCCGCGCGGACGTCCTCCCGATCCATGGAGAGCGGAAGCCTCAAAGATGGCAGAATCGAGCCTGCCATCAAATGAAGACCCAGCTCCGGGTATGTGTCACCCTGTCGGAGCTGTACTCCTTGCAGCGTCTGGATCGGGGTCCAAGGAGCCGCCTTCTGGTCGGGGTCGTAGACCTTGTAGAAGCTCCCGTCCAAAGGGAGAGGAGGAGGACCGACCGGAGTCGTGGAGGTGCGCATCTCTGAGTCGCCCTGGGACCCGGAGGGAGTCAAGCTGTGGATAGGCGATTGCTGCGGCAAAGGAGGTGAGGGGGACTGCCTCGTCCTCCGACGATGAATTAAGGCGAGGCCCTCGTCCGTCTCTTCGGAAGACTCCAGATCCTCCACCCAACGAAACTGATCGCCCGTCGGGGTTTCTCCAGCCCCCGATCCCATCGGGGCAGGGAGTTGAGGGAGACCCTCTCCAACTCGAGCACCGGAAAGTGGTGCCCCTGCTGAAACTTCAGCCCCCGTCTGAGTTCCCGATTGACCTGCACCTAGAGGATGAATTGCTTCAGAAAGATAGTCAGGAAGTTGGTTAGGGTCCTTACACCAAATGACGCGCCGAGAGACGTATTGATCTTTCCCGTGATAGTTGTAGTAACCCTCTTTGAGGATGCGGGGAGTTTCCCCTCGGAGGACGCGTTTGATCTCCTTGATTTGGGCCTCCTTGGTGGAGGGGATCAACTCCTTAGGAACTTGCTTCCTGTATGATTATTAGCTAGGCGGAGCTGTTTACCTTCTTCAGCATTTTGGACATTGAAGAGTCTGTCCACCTCCTCAACTCGGGCCCGCTTAGTCCCCTCCGCGGGGGGAGATGCCGATGGAGCGGTGGCCTTCTTTGCCGATTTCCTCTTCCGCGCGGGGCGTTGGACAGCGTCGGTCTCTCCCTGCTTAAGGATGAGATTGGTCAGCAGTGATACCTTCTTAGCTACAAACAATGGAAAACATAGACATGGTTAGAAACGTTACCCAAGGAACCATATTGGAGGGGCCGTCGTGGAGTTGACCCCCAGAGATTATATCGAGGAGGCGGATCCCGGCATTCACCAGTTCCCGCTCCGTTAGGGAGTTAGCATCGAGGGGAGTGTAGGACTCCCCCCAACGGTAAAGCTGAATGCAGTGAAGGATCTGAAAATCTTCATCAGAGTAAGTGTGATAGGCGGGAGAAGAGTCCGCTTCCACCTCCCATCGGGGCCATGGGATGGAACTGTTCTTGATGAAGAAGTAGCTCCTCTTCCACCCGTTGTTGTCAGACCTTGTGTCGATGAGGAGCCCCCAGCCCTTGACAACCTTCCAGGTGTCGTTGGTCCAACTGCACCTCGCAAGCTGCTGCTTATTCCACTTGGGCATCCGAGGATAGAAGGCGCAAACCCCAGCCTCGTTGCACTTCATCCCGTAGAAAGTTCGGAAGAGTTGGAGGCTGTAGACCCATTGCTGTCGGAAGCAGAGGACTTGAAAAGCGTTCCACACGCGGATGGCATGTGGGGAGAAGGTAGTTGGATGCGTCTTGTAGTGGGTGCACATCTCAACCAAATTCCCGCAAAAGGGGAATCGGATTCCTGCCGATATTTGTCCAGTAGAGACAAATATCTCCCCTTCCTTGGGACGAGTGACCACAGGGTCACCCGAGGCACGGTGGCGAGAATAAGGAAGGCGAGGCTCCCAGGTTTGGGTAATGCATCCTTCTCGGAGAGCTGCATCATAGGCAGTCACCGAGATTTCGTTGGGAGCGTAATCAAAGTTGAAGGGTTTTCTCCCCTCGGAACTGGTTTTCAAGCAAACTGATCAAAGATAAAGGAAAGGCTACGCTAACATCAGAGAAGGAATTCTTACCAGACATGGTGAATTGAAGCGAGAGGATGATCTTGACGGTCGCCGGAAGGCTGATCGGAAAACAGGAAGCCGGAGAAGAGCTTGTGCTTTCGAAGTTATAGAGCTTTTGAAATTGCAGAAACGGTAAAAGAAGAACAGTGCCCAGGATTAGGGTTTTATAGAGGAAGGGACAGTCGAAAGGACCTTCTGATCTGGACCGTTGAAGGCGAAGCGTTTCAATCTGAGTCGTTGAGATAAAAGGGGGCAGAATGGAAAGAGACGTTAATGATGAAACGACCTGAAAAGTGCTTTTTCAGAAAAATCAGGCACGGGTGCCAAAATCGTCGCTTCGTCACCTGCTGCATTTAATGGCCGAGTAATCGAGGAGTTTTTTCGGGTTTGGTGACTATTCTCGAGGCATCGAGGAATCGTGGACGAGAAGATCCGTGTCAATAAATTTTGTCAAGGATAAAACCTCTGATACCGATATCGGGAGGTCGGGAGTTGAAAGACACGACGAACTGTGATTCCCTCATGTCTTGGGGGCAAATGATGGGTTTCGCTATAGCCGTTAGGCCCTTTAACGACGAGTAAACGGTGAATAGGCCCATTGGGCCCTAAAAGAGGTCAAGAAGACCAATGCAAAGGGTCCCGACAAGAGGAGTCCCGACGGTGAGAGGTCCCGACAAGGTCGGTCCCGATATGCGAGCTGGACGCTCCCGATGAGATGCCTTTAAGTAGGCCCCGATGAGATGCCTTTAAGTAGGCCCTGATGATGAATCCCTGAGGATGTTGTCCCTGTCACGATGACGAGGGGCCCCGAGCGGTGACACAATGAGATAACTCTGGAGTCCCCGATATTGGTCGGGACTTGCTATCAGAGGTTGAGGCCGAGAAACGCGCCCATTATCAGAGTAGTGAGGAAGTGGCCGAGATAAGCGGGATCGTGGCCGAGATAAGCGGGATCGTGGCCAAGATAAGCGGAACGTGGGCTAACTGCCCCAGCGGTTCATCAGGTAACTAAGGTAACTCTTCTCCTATAAAAGGGCAGAAGTTACCTCAGATCATACACGATTACACACTAATACTCTTGCTTGCCAGTTTTATTGAGATAATTGAGATACTCATTTAAGCATCGAAGAGGGATTCTAGGTCACCGCCCGGTCTATTCCCCTCTTGCAGGATTACGTGGAGCAAAGGACCTTGGATTTCCGTCTAGACCGTACCGGAGTTCCAACCGTGATCCAACAGCCTCCAGTGGCGTGCGGAAAAGTAAAGCCTCCAGTGGCGTGCGGAAAAGTAAAGCCTCCAGTGGCTTGCGGAAAAGTAAAGCCTCTAGTGGCGTGCAGAAAAGAAAAACCTCGATCGACGATGCCTCCAGTGGCGTGCGACGAGGAAAAACCTCTAGTGGCGGTGCAGAAAAATGCCTCTAGTGGCGTCCGTTTGGAGAAGAGCCTCTAGTGGCGTCTGTCGGAGAAATGCCTCTAGTGGCGTCCGTTGGATAAGGGCCTCGAGTGGCTTGATGACTTGAATGCATGTCCCTAATTTTTGCCTAATCTGCGCATGATGCGACAGCTTAGCGGGATTTTTTTTTTTTAATCTCTCATATTTTCTCTTTTTGCCACGGTCAGAATTTTAGACCGTGCCCCTCAGTTTTCCTGATTTTCGCCTGGATTGCCCTTTGGGGTTTTCATTCCATCGGGACTTTATTTTCTCTCCTTTTTCCATGATTTCAATTTCTGAATTTGCTATCATGCCCCTCATTTCCTAATTTTGCCTAGGCTGCCCTTTCGGGTTTTCAACCTAACGTAAGCACTCTTTTTGGTAGCCGATTAAACGGTGGCTGTGACCCGTACTTTATTTCCCGTCTTGATGCGGGAGCATTTGTAGCCATTTGGAGGGTGGCTGTGACCCTTTCTTCACAGTCTTCAATGCGCGAGCTCTTTTGATTTGTAACCATTTGGAGGGTGGCTGTGGCCCTTTATTTTGTAGTCATTTTAGGGACGACTGTAACCCTTTTTTATTTTCCCGCCCTTACAAGATCCGCGGGGTCACTCTTTTATCTATAGCCGTTTGGAGGGTGGCTGTGGCCCTTTATTTTGTAGTTGTTTTAGGGACGACTGTGGCCCTTTTTATTTTCCCGCCCTCACAGGATTCGCGGGGTCACTCTTTTATCTTTAGCCGTTTGGAGGGTTGTTGTTGCCCTTTCACTTATTCTCCGCTTTTGATATTGCGGGAGCGCTCTTTATATGTAACCATTTGAAGGGTGGTTGTGGCCCTTTATTTTGTAGTCGTTTTAGGGACAACTGTGGCCCTTTTAAGAATGCAGTTTGAAAATCTCAGGTAAGTAGCTCAGGATGCGCTATGAAGCTTGTCGTCATCGCTACTTAAAGCCCTGGGGTTTTTTTTTTCTTTCAACTCTCCTTTTACCATGATTGTCCTTTCAGATTTTCAATCATGCCTCTCATCCCTAATTTTTGCCTAAGTCGCCTTTACCGGTTTTCGACCTAGCGGAATTTTTTTTTTTTTTTTTTAGCTTTACATGGAGAAACTGCCCTTTTCAGGCATAGTACCTTTTAAGTGCATCTGCGTTGATTGGACTAGGAAGGTCTTGACCGTCTACATCCGTGATGATCAATGCACCTCCCTCGAACACCTCTTTGACCACGTAGGGTCCTTCGTACTTTGGTGCGAACTTTCCTCGCGAATCAGGATTGATACGCAGCACTTTACGCAATACCAGGCCCCCCTGTTGGAAGTTACATGGTCGTACCTTCTTGTCAAAGGCCCTAGCCATCCGTTGTTGGTAACATTGCCCGTGACATAGTGCCGTGAGTCTCTTTTCGTCAATGAGGTTCAACTGTTCATACCTCTGTCTAGCCCATTCTGCCTCGTCGAGCCCTGATTCTGCCAGGATCCTTGTAGAGGGGATCTCTACTTCCACGGGTAGAACAGCTTCAGTTCCGTATACGAGAGAAAACGGAGTTGCCCCGGTTGAAGTACGAATCGAAGTTCTGTATGCCAAGAGTGCCCAAGGTAGCATATTATGCCAATCTTTGTATGTGACTGTTATCTTCTCAATGATCTTCTTTATGTTTTTATTCGCTGCTTCCACCGCGCCGTTCATCTGAGGGCGGTATGGGGACGAATTCCTGTGATTGATCTTGAGTTGAACACATAAATATTTTATCAACTCGTTGTTGAGGTTCTTGGCATTGTCTGTGATTACCGTCTCGGGCACCCCGTATCGGGCAACAATGTCTCTTCGTAAGAAACGCTCGAATGCTTTTGCAGTAACTGACGCAAGCGTGACCGCCTCTACCCACTTGGTAAAATAATAAATTGCCACCAAAATAAACCTGTGGCCGTTAGACGCATTTGGTGAGATGAGACCGATCACATCGATTCCCCACATTGAAAAAGGCCACGGAGAAGACATCGGGTGCAGCTCGTTTGGCGGCGCATGAATCTGACTAGAGTACACCTGGCATAGGTGGCATCGTTGGACATGCTTGACACAGTCTGACATCAGGGTGGTCCAAAAATAGCCCATCCTCATGATCTTTCTTGCGAGCATGTGACCGCTCATGTGCGGTCCAAAGCTTCCTTCGTGGACTTCCTCCATCAATCGCTTTGCCTCTTCCGAACCTACACATCTCAAAAGGGTGGCATCAAAAGATTTTCTATAAAGAATCTCACCACTAAGAAAGTAATTACATGCCATCCTGCGGATGGTTTTCCGATCCTTGCTACTTGCGCCCTCGGGAAATTCGCATGACTGCAAGTATCTTTTTATGTCGATGAACCAGGGTTCGCCATTTGATTCTTCAAGTGTGCAACAATACGCAGGACGCTTGTTTACTTCGATCTCAAGAGGCTCTATGGAACTCGCATCTGAAATATTCACCATGGACGCGAGGGTCGCCAACGCGTCTGCGAACTGGTTTTTACTCCGGGGCATCTGCGTGAACGCGATTTCTTCGAAATTCTCACTTAACTCTTCAATATGTTGATGATATGGTTGCAACTTGGGACTCTTGTTTTCCACTCTCCTAAGGTTTGGAGAATGATCAGCATGGAATCTCCATAAACCTCCAGATCACGTATCTTGAAATCAATTGCCGCTCGCAACCCGAGAATGCATGCTTCGTATTCTGCCACGTTGTTGGTGCATGGAAAAGTAATTTTCGCCGCTACCGGAAAATGTTGGCAATTTGGGGATACGAGTACTGCCCCTACACCACAGCCGGTGGAGTTTGCGGCTCCATCGAAATACATTCTCCACATACTTCCATTTTCTGTCTCTTCTTCCATGTGAAGTATGTCACTATCCGGAAGCTCGTGACTTGCTTGGTGATTGTCATCAATCGGAAACTCAGCTAGATGATCTGCAACAGCCTGCCCTTTTATAGAAGTACGAGGAATGAACTGTATGTCGTACTCAGCAAGCTGGACCTGCCATTTGGCGACATTCTTCATTAATGCCGGCTTTTCTAGTATGTACTTCAAGGGATTCAGCTTAGAAATGAGGTGTATAGAGTAATACAGCGTATACTGTCGGAGTCGCTGCATCACCCATACCAATGCGCAACTCGTCCTTTCAACTTCTGAGTACTTGGCCTCTCCTTCAGTGAACTTTTTGCTGAGGTAATAAATGGCGTGCTCTGTCTGGCCATCTTCATCTAGTTGCCCCAGCATGCATCCCAATGAGCCTTTTCGAACCGCCAGATATAAAATAAGCGGCCGACCTGGAGTAGGTGGGACCAGGACTGGTGAATTGACGAGATATTCTTTGATTGAATTGAAGGCATGCTGACACTCTTCATCCCATTTAATCGATGCATTTTTCCGCAGGAGGCGGAACAAAGGCTGACACTTGTTCGTCATATTGGCGATGAACCTCGCGATGTAATTCAAACGTCCGAGCAAGCATCTGACTTCCTTGACGGTGGACGGTGCTGGAAGGTCTAGTATCGCTTTGACTTTGTCGGGATCCACTTCTATACCCTTCTTGCTGACTATAAAGCCCAGCAGCTTACCGGATGTTACCCCGAATGAGCATTTTGCTGGATTTAGCCTGTGTTTAAACTTCTTGAGCCGTTCAAAGAGCATCCGCAAGTTGACAAGGTGGTCCTCATTTTCGCGGGATTCTGCGATCATATCATCGAAGTACACTTCTATCTGCTTAGGCATCATGTCATGGAATAGTGTCACCATCGCTCTCTGGTAAGTTGCCCCCGCATTCTTGAGTCCGAAAGGCATGACCTTGTAGCAAAACATGCCCCACATCGTGATGAAAGTGGTTTTTGACTTGTCCTCTTCTGCCATCTTGATCTGATTGTATCCAGAAAAACCATCCATGAATGAGAACATATTGTGTCGTGCCGTGCTATCGACTAACATGTCAATATGAGGGAGTGGAAAGTTGTCCTTCGGACTAGCCTTATTGAGATCTTGATAATCAACACAGACTCGAATACGACCATCCTTCTTCGGTACAGGGACAATATTGGCAACCCACTCAGAGTTGTTGCACACCTCCAGGAATCCTGCGTTAATTTGCTTGATGATTTCTTCCTTGATCTTGAGGAGTAACTCTGGACTTTGTCGCCTTAAATGTTGTCTTTTGGGCTTGAACTTCTCAGTATCTATGGGCAAAGTATGTTGTACAAATGATGTATCTAAACCTGGCATGTCGGAATATGACCAGGCAAAGATCTCCGTGTACTCGTCTAGTAGCTCGATCATCTGGGCTTTCTGAGATGGATCAAGAGTTGCCCCTATTTTGAGCTCTCGGGGTTCTTCCTTTGTACCGATGTTAACTATCTCGATAGTTTCTGCAGTTGATGGCTTCCTCTCCTCGAATCTCTCGAGACTTTCTCTTATTTCGATCGGAACATGGTCATCACTATATTCCTCTGATTGAATCACATCGTCATGGTTTTCGTGTTTTCTTGTATTTTTCCTACGGTAAGGAAAATAACCGGAATCAATGCGAATTTGACGGAAAAAAAATATCGAAATAAAGGGATTTATTTATATTGATAAGATCATGACAATATCCCTCTTTCCTATGCGGGGCTCATGATCTTGCCGCGCAAAGGTGTACAACAGAAACTCATAAATCTTATTCATCCCTGAGCGAAAGAGCATAAACCGGAATTGAAAACAAATTGGTGATTGCTTCTCCTTCAACGGAGGGTCGAACATAAATGCCTGGGGGTGCTTCTTTGAGGATGGCTCCGACTGTGTTGTCGGTGATGAACAGTCTTGTTAAGGCTTGTAATGCTTCATCTTCATCGGTTCGAATGACGTGAGCTGGTCCTGGGATAGTGACTGACAGTGGCGGAATGTTCATAGGCCTCCATCTTTTAGTGAATCGTCCCTTCTGGAAGTCCATCAGCTGTTGCTCTCCATGTGTGCTTTGACCCTCTTCTTGGGAAGGGGAATACCCTAGACCGTGCCTGCATACACTTTCCTTCAGCTGAAGTGGGCACGGGATTCCTTGACACCTGATACCCAGGCCTTGACCTGGGACAAAATTATTCTTCAACATGAACCTTCCCTCCATGATATCTGTCTTGCTCGGTGTTGGCTCTCCCCAATCCTTGATGACAGAGACTAATTCAAAGGA
Source organism: Clarkia xantiana subsp. parviflora (assembly GCA_036873135.1). Taxonomy (NCBI): domain Eukaryota; kingdom Viridiplantae; phylum Streptophyta; class Magnoliopsida; order Myrtales; family Onagraceae; genus Clarkia; species Clarkia xantiana. Next base: position 46,451,443 of record JAPTYO010000008.1, read on the forward strand.
ATGGAATGCGGGTGGTTCATCTCCGCTAGTGTTGATGACGGGCACTGCCGTTTCCTGGTAAATGTTGTGATCACCTTCCCCCCTGATTTCCACAAGGCGGTTGTTAATCACGTACTTCAGTTTCTGATGTAGGGTGGATGGAACTGCCTCAGCTGCGTGGATCCATGATCTTCCCAAGAGAAGGCTGAAAACATTCGGGATATCCATGACCCTGAAGGTTACATAAAAAACATTTGGACCAATTTCGAGCTGTAATTCGATCTCTCCGTAGACTTCCTTCTTCGTACCATCGAAAGCTCGAACCGCCGTCTTGCTTGTACGTATATGTGACAGGTCAATCTTCATTTGCTTGAGCGTGGATAATGGGCAAGCATCGACTGCCGAACCATCGTCAATCATGACCTTCGAGAGCACAAATCCGTTACACTTGTAGATAATGTGAAGGGATTTTACATGGTTCTGGCCGTCGACTCCCAGATCATCATCCCCGAAATAAATTTTGTTTGAGAATATGGAGCCAATAACATTGCCCATTTGTTCGGCAGAGGTCCCTTTTGGAACTAACGCTTCTTTGAACACATTCATGAGAGCCTCGCGGTGACTTTCTAAGCTTAAGAGGAGGGCAAGCAAAGATATTTGAGTCGGTGTCTTGCGGAGCTGATCAATCACTTTGTCCTCTCCTTCCTTCATGAACTTTACGAAGTCCTCAATTTCGTCGTTGGTAACCTTCTTCTTCGGTGCCGCTTCTACAACCACGTCTTTAGAAACATCCTCCGTGTATACACGACCCGAACGTGTCATGATCATAACATGATCATCTGGTTTTGGCGCCCCGATTACTTGATCTTCATAGATCCAAGGGACCTTCTTGTTGTTTTCATATTGGAAAGGAGCTGGCCCCTGCATCACTAGTGGCAGCCTGGCCGGCTGTTCGGGCACATAATTTAGTACGAATGGTGTGATTACCGCGATAGCGACAACTTCTGACGACTCATTTTCAAGACAGATCATGTTGATAGACGATGAAGAACCCGCATTGTGTTGCGGTAGAGGGTTCGTTTTGACATTTGGAGGAGGGATCGGGTTGAGAATAAGGAGCTTGTTGTCAATGAGGTCTTGAATCTTGTGCCTCAGGCGGGTGCACTTCTCTATGGAGTGTCCTGCTATCCCCATATGGAACTCACATCTCGAACTTGGGTCGTCGTTAGGTACTTTTGAATATGGCCTCATGAACTCGATCCGATGAGGTTCTGTTCTAACATCTTCTGGTACACCTCGGCCATTGACACAGGTAAGGGCGTAAAGGATCTTACGTCCCTCTGCTTGAAATTTACTTGATTTCCTTGTTCACCTGTGAAGGAGGGTTGTGGAGCCGGGGGTATTTGAGTCATTGGCTGAGCCACAGGTGCCGCCAACTGCATCGGGTAGACTGCGCTGACAGTTGCGTCTTTTGGGAGCAGCTTTTTGGCACCACTCTTTCTCAAACCGTCTCCCTGGTAGCTTTTGAGGGGACCTTCAATCCTCCCAGTTCGGATTCCCTGCTCGATCATGTCTCCGGATTTCACCAAGTCAGCGAAATTTGCAGAAACATGTCCCAGTAAATGAGAGTAATATGCTCCCTTCAGAGTTCCAATAAACATGGATACCGCTTCCGCATCTTCTAGAGGTGGTCGGACTCTAGCCGCTTTTTCCCTCCAAGACTGCATATAGTTCCTGAAGGACTGTCCCGCATTCATTTCCATGCTCTGGAGATCCATGCGGGTTGGAGCGGTGTCCAGATTGAACTTATATTGGCGAACGAAGGCGTTGGCCATTTCTTCCCATGTTGAGATATCGCTGGCCTTCAAGATGACGAACCAAACCAAAGCTGCTCCTTTCAAGCTTTCTTGGAACGTTTGGACCAAGAACTCCTCATACTGTTGGTAAGGGGCCATCTTCGTAAGGTAAATCCGCAGGTGGACTATGGGATTACCAAGGCCATCGTACTTCTCGAACTCAGGGACTTTGAATTTCTCCGGTCTTGACATGTTAGGAAAAAGGCACAGGTCAGAGTAACCAACGCCTCCATATTGTTCAAAACTGGAGAACGCCTTCATCTTTTCCTCCATTTTCTTCAAACGGCGATCGTGTTCAGTCTCGATGACAGGCGATGATGTGAAAGCATTTGTGCCGGTTGCGCCCCCTTGGTTAACATGCCCGTGCATTATGGTCGGGCTCGGAGAGACACATGGCGTTGGTAGAGTCTGATCGGGGCTGATCAAAGTAGGGTGGTTTCGAGAGGGGTCCACCGTGGTGTTGGGAGGTAAAGTGGTAGTTGGTATTGCGGTTCCTATATTCGTCGAGGGGCTTGGAGTTGAGGTCCCTGTCGGCAAGGGCGCGTTTGGAGCATTGATGGTTGACTGAGCCTCGAGGAGTGCCATGATGCGTTCCATGTTTGCTGACATGGTGGCCATATCTTCATGCATTTTTGCGTTGGCTGCCTCGATTTCGACCATTCGTTCCTCATGTCGCTGGATTTGCTGCGTGTTCTCCATGTTAGTGATTTTTCGCGTACGTGCCAGTACTAGCTAGTTCCTGCAATTGGAAAAAATGACGATTCAAAATGTGGACAAAGAATTCCATGCATGATTTTTTTAACAAAAAAAAAAAAAATTAATGTGCCATTCACTTCAATATCTTATTAAAAAAAAGAGATAACTTTACAACTAAGACTTAAACTCTAAAACGCTTTACACGACTGCGCATCTCGCCAAGTGCGTCGAGTGCTTGTTCCTTAGTCCTAACGAATTCAACAGACAAATGTTTTGAAAAAAATTTCAGTTTTCTCGCTCTTCTTTTGAACTTTTCAAGGTCAGGACTTAATCGCGTCTTCTGCCTCTCCTTTACTTTAAGTGTCCATTGCTGGTGTATGACGTTAGCTCGCGCTTTAGAAAGTTCTTCTTGTAACCGTCTGATTTCTTCTTTGGATTGTGCGCAATCTCGGGCCCAGGTGGCACATTGGATTTCGACACGGGCAGCTAGCGTGTCGTACACGTCTTCATGGGAAGGTGGTGCGTCTTGTGGCTTTTGTCCAATAACTTCTGCGGGGTCAATAATTGGATCTTTAATGACTGTGTGAAAGTGTTGGACGTACTCCTTAGTGGCCCGATACATCCGCTCTTCCTCTTTGATATCCCCGGGCGGTTGGATTTTCTCCTCGATTCGACCTTCCCAAATTGCATGTATTCGCTGAGCAGCCTGTTTGAGTGTGGCTTGAGTAACTTTGTTGTCGTCCCAGTCGAATATCAAGTGAGGTGCATTTGTGTTAGCTGGTACGCCTTGAAGACCCCTGAGTTGTCGAACGACTCGGGCCGGGTAGGTGATCGACGAGCTTAGGTGGCTAATAAGAGGAACACCGTTAAAATCTTTAAATCTTAAAAATGTAGACCATGGTGAAAACCATCGAGCTACCATAAAATGTCTTTAGGTAAAAGTTTTGAAAAATGTTTTTTCCATTCACGGGTGCTCCATCCTTTGTTTACATGATGAGTATAGTCTATCATTCTTGATATAATTTGTTTTTCTATAAGGAAATGAGCTTTGGGGAAACTGGCGCCAATCTCATTTAGGTGACTTAAAAACCATATTTGCAATAAAGCTAGACTTGCTCTTAAATCCTCCTCTCCTTTTAGCTTTTATGAAGTTCAGAGACGTGATTGTTTCAGCAAGCAACGCCACTATAAAACTTCTGCCTTCGACCACTTGAAGGACGACGTCGGCTAATTCCTCGTCTATATAACTTTGGGAGTGGGGGAATAAGAGAGTTCCAAAAAATAACAAGAGATAGGCGTGAGTTGCTCCTCGGATCATTCGATTATCTTTCATTCTAAAACCAACCCAACTTATCAAACGATTGATAGATAAACCCTGATGTGTGGCCACCATAAGCTCGTTAACCATCTTCCCTCCGTTGGCCCGTAAGAGTTTAGAAGGACTCTGTTTTTTGGAAACCTCAAATCTTGGTAAGATGATCCCTTCATTCCATCCCGGGCCTTGTACCAGCTGGTGGTATTCCTCGAGAGTAGGGGTGAGCTCTATGCCGTTGATGATGAATACTGCTTTCTTCGAGTCCCAATGGTCGGCTAAGGCTTCTAGCAAGTGCCATTCTATCTTGTGATCAGCAAGCCGTTGAACTCCTCCGATGAGTTGGGTGATATAATCCTGCTCCGTCTTCAGCATGGCATTCCAGAGGCGGTTGATGTCGTCCCTAGGAGCTGGAACGATCGCAATGTGAGGACACTTGGGCAGTCTTTCCATCATTACTAAAATGGAATGTAAAACGTTTTAGAGTGATGAAGTGGATGGCAAATATTTTTTTTTTTTAAAAAAATGACGTGTAATGCATGCTTGAAAAGTAAATTTCCACTAATATGCGGTTCGCGATTACATACATGGTGAAAAAAAAAAAGAAAAAAAGATTACATTAGACCCAGATCCTATACGAGATAAATTCTAGGGGTCAAAAGAAAGAGATAAAAGCACGCAAACATGTAAAATAACAACGGTAGGATCGAAGCTTCATGTGTGTTTTTTTTTTGCTTTGTTCTATAAGGTAGGTTCCACTGATAGGTTCCCGACAAGGTGGTTTCCTCACCCCATCATAGGGATCATAGGACCTTCACAAGCGAGTGGAGTTGTTCTGAGTCATTCCGGCGGCTCGGCCGCGCGGTCGTACCCTTACTATCTCTCCGGGGTTCCTAGTCGCCCTGGGATTTAGGCGTTTTGGACATTATGCTCAACGTGAGTGTGTGTGGTTTCAAACAATACCATAAAAAAAAACTTGTTATTGAACATAAAAATAAAAACAAGAGCTTCGTACCTACGGGAAGAAAAAAAAACTATAGTTAGAACAACGACGAGAAATATGTTTAAACTAAAACATGGCAAATAAGCAAATATATAAGAGCCAGAACCCTCAAAAGTCCCCAGCAGAGTCGCCAAATTGTCAGACCTAAAATCTAACCTACGGCGATATACGTTTTGAAAAACGTGCATTTTGAAAAGAGTCGCCACTAGTTAATTGTAAGGCTAACTAGAATCCTAAATTACCTAAGCGAATAACGAATTACACACCTAGGTATAAAATCGTTCTACGATCAGAAATACAAGTTCGGGGGTTCTATTACGAATTAAAACTCATGGAATTAATCACGCCCTTTCGGTACTCAATTTGCGAATTTGCCAATTTTATTGTTTACACATGTATTACCCTAAATTAATCCAACAATATCAAAATTAATCAAATTTCATCATACGAAAAGATATTATCAAATACAATCCCAAATCTAAAAATTAATTACATCCTATAATTCCTATTAAAAATGAAGTCTATAATACTAAATAACTTTTAACATGCTATCAAATTAAAATCAATCACTTTAAATTCAACTACTAATTAAATTTTAGCAATTACATTTAAACTATTAATTAAATCTAACTAATTACATTTAAATTATTAATTAATTGTAATATAATAATAATAATATAAAACAGAAAATATAATAATCAAATATTAATAATAATCTATTAAAAAAAATTTTACCTTCGTCTTCTTCGATAGGGCAACCAGCAGCAGAGATAGCTCAGGCCAGGGGCACGGCAGCGGCGGGGCAGGGACGGAGCAGGGACGGACGGCAGCGGACAGACGAGGTCGTGGCGAACGGTTCTGGTGGACGGGGTCAGCAGCAGCAGGCACCGGTCAGCAGTGATGGACGGCAGCAGCTAGCACCGGCAGCGACGGACGGGGCGTAGCAGGGGTGGACGGTTGCGGACAGACGAGCAACGGCGGGAGCAGGCGAGGTCGTGGCGGACGATTCTGGTGGATGGGGTCGCCGGTCGCCGGAAGTCAGCGGTGGAGGTCTGGACAGAAACGAAGAAGAGAATATTTTTTTTTTTTTAAATAAAGCACAAAAGGACAAAATTCGCACGGATCCCAAGGAAAGTAGTCTTATTATTTTCTGATGTGTTTTCTCTCTGTTTACAATGTAACCTAGACCCCTATTTATACTAAAAACCTAATCTAGATTATAGATAAAATTTAAATAAAAAATTATAACATATAATTATTCTAGAGAATATTCCTAAGGATATTTATCTTTACAGATAATTATTTTTTTTGAATAAAAAATAATATCTGGAGATAAATATCTTACAGATAATTTTCTAAAATAAAAAAACTAATTATTATATATATATTTTTAAAAAAATTCCGAAAATATTAAATAAATTCGAAATAATTTAAAATATATTTTATAATAATTTTCCTAATGTGCCCTTGAGCATTTTTGGAGACTTTGTGGCTTGACGCATCCGGAATTTGACGTATCATGTGTAACGTCGTTACGTCCGGGTCAAAATCGAGTGTTTACAACGAACTCCTAACACAGGCTCTGATACCACTGTTAGATTACGGGGAGTAATCACTACGGATACTTAAACCAAGATACGTGCTAGTAATCAGAATTACACAGCGGAAGATTCGCACATACCTTTAAGATGATCCGTAGACCCAAGATCTTCTCTGGAGGGAGTTCACGATCCTCCGGTCGGGACCCATAGATGTTCTTTTTTGAGAAGCCCTACGTGGTACAAGCAGCACAATAAAGGCTCTGATCGATTCTTGGCACGGGGACAGATCTCTGCAGTGTTTGCTTGGAAAGCAAATTGGCACACCCTTGGTGAGGTAAAGGGTTCGGCCGAAACTACTGTGTGGGGTAGAGGGTTTTTCTCTCTAAAACACTCTAATGAGGAAATAGTGATTAACCCTAAAAATCCCTAAGACCATGTATTTATAGGAGGAGCAAAGTGGACAAAAGTCCACTTTTCCCACACCATAATTCCGGCCGGCCACTATGCATAGAGAGTCTGGCCCAACTACCCTCATGTCAAATGTGATTTGTGTCTGGCCCAACTACCCTAATGTGACATATACCTATAGGTAAACTATACATATTATGGGCTACCAATTACGGCGCCCATCACCATATGTTTACATGAACTTCTTCTGAGGTTTTGGAGCTAAATGTTTATTAGCCTTAAACTAAAGTCCTTTGCCTTTTCTTTTGCGCTTACCTTTTTGCTCAGCTGGATGCGAGGATGCAAGATGCATTTCCGCTCTCGGCTTTTCAGCCTTGAGACGATCCTCTTCCAGCTCGAGATGAACTCGCACTTTCTCGAGGTCATCGAGTTGAGTGGAATGGGTAAGGTGCATTTTCATGCTATCCAAGAGTCAGGTAAGGATCAGATTATGCATTGGACCTTCTGTTCGTCGGTCAGGATTTCTCCTGCCTCCTTGAGTTCAGCAAGCATGTTAGACATATGTCTAATATGCTCCTTCATTATGTGCTTGGGATTCATCTTGTATGAGTCTAAAGCGATGTTTAACGACCACTTCTAGGTTGTGGTGTAAACACCAAACCCTACCTTAAGTCCGTCCCACAAGTCCATAGCAGACTCATAGTGATCATATCCATAAATTATGTCACCTCAAGCAGTGACAACAAAGCTGAACGAATTTCCTGGTCCTTTGCATCCCATTCATCATGGAATTTCTTCAGTTCGTCCGTGAGGTCTCCCTCCGGCCTGACTTTCTTCGAAGTCAAATGCTCCAAACCTCTCATTTCAGTGATTACCATCTTTGCGCGATTATTCCAGATCTTATAATTGTTGCTGTTCAATCTCACCCCTTATTCATTTGGGAGATAACATTGCTGATCGCAGCCATGACTAACACACTGATGATTATGCAAAAAACAGGGAGACAATAACATTTTGAGAAATAGTTGCATACATCAAATATCTATTAAGATGGAATCCGACAAATAATGATTCCTCGGACATCTAAACCAACCGACCACCAGTAAACAAGTGGAAGATGGCTGTGAAAGAGTTCACATTACCTTCGTCTTCTATCCAATAAATCAGTCTTTTAAAACGGTTTTAATCGCAAATTACCGGAACGAGAATTTTAAAATAAGCATACCCGATCTTGGCTTTCCCAATGCGCTTTTTATTTTGGAAAAATATTCCGATTAATTCACTCATGCATATATAATTCTACCATCCATGTAAATTATCATATGCCAGTAACATTCATCATACAAACCACACTCATGCTTACGCGTCACGCGTCTAATGTTCCGAGGAACTCATGCTTGCATATGTAATTCTACTTCCAAGTAAATTATCAAATGCATTTACATCCTCGAATTCTAGCATACGTGTCAAACATGTAACATTCACATCCATCATACACATTACACATTTGGCGACTGGTTTTCGATTTTAAAATAATTTTAAACATTAGGGGCTGATTTGAAATTCATGCTTATATTCAATCACGCAACATTCTAGACATGAATCCTAGGAATTTCCAACCATCACTGCATGTCTATCTTAGTGCTTATTCCATATATTTAACCACGGCTCCGCCCACAATATGCAATATCCAGCTAGCTTGACTCAGTCAAGACAACATTTCTAATTATGCATAAATATGTCGAATAATAAACAATTGCAATTCAGCCCACTAATTTAACCAGTCCCAAAACATGTATCTCCGAGATCCATCTCCATAATCGAAACAAGGCATAAAGGTTAATAAACCTTGAGCACTGTGTATGCCTATTAAGGTTGAAAACATTTGGATTTTCAAAATTGACCTCCCTATTTTAATTGACTTGAATTCGGTTTTAAAAATACGGTTCAGTTCAGTCAATTTCGGTCCGGTTCGGTCCTGTTCGGTCTAGAAAATCCGGTTTGGTTCGGTCCGGTTTTAATTTCAAAATTTGGTTCGGTCCGATCCGGTCCAATAAAATAGGGTTCGATTCGGCTCAACAAACAAAACCGGTTTGGTTAGATCCACTTAGTTACCCCGGTCCGACTCGACTCGATTAGGTCGAACCGATTGAGAAAACCCGGTTCGATTTAAATTCGTCCTGGTTTGACATATTGGACCGGCCCAATTATTAAAATTTGAATGGTTGGGCCTAAATGTTAACTTATGGCCCATGTAAGGTTTTAAAGTCCAAAAATATTTAACTTAGCCACCAAGTAACATTAACTATATAAAAATAATTTCCAATATTAAATATATATATTTCGGCCAACATTACTACATATATATATTTATTGCCAAGATTCTATCTTTAAGATTAAATCAATCGACAATATATATAATATTGGGCACATACATATAAAAATAAATTTTATATATTGTAAATATCTTAAATAGGGAAACATATATTAACAAAATATTTTCTCAATCTTTTAGGTAACTAAAATCTATCAATAATATCTTTAATCTATTTAAATATTTAGATATATTGATAGTTATATATATATATATTTCTATATATTAATGTGAATCTATCCTAATGTTCCCAATTATAGATATATTGTTACATTGTTTAAAATTAAAATATGCTAAACAATATACTTTAATAATATGGCTGAAAATCTTGTTTGCTAGGGGACCCAGAAATTAAAAAAAATTACCTAAAGATTTCGGCACATACAAGTAATTGGGAACAAGTGGTCAAATTTTGAGATCAAATTTTAATAAGATCTACAATCCAATGTTTGATTTTGATAAATATCACAATTTTCTTGAAGAGCATAAACGTCAATTTTTTAAAGAACATCATGAAAATTTCGAACCACAAATAAACCAAAATTTTGAAATTTTAAAATCCTCCTTTTAAATAAAAATTCGGTCCAAAGATTAAAAATTTTCAAGAACACCAATTTATCAAAATCATGAACTCCTAACACAGGCTATGATACCACTGTTAGATTACAGTGAGTAATCACAACAGAAACTAAATCACGGTACGTGCTAGTAATCGAAATTACGCGGCGGAGGATTTACACATACCTCTACAGTTATCCGTAGACCCAAGATCTTCGCAGGAGGGAGTTCACGATCCTCCGGTCGGCACCCGTAGGGGTTCTTGTGAAGGAAGCCCTACGTGGTATATTCTCCACAGGAAAGCCTCTGATCGATTATTGGCAATGGGACAGATCCGGAGTGTTTGCTTGAAGGCAAATTGGCACACCCTTGGTGAGGTAGTGGTTCGGCCGAAACTTAGTGTGTGTGGGGAGGAGGGATTAAGGATTAACCCAAAAAAATCCCTTAATGCTATGTATTTATAGGAGGATTAAAGTGGACAAAAGTCCACTTTACCCTACCTTAATGTTTCGTCCGGCCATGTATAAGGAAGGCCCATATTTTGGGCCTCTCATGTTATTTGGGATTTGGGTATGGCCCAATACCCTAATGTGACATTTACACAATTAACTTAGGTAACATATACATATAATGGGCTTCAATTTACGGCGCCCATCACCATATGCTCACACTAGTATCCCATTATATTCCCCTAGCTCCTCCACCACTACGAATGTTATTTTCAGCTGGATTTGCATCCATCCTTCACCAAAGGTCACTGGAGGGTTATTATCCTGAGAGGAAATGCGGTTGCCCCTGCAAAGCTCACCAACGGGAAGTTCACGGGCCTGAGGTCCCGCTCTGTCCTCCCGATTACTTTCACCACGTTGATGTGAAGGATGTCTGTGGAGCTGCCCCCGTCCACTAACATTCTGTTTACGTCATGTCCATTGTGATAACCAAGGCATCATCGTGTAGGTATACTGTCAGCATTTGGTCTATGGGCTGCCGTAATTGGGAGCCCATTAATAAAAACCATGATTCTAAGAAATTAGGATAAGTCATATTAGAGATTTTGGGCTCGGCCTAAAATCCCAATTGACATGGGAGGTCCAAAATTGGGCCTCCACCTTACATGACCGGCGCCGACTTTAACATAATGAGGTGGGATTTTTAATCCCACCTCCACTCTTATAAATAGGGATCTAATGAGGGATTTACTAATGCTAGTCAATCTCTCCCAAGTTGTAAGATCAAAAGAAAACCCTCCTCCCTAATAAGAGAGTTTCGGAACCCACGGACCACCAAGGAGGTGCCAAATTGCGACGAGCAATTTACTCCGAGTAGATCCATCCCGCGGAGAATCGACAGAGACTTTGCTGTGAGGGATAATCCGCGTAGGGCTTCTCTAACAGGAACCTCTACGAGGAACCGTCCGGCGGATCGAGAACTCCCCTCAAAGGTCCTGGGCTACAGGAAACATTATAATTACGTGCATATTCTTCCGCTGCGTATTAGTTACCATGCACGTATCTAGGATTTTGTTTCCATAGCATTAATCCCGTAAATCCTACAGTGGCATCAGAGTCTGTGTTAGGGAGTTCGTGTTTTTGATAAATATGATGTTCTTAGTTTTTCTTTTCAACATGGCCGAAACTTTTGAATTTTTTAAAGGTTTTAAATTTTCAAAATTTTGGTGATTTTCGGGCTGACTATGGTTTTTCTGATGTTCATAGTAAAATTTGATGTTCGTGATCTTCGAGAAAAACAATACTTTTATCAAATTTAAACTTTGGATTCTTGATCATGACAAGTTTGATCTTGAAATTTGACCACAAACCCTAGTATTGGTGTTATTTCGGTTGAACCACCTATAGGTGTACGTGGTGAAATTTTTTATTTCTTAGTACACAAGTAACCTAAAGGTGACCGAAATATTGACAATATATTTTCATATATTATAGCCGAAATTTTTAATATTGGACTATAATCAAAAGATAATTGTGGATAGTCACTCAATATATATCTAGCATAATATTAGAGATCTAGATAATATTGATAATATAGTTGCCTAAAAGATTGAGAAAATATATATATATATATATATATACATATATATATATATATATGTATATATATATATATGTGTGTGTGCAGTAAATTGGACAATATTTAATTATTAATTGTTACTTGGAGGCCAAGTTTTTTAGTGGACTTCAAAACCCTACTTGGCCCACAAGTAATAATCTGAACCGAACCCTATGGGTTATGGACCGGTCCAATTTTAGCACTTACGGGTCGGGTCAACCAACCCGGAACACCATGTGAACTGAATCAGACCGAACCGTTCTTACTGAACCGAACCGGGTTCGGGTCACACGGGTCGAACCGGAGCGGGTCAAACGCCAGGTTTTCTCAATTGGTCCGACACGTTCGGGTCGGGTCAGATCGGGGCAACTAATATGGATCGAACCGACCCGGTTTGAGTGACAAATCAAATCGAATCCTATTTTAAACCGAACTGGTCCGGCCGAACTGTTTTTACCGGACCGGTCCGAACCGGGATTAATACGATCTGAATTAATTAAATTAAAATAGGATGGTCAAATTTTTAAATCAAAATATTTTCGAACTTTAAATTACCTACACAGTTCTCACAAGTTTAGATTATTCGGGTTTTTAAACCTGATGCCTAGTTTCGATTATGGGGATGGATCTTGAAGATGCATGATTTTGGGACCGAGTCATTTAGTGGGTTGAGTTGCAATTGCTATATAATTGATATTATCGCATGATTAGAACTGTCATCTTGACTATGTCAAGCTAGCTGGATTATGCATATTGTGGGTGGAGCCCTGATTTTTAATTAATGAGTTGCGACTAGGATAGACATGCTGTGATGGTTGAAATTGCCTAGGATACATGTCTAGAAGTACGCATGAATGGTTTATAGCATGAATTGCAAGTCAGCCCCAAATGTTTTAAAAACATAATTAGTAGCCAAATATGCATATTTTTATGGTGTGATCACGCATGATGCGTATGCATGAATGTTGGGGATGGATTAGCATGTGATAATTTACCTAAGCAGTAGAATTATATATGCTAAGCATGAGTTCATTTGAACATTAGACGCATGACGCGTATGCATGAGGTGTGTTTAGTTTCTTGGATGATATATGCGCGTTATAATTTACTTGTGTAGTAGAATTATATGTGCTAACTTGAATTCCTAGAAACATTTTAAAAAAGAGCATTGGGAAAGCCAAGATCGGGTGTTTTGAAAACCCCCCGTTCCAGTTATAACGATTAAACTGTTTTAAAAGAATGATCTATTAGAAAGAAGACAACGGTAATGTGAACTCTTTCACGACCCAACTTCCCTCGGCTTACTGGCGATCGGTTGGGTTAGATGTTGAGGAATCATTATTAGTCATCTCCTATCTCATAGATATCCAATGGATGCAATTCTTTTTCAAAATGTTATTGTCTTCCCGCTTATGCATGATTGTCAATGTATAGTATCAAATAACTGCATGGATGGATTCATCTTGTGCAAATGAGCTTTTAAATGAGACGAACTACGACTCGTGGTGCAAACGCATAAGTGGTCTGCTAGAAGGGGAAGGTCTTATAGACCACATTCAGAAAACAATGAGCTGTCCAGATGCAGGCTTGACAAAGGGCCTGCATATACCCACTTTAAGTGGGAGCAGGATGACACAAGGGTAAAGGAGATTTTGTTGTCGCATATGTCTTCGAACATCGAAATTGAGTATAAGGATATACCTTGCGCAAAGGATAACTGGGATGCCCTTTTCCTGAAACATGGAAGCGGTTTAGCAGTAACACTGCAGGCACTTATACCAACTTTAGACGAATGTTTAATGAGCAACAAGATGAGTATGCTTGAAAAGGCACACAAACTCCTTAACATAGTAAAACCGATTGAAGAAGAAAGTCAAATGGTTGAATGAGACAAAATTCAAGCCATAATTGGGATTCTCCCAAAGTCCTGGAGAGCTGGTAAGACTTTACTTGTTAGATTACGGGGAGTAATCACTACGGATACTACAAAAATTGAACATGCTAGTAATAGATATTACACAGCGGAAGATTGGCACATACCTCAGAAGTAATCTGTAGTCCCAAGATCCTGCAGCAGGGAGTTCACGGTCCTCCGGTCAGCACCCGTAGAGGTTCTTGTTAAGGAAGCCCTACGCGGTATATTCTCCACAGCAAAGCCTCAGATCGATTTTTGACAGGGACGGATCTCCGGAGTAATTGCTCGAAGGCAAATTGGCACACCCTTTGGTGGTGGTAGGTTCGACCGATGTATGCTGTAATGGGGAGGAGGGTTTTTCTCTCTAAAACACTCCAAGGAGGGATTAAGGATTAACCTAATAAAAACCCTAACACCACATATTTATAGGACGAGCAAAGTGGACAAAAGTCCACTTCGCCCACCTCTAAATATTTCGGCCCGGCCTATGCATAAGGGAGGCCCATATTTTGGGCCTCTCATGTCAATTGGGATTTGGGTCTGGCCCAATGTCCTAATGTGACATTTACCCAATTGTCTTAGGTAACATATACATATAATGGCCTTTCATTTACGACGCCCATCACCATATGCTTACAGCTCCCACTAGCCGGAATGGGAGGGTGCCTGTTAATGTATTGTCGTCCAAATCAGCATCAACATTCCACTCCTTTGATCTCGCCCTTGCTTTCGAATAGTTCATACGAGGTTTTCCGTGCGACCGACGAATACGACGGACATCGTGCTACTCATTTGTTAGGAGTGTTGTAGCGCCCGTTGAACGTTGATTCCCTTTCTTCAATCAAAATGTTATAAACAATATAGTGTCGCGCTGTATCTTAGGTCAACTTTTAATTCTCCATTTGCCCAGTTTCCACATAGGAACACTTCTCCAAGGCATCCTTACAAGTATTCACAACCTTCAACTAATATCTGGTTGGTGGACATCTAGTGAATACAAGAGTCAGTGAATTACAGGTGAACTTGACCATCCTCATCGCACATATCCTTAGTCAAACCCAACCGGTTTCCAAAGATGTGGTCACTGAGCCTGTTTGTTCAGTGCTACGCTCGTACGCCGGGAAGCGAACATTGAGCCTGACCATAGATATGAGTTCCGGGTCCATAAGGATACTTTAGGTGCCTCTTCATAAGGCTCCCGGGATCAATCACACGCTCAAGGTGAAGATGTTTGCGCCCGTTAGAATCACGAGCATTCTTATATAGCACAACCGAGCTGTGACTCCGTGGTCGAACATGGCATGTGCAGTATGAAGCACACGTCGATAGCATACCTGAACTTTTAAATTGACAGGAATGGGATATGTCAATCATGGTATAAAAGATTCTCATCTGGACCATAATGTGGTTTAATGACGAACGGAGTTCATCACGACGATTTGCAAAAATGAAGATCATGTCGAGTTACTTCGAGACTAGATAATCGTCTTACGTAATCAGGTTTAACCCCTTGATTCTTAGCCAGTCTTGTTTGGTAGAGGCCTCCCTCCACCGCAAGACGACCGTACCCGTGTGACTAGGTAAGGCCCACATTCGACATAGTTTGGCAGAGGATTGCGTCCTCCTATGACTTAGTTTATAGACCGTAAATCTGATGTATTCAAACATTATGACGTCGATGGATCATAAACTCGATTGTAATTTTCTCATTTATTAAAAATGTAACTTTCGTCAAAATGATATCACAGATACATGCCGCTTTTAAACCCTACTCAATCCAAGCAGTTTTACATTCTTTTCGAATATCTCCATGTGTAGTGGTTTAGTTAATGGGTCCGCAACCATGTTATCAGTGGAAAAGTATTCCAAAGTGATTGTATTGTCTTCTACCGTAGATTTAGCATAAAAATATCTCACATCAATGTGTTTAGTCCGACTATGGTACTTTGGATTCTTAACTGCCGCAATAGCTGCCTGACCCGTCAGAGTGTGCCACGACGGATTTACTCACGTCTCTGTCACCAGGTAGAGCAGTAAAAAGCATTTTCAGCCAGACTGCTTCCTGCGCGTTTTTGGAGAGAGCAACGAATATCGATTCCATCATAGACAGCGTGACACAGGTTTGCTTCTTGCTTGTCCATGAAATTGCGACATTAGCAAGGAGAAAGACTCCTCCTGTGGTGGACTTATGATCATCCGGATCGCCACCATGGTCGGCGTCACTGTAACCGGTGAATTCTAACGTCCTGCCCTCATAGCACAGTGCGTAGTCGGCAGTCCCTTTCAGATAACGAATAATTCGTTTTACAACCTTTAAATGTTGATAGCCAGGATCTAATTTGAATCGTGCTACTCGGCCCACGACGTAACAGATGTCCGGACGGGTGCATTGCATTGCGTACATGAGACTACCGACCATGCTTAAATACTCTGCACCCTTCATCTGTTCTCGCTCCGCCTGGTTCTTGGGGCCGTCACGTTTAGACAGTGCGCACGCAAACACCACCGGCATATCCACGGGTTTGGCATCTTGTAATCTGAACCTTTTCAACAATTTGTTGATATAAGCTTTTTGAGATAGACATAATTTCCGGGTTGCCCGATCTCTAGCAATTTTAATGCCTAAGATGAATGTGGCCTCTCCCATGTCTTTCATCTCGAATACAGATGCCAACCAGGACTTTGACTTGTTCATAATACTCACATCGTTTGCGGAAATGAGTATGTCGTCCACGTATAGGATTAAGATGACATACTTAGACCCGGAGGTCTTATAATACACGCACGGATCCTCGTGAAGATTCACGAATCCGTTTCCTACGATATTCTCGTGAGATCTGCGGTACCATTGCCGAGACGACTATTTAAGACCGTAAATGGAACTTTGGAGTTTACAAACTTTACGTTCGTTACTAGGAGTAATGAAACCCTTCGGCTGCTCCATGAAGATTTCTTCCTCTAGGTTTCCTTGGAGGAATGTGGTCTTTAACATTCATTCGGTGCAGCTCGAAATTGAGACCTGCGACCAGGACCATAAATGACCCTAACCGTGGTTTTACGCACAGTCGATGAGTTCATTTCGTCAAAGTCCACTCCATGAAGTTGGGTATATCCTTTCGAAATTAGTCGGGTTTTGTATCGCCCGACCTGTTCCATCAGTGGTGAGCCTTCTTTCAGGACTCACTTTATCCTTGTGCCCCTGTGGTTAGCAGGTAAATCAACTACAGACTAAAATGGCTTTCATTTAGGCGATCTCATTATTTTATTGTTTCCCTCCATTTCTCCACTTGAGGTCTTTCCAATGCTTGTCAACAATTGTTAGAGTGAGATTTTCACCCTTCTCGATGGGATACTTCTTGGGAGAAGTTTGATGCCTTTGACTTTCTTCTAGGCTTGTTCATTCCATCTTGAGTTTGAACGTTTCTCCCACTCGGAATAATGCTTCTTATCGGAGCATTAATTCCACCGGGAACAAAAGAAGTGCTTGAACCTTGACCTACAACTATCCTTGGACGACCGCTCGGTCTCAGGATTTTACTTCCGAGATGAATTCCTTGATCACTAGGACCTAGAACCAAGTTGGTCGGTTCACTCCCACTGGGAACAATGGGTAATATAGGTAGTTGTTGTAAGCATATGGTGTTGGGCGCCGTAAATTGAAGCTCATTACATGTATATGTTACCTAAGTTAATTGGGTACATGTCACATTAGGACATTGTGCAAGACCCAAATCCAAATTGACATGAAGGCCCAAAATTGGGCCTTCCTATGCATAGTGGCCGGCCGAATTATGTAGGTGGTTAAAGTGGACTTTTATCCACTTTACTCCTCCTATATATATATGTGGTGTTAGGGGTTTTATTAGGTTAATCCTTAATCCTTCCTTGGAGTGTTTTAGAGAGAAAAACCCTCCTCCCCATAGACACCACATATTCAGCCGAACCACATCACCACCACCAAGGGTGTGCCAATTTTCCTTCGAGCAAACACTCCGGAGATCAGACCCTCGCCAAGAATCGATCAGAGACTTTGCTGTGAAGAATATACCATGTAGGGCTTCCTTCACAAGAACCCCTACGGGTGCCGACCAGAGGACCGTGAACTCCCTCCTGCAAAGATCTTGGGACTACGGACAACTGTAGAGGTATGTGCGAATCTTCAGCTGCGTAATTTAGATTACTAGCATGTACCATGGTTTTAGTTTCCATAGTGATTACTCCCCGTAATCTAATAGTGGTATCAGAGCCTGTTTTAGGAGTTCATGATTTTGATAAATTGGTGTACTTGAAAAGTCATTACTTTGACCGAAAATTTTAAAAAGAATTTTTTTTTTTAAATTTTTTTTCGATTTTTGGTTGGCGAAACCAAAATTTTGATAATGTTCTTAGGAAATTCGATGTTCATGATCTTCAAGAAAAATTTAATATTTATCAAAATCAAACATTAGATTGTAGATCTTATTAAAATTTGATCTTGAAATTTGCCCACTTGTTCCCAATTATGTGTTTATTTCGGCCAAAACCCTAAAATTCAAGGTTAAATTTTTAATTTCTTAGTCACCAAGTAATAAATTTCGGCCGAAATTTTTAATAATATCGTTTCCCATATTTTAATTTTTATTCTAGGTAACAATATATCTATAATTGGGGGCATAAGAATAGATTCACAATAGTATATAGAAATATATATAACTATCAACTTGGGGGCTAAGTTGAAATATTTTTGGACTTTGTTTTTTTGCCAAAATATATTTTTGAACTTTAAAACCCTACTTGGGCCACAAGTAAACATTTCGGCCCATCCTTTTATATTTTAATTTATTGGGCCGGTCCAATATGTCAAACCGGGACGAATTAAAACCAAACCGGATTTTCTCAATCGGTTCGACCTAACCGGGTCGGGTCGAACCGGGGTAAGTAAGTGGATCTAACCGAACCGGTTTTGAGTGTTAAACCGAACCGAACCCTATTTTTATTGGACTGGTTCGGACCGAACCAGAGTTCAAAATTAAAACTAGACCGAACCGAACCGGATTTTACCGGATCGAAGCGAACCGGATTTTCCAGACCGGACCCGAACCGAATTTCCTGGACCGAACCGAACCGGACAAAATCGGACTAAAATTGACTGAACCGAACCGTATTTTCAAAACCGAATTCAAGTCAATTAAATAAGGAGGTCAAGTTTTAAAATCCAAATGTTTTGAACCTTAAGAGACCTACACAGTGCTCAAGGGTTGATAACCTTTATGCCTTGTTTCGATTATGGGGATGGATCTCGGAGTTACATGTTTTTAGGACTGGAATAATTAGTGGGCTGAATTGCAATTGTTTATTATTCAATATATATATTTATGCATGATTAGAAATGTTTTCTTGACTGAGTCAAGCTAGCTGGATATTGCATATTGTGGGCTAAGCCCTGGTTAAATATATGAAATACGCACTAGGATAGACATGCTGTGTTGGTTGGAAATGCCTAGGATTCATGTCTAGAATGTTGCGCGATTGAATATAAGCATGAATTGCAAATCATCCCCTAATGTTTAAAATTATTTTAAAATCGAAAACCAGTCGCCAGATGTGTATGATGGATATGAATGTTACATGTTTGACATGTATGCTAGAATGTTGAGGATGTAGTTGCATTTGATAATTTACTTGGAAGTAGAATTATATATGCAAGCATGAGTTCCTTGGAACATTAGACGCATGACGCGTAAGCATGAGTGTGGTTTATGTGATGAATGTTACTGGCGTATGATAATTTATGTGGATAGTAGAATTATATATGCATGAGTGAATTCATTGGAATATTTTTCCAAAATAAAAAGGGACTTGGGAAAGCCAAGATCAGGTATGCTTGTTTTAAAATTCCCGTTCCGGTAATTTGAGATTAAAACCATTTTAAAAGACCGATATATTGGATGGAAGACGACGATAATGTGAACTCTTTCATAGCCATCTTCCATTGGTTTACTAGTGGTCGGTTGGTTTAGATGACTGAGGAATCATTATTTGTCGGATTTCATCTTAATAAATATGATGTATGCAATTCTTTCTCAAAATGTTATTGTCTCCCTGATTATGCGTGATTATCAACGTGTTTGGTAACGAATTACAACATAGATGACTTCATCTTGTGCTAATGAGCTTTTGATTGAGACCATCTACGACTCGTGGAGCAAGCGCGTCAGTGCACTATTAGAGGATAATGGCCTAATAGGTCACATTCAGAAGTCCATGAGCTGCCAAATGCTGGTCTAACCAAAGACCTAGCATTTGCTCATTTTCAATGGGCGCAAGATGAAAAGAAAGAAAAGAAGATATTGCTGACTAAGATCACACAGGAATTCCATGATGAATATAAGGATGTTCCGATTATAAAGGACATTTAGGATGCCCTCTTCCTGAGATATGGAAACGGCATGGCAGCAATCCTGCACCCACTTATACCAACATTGGAAGAAAGCTTAAACAGCTACAACAAGAGTGTACTTGAAAAGGTATATGATCTCCTTGGCATATTGAAACCACTGAAATAAGAAGGTTAGGTGGGTGAATGGGATAAAATTCAAGCCATAGTCGGGGTCTTCCCGAAGTCTTGGAGAGCAGCCAAGGCTTTACTGACTGCCAGTGGTTCTGTATTAGATCTTTCATCAGTCCTGGAATTCATCGAGATGGAACAAGCTCGACTGAAATCAATACTGGGACGGGCTGGGCAAGGGAAGAGAAAGAGGACGAACAAAGGAAAGAAACAATAGGATGTCGACGGTAAAATGTTGACAAAGCCTAAACCAGGCAATCTCCGACTAAAATCAGAGATAGTCCGCGGGAACTCCAGTCCACGTCGAATAGGTGAAGGTACAGGATCCAACAAATCGCATCCTGAAAATGTATGCGATGTTGGTTATGTAATGGAAGCTCTTGTTTCCTCAACTGTCATATTAACTGACTCAAATCCTTCTTGGATTCTTGACACAGGTGCGTCGGACCACATGCCCAACGACAAAGGACTGTTCGCCAAGTTTAGACAATTGTCAAAAGATTCTAAGAGGATATACATTGGCGACAACTAACAAGTTGAAGTCATAGAAGTAGGGAACTGTAAGTTGTCTATGAACAATGGCAGGACCATACTACTTGAAAATGTCCTTTTTGCTCCTAGAATCCGTAAAAATGTTGTTTCTGTTTCCGCTCTTATGAATAATAATTACATTTTATCATTTGAGAAGAACTTTGTTCGCATAAATAAAGGTAATGTCTTCTTTGGGCATGCTTATTCCTCTTATGGTCTCTTTATCATGGATTTAAATGGATGTGTGGATTCGAATAGGTTGTATGCATTATCCTCCAGGGAAGCAGAAACTGACTTGGCCGGATAGCACGCGAGGCTGGGACATATAAGCTATGATAGGGCCCATTCATTAGCATGAATAGAGCTTTTGCATTACCAGCAACGTGATTTAAATCACTTGCCATGATTGTCTAGCAGGAAAGTCCACTCGCAAACCGTTCGGAGAAGCTCGACAAGCCGAATATCCATTGCAGCTGATTCAGACCGATGTCTGTGGACCATTGAATGCAACCGCTAGGAATAGAAAACGATACTTCGTAACTTTCATTTACGACTTTACCCGTTATGGGTTTACTCATTTGATTACTCGTAAATCCGAGGCAATTGATTGCTTTTGAAACTTTCTAAACCTCGTAGAGAATCAACAGGAGCGAAAGGTGAAAACCCTACGCACTGATATAGGTTGAGAATATCTCTCTAATGAGTTTGATAGGTTGTGCAAAGAAAGAGGGATATCCCGTCGAACGACAATCCCCAACACACCCAAGCAGAATGGTATGGCTGAACGTCGTAATCGGACACTCCTAGACATGGTAAGTACCATGATGTCGTAGTCACAATTACCAATATCCTATTGGAGTGATGCGTTATTAACTGCCACTCATGTAGTAAACCTTGTCCCAACCAAAGCGGTAGACACAACGCCATATGAGCTGTGGCATGGAAGAGAATTAGATCTCACCAGACTGCGACCTTGGGGTTGCGCAACCTTTACACATAAAACTGACAGCCGTTTCGGCAAATTGGGGCCCAGAGGACTTAAGAGTATCTTTAAAAGGTATTCAGAGAACTCTAAGGGTTACGTATTCGTGTCAGCTCAAGAAAATGGTGGTGTGGTCGAACATGAATCCAGAGACGTAACTTTCCTTGAGGACGAATTTCCGACGCTTGGAGAGATTAAAACAGACGAAGTATTGATTGAACTGGAGCAGGACAACATTGATGATCAGGTCCAACTTACTTCGAGTAGGAGATTTGAACCAGCAGCTCAAGTGAATGACATGGTTAATGATAATGGAAACATTTTCATAGTAAATCCATGGGGAGGTCCAAACCTTACCACACAAGTCACTGTTGATGCAGGGACGAATCAAGTTGAACCTGATAATCATGTAGCCAGACCGATACCACAACCACCGATACTACCCATTTTTTCCAGTGGGAGTCATCCGACTAACTTGGTTCCAGGTCCTAGTGATCAGGGAATTTATCTCGGAGATAGGATCCCGAGACCAAGAGGTCGTCCAAGGAAGGTTGTAGGTGAAGGTTCAAGCACTGCCCTTATTCCCAGTGGGAGTGATGCTCCGATAAGAAGCATTGTTCGGAGTGGGAGTACCGTTTAGAGTCAAGATGGGATCAACGAGCCTAGACGTAGTTAAATGCATAAAACTTCTCATAAGAAGTATCCCATCGAGAGAGGAGAAATCTTCACTCTAACATCAGTTGACGAACCAGTAACAGTTCAACAAGCGTTGGAAGGACCTCAAGCGAAGGAATGTAGGAATGCAATGGAGGAAGAGATCTCATCAATGAAAGCCAATTCAGTAGGGTCTTTGGTTGATTTACCTGCTGACCGCAATGCCATAGGAGTAAAGCGGGTTCTCAAATTTAAACTCACTGCTGATGGAAAGGTCAAGCGATACAAAGCTCGACTTGTTGCGAAAGGATATACCCAACTTCACGGAGTAGACTTTGTCGAAACATACTCACCAATTGTGCGTTAAACCACAGTCCGGGCCATTCTGGCCTTGGTCGCAAGTGTCGATCTCGAGCTGCACCAAATGGATGTTAAGACCGCATTCCTCCACGGAAACTTAGCGGAAGAGATCTACATGGAGCAACCAGAGGGTTTCATTACTCCAGGTAACAAACGTAAAGTTTGTAAACTCCAAAGGTCCATCTACGGTCTTAAACAGTCGTCTCGGCAATGGTACCGCAGATTCCACAAGGAAATCGTAGGAAACATATTCGTGAATCTTCAGGATGATCCGTGCGTGTATTATAAGACCTCCAGGTCTAAGTATGCCATCTTAACTTTATACGCGGATGACATACTCATTGCCGTAAACGATGTGAATTTTATTAACAAGTCAAAGTCATGGTTAACATCTGTATTTGAGATGAAAGACATAGGAGAGGCCACGTACATCTTGGGTATTAAAATTGCTAGAGATCGGGCTACCCGGAAATTGGGTCTATCTCAAGAAGCTTATATAAACAAACTATTAAAAAGATTCAGATTAAAGGATGCCAAACCCGTGGATACGCCGGTGGTGTTTGGGTGCGCACTGTCAAAACGTGACGGCCCCAAGAACCTGACAGAGCGTGAACAAATGAAGGGTGCAGAATATTTAAGCATGGTCGGTAGTTTGATGTACGCCATGCAATGCTCCCGTCCGGATATCTGTTACGCCGTGGGCCTAGTAACACGTTTCCAATAAGATCCTGGCTATCAACATTTAAAGGCTGTAAAACGAATTATTCGTTATCTGAAAGCTACTGCCGACTACGCACTGTGCTATGAGGGCGGGAAGTAATAATTGATCGGTTACAGTGACGCCGACCATGGTGGGGATCCGGATGATCGTAAGTCCACCACATGAGGAGTGTTTCTCCTTGCTAATGCCGCCATTTCATGGACGAGCAAGAAGCAAACATGTGTCGCGCTGTCAACGATGGAATCAGAATTCGTAGCCTTCTCCAAGAACGCACAGGAAGCGGTCTGGCTGAAAAGGCTTCTTACTGCGCTGCTTGATGGTGACCTCGGGAGTAAACTTGTGAAGGTGTTCTCTGACAGTCAGGCAGCCATTGCGGCAGTGAAGAATCTGAAGTACCATAGTAGGACCAAACACATTGATTTGAAATATTTTTATGCTAAATCTATGGTAGAAGACAATATAATCACTATGGTTAACTTGTCCATTGATAACATGATTGCATACCCATTAACTAAACCACTACGAAGGGAGATATTCAAAAAGCATGTAAAACTAGGTGGCCACCAACCGGATATTAGTTGAAGGTTGTGAATACTTGTACGGATGCCTTGGAGAAGTGTTCCTATGAGAAAACTAGGCAAAAGGAGAATTATCAGTTGACCTAGTATACAGCGCGACACTATATAAATGTTTTTTAGAACATGTTAATTAAGGAAATGGGAATCAACGTTCCGCGGGCGCTACAACACTCCTAACAGATGAGTAGCACGATGCCCGTCGTGTCCGCCGGTCGCACGGAAAACCTCGTATGAACTATTCGGAAGCCAAGGACGAGATCGAAGGAGTGAAATGTTGATGCAGATTTGGACGACAATACATTAACAGGCACCCTCCCATTCCGGCGAGTGGGAGCTGTAAGCATATGAGGATGGTCGTCGTAAATGGAAGCCCATTACATGTACGTGTTACCTAATTTAATTGGGTACATCTCACATTAGGACATTGGGCCAGGCCCAAATCCCAATTGACGTGAGAGGCCTAAAATTGGGCCTCCCTATGCATAGTGGCCGGCCGAATTATGTAGGTGGGTAAAGTGTACTTTTGTCCACTTTACTCTTCCTATATTTATGTGGTGTTAGGGGTTTTATTAGGTTAATCCTTAATCCTTCCTTGGAGTGTTTTAGAGAGAAAAAACCTCCTCCCCAGAGACACCACATATTCGGCCGAACCACATCACTACTACCAAGGGTGTGCCAATTTTCCTTCGAGCAAACACTCCGGAGATCCGTCCCTCACCAAGAATCGATCGGAGGGTTTGGTGTGAAGAATATACCACGTAGGGATTCATTCACAAGAACCCCTACGGGTGCCGACCTGAGGATCTTGAACCCCCTCCTGCAAAGATCTTGGGACTACGGACAACTGTAGAGGTATGTGCGAATCTTCCGCTGCGTAATTTTGATTACTAGCATGTACCATGGTTTTAATTTCCGTAGTGATTACTCCCCGTAATCTAACAGTTGCGACGTTACTGGTTCATCAATATGACTATCAGGTTCTACTTGATTCGTCTCTGTGACAACAGTGATTTCATGTGGTAGGTTTTATTCCTCTAACTGGATTTACTATGAAAATGTTTCCATTATCATTTACCAAGTCATAAGTCATTCACTTGTGTTGCCGGTTCAAATCTCCCACTCGAAGTAAGTGGGACCTGATTGTCAGTGTAATTCTGCTCCTGTTCGATCAAGACTACATTTGTTTGAAACTGACTTTGCATTCGGAAATTCGTCCTCAAATGTCTCATGTTCGACCACGACACCATTTTCCAAAGCTTTAAACTGGTATTTCTAAGAGCAGTTATCGTACTCTTGGTCCATATACTCGTTTAATGCGCATATTAATATCACATGATGATATAATTTAACTCATTATCATTATTTAGCTTTAATGGCGATGTGTCTTACCGATTTCATTGGAACACAGTTTTACATACATGTGAATCATCTTCTTCATCCCAACGGGATTGTATTGACAGATTGACTCTAACATTATGTTTATAAACTGTGCTTCTTGAAGTGTGTCATTTGATTTGTATGCCTAGCCTGACTTACCGTTCAAGGCGTATAGAAGGAAAATTGTTTAACCGACTTCATCCTTCTTCGTTTGCAAACGTATCTCAGAGATTATATCCCATCTCCGAACTGAGCATTTTGGGTTTTCACTTTATGCGTCTGTTGATAATTTTACAAGGTCGCTGTAGCTTGTGAAGCATACTTCTTACCGATGTAAATGTTATCAATAAGTTGTTTCCCAGGGGACGCAAACGAAAATTCAGCACTTAATAATCAAAATACTTCATCATTAAATTCGTATTTTGAAACGATGTGTTCCATCTTTTGAGGTCCACACGCGCGCGGCGTTATTTACCAAAGTTTTAACTTATGGTTAAATCGTTTCATTTTTCAATATAATTCAGTTTCGCACATTATTATTATTATAGATTATTTCATTTGATGGAGTACTAATCATAAAGAAAGATTTATAATCGGTTCATTCTTAGAGCTACGCAATCGATGGATTTTAATGGCATTTTATTTTACCCAAAGAATTAGATGTAGGAGAAGATGTATTGAGTTGTTTGATTCCCCCATTTCCAATAGCCTTATTGCTTCAGTTTAGTTACATTTCGGATCGATCTCGTTTTTAACCGAGTCGATTAATCGTGATAAGTAGAACTCATTTAGAATCGAATGGTAACTACTTTATTGAACGAATCCGAAACAATATTAACCAAAATTCAAACATAAAATTGAACAATGAGAGAAATAACGACAATGGTTTAGATTCGAGATCATCCACGAAGCTTCAAGAGATAAAGGTAGAGCATTAGGAGCACTATTGTCAAACGAGACATACTTTATAATGCATTGTTATCGCTGGTGTTCATCACACTGGATTCTCGTTTGAGGACCAAAATGATGATCCTGTTTCCTCTCATCTTCCCTTGATCACTTGCGGTGAGGCACAGAGGAACCTTCTGGTTCTTTTTGTTTGCTTTCAACAAACAGGACCATGGTAAACTTAATTGATTCAATCAAGTAACCCAGTCCCTTGTCGTCGGTGAACCATGATAGCGGGTATTTATGTGCAATATTGAGTATCTTTCTCCAATTTTATCCAATTTGATCTTTCGTTTTGAAGATCCGATGTGGGTTTTACGCTTGCATCTTGGGAAATAAGGGCAACATACTCAAACAACACTCATCTGGCATCGGCTGCCCTTCCTCCACCGAAACGGTGTCTAATGGCACACCAAAGTTGAAGAGCACTGAAGTTGAGTTTGAAGTCTTCTACAACCTCTCTGTCCAAGGCTGCCAGTATCACCTTGCTAGCTCTCCGATCGTCAAGGCTCCTTAACCTATTAGGGATATAAGGTCACCTTGCTCAATCACCAATGTCCTTCCCTTATTCACATCAATACACTTGTGTGTATTTTGAGCCAAGAGGATTTCTCTTACATGCTCACTCCATGCATCATAGTCCATACCATCCAGATTGCGAGGCTTGTAGAAGCGAACCGACCCAGCTGTGAATATCTAACACTTTGATAATCACGCAAAATCAGGGAGACAATAATATTTTGAGAGAGAATTGCATACATCAAATATCTATTATGATGGAATGCGACAAGTAACGATTCCTCAGTCATCTAAACCAACTGACCACCAGTAAACCAATGGAAGATGGCTGTGAAAGAGTTCGCATTATTGTCGTCTTCAATCCAATATAACAGTATTTTAAAACGGGTTTTAATCGCATATTACCGGAACGAGAGTTTTAAAACAAGCATACCCGATCTTGGCTTTCCAAAGGCCCTTTTTATTTTAGAAAATTATTCCGATAAATTTACTCATGCATATACAATTCTACCATTCATGTAAATCATCATACGCAGGTAACATTCATCACAAAAACCACACTCATGCTTACGCGTTATGCGTCTAATGTTTCGAGGAACTCATGCTTACAAACATAATTCTACTTCCAAGTAAATTATCAAATGCGGCTACATCCTCAACATTCTAGCATACGTGTCAAACATTAAATTTTCAGATCAATCATACTTATTTGGCAACTGGCTTTCGATTTTAAAAATATTTTAAACATTAGGGGCTGATTTGCAATTAATGCTTATATTCAATTACGCATCATTCTAGACATGATTCCTAGGCATTTTCAACCATCACATCATGTCTATCCTAGTGCGCATACCATATATTTAACCAGGGCTCCGCTCCTAACATGTATTATTCAGCTAGCTTGACTCAGTCAAGAAGACAATTATAATCATGCATAAATATATATCGAATAATAAACAATTTCAATTCATCCCACTAATTAATCCAGTCCCAAAAACATGTATTTCCGAGATCGATCCCCATAGTCGAAACAAGGCATAAAATGTTTAATCGTCATGTAAATAATAATAAACACTTAGAGCACTGTGTAGGCCATTTGAGGTTCAAAAACATTTGGATTTTAAAACTGGACCACCCTATTTTAATTGACTTGAATTCGGTTTTGAAAATTCGGTTCGGTTCAGTCAATCTCGGTCCGGTTTGGTTAGGTTCGATTGGGTCCAGAAAAATCCGGCCCGGTTAAGTAAAATCCGGTTCGGTTCTGTCCGGTTTTATTTTTCAAAATCTAGTTCGGTCCGAACCGGTCCAATAAAACATGGTGGTTCGGTTCAACACTCAAAACCGGTTCGGTTAGATCCACTTAGTTACCTTGGTCCAACCCTACCCGACTAGGTCGAACTGATTAAGAAAACCCGGTTCGATTCAATGCGTCCCGGTTTGATATATTGGACCGGCCCAATAATTAAATCAAAAAGAGTTTGGGCCGAAATGTTTACTTGTGGGCTAAGTAGGGTTTTGAAGTCCACTAAAAATTTTAACTTAGCCACCAAGTAACATTAATTATATAAAATAACTTCCAATATTAAATATATATATATATATATATATATATATATATATATATATATATATATATATATATATATATAATCCGGCAAAAACTAAACATATATAGCTATTTATTGCCAAGATTTTATCTTTAAGAGTAAATCAATCAACATATATATATATATATATATATATATATATATATATGTATGTAGAATTCGGAACTATCTATAAATATATATTATATTTATTGTCAATATCTTAAATAGGGTAACAAATATACCGACAATATATTTTCTCAATCTTTTAGATAACTAAATCTATCAATAATATCTCTAACCATATTAATTATCTAGATATATTGATAGTTATATATATTTCTATATATTAATGTGAATCTATCCTTATGTTTCCAATTATAGATATATTGTTACCTAAAATAGAAATTAAAATATGGGAAACAATATACCTAGCATATTTCGGCCGAAATTATTTAGTCGGAGCCTAAGAAATTAAAAAATTTACCTTGTAATTCCTAGGGTTTGACCGAAACAAACAAGAAATTGGAAACAAGTGGTCAAATTTCAAGATCAAATTTTAATAAGGTCTACTGTAAACACCTAATTTTGGTACGCGCAACACGAATATAACACGTTCAAAAATGTTATGTGTAGCGCGTTTAAAAAAGGAAATATTTAAACATAAGGTCACAGGGTTGCTAAAAATAGGTTTAGCTTAAACTAGGATAGTATATATGCATTAAATATCATGTAATATTCAGAAAAATATATATTATATATTTATGACAATTTTCATAAATATATATATGTAATTTTCGGAATAAATAATGTGTATATTTAGGTAAATGTGTTTTCTTAATATTGGGACCTAATTTAGCTATAAAAGGACCATTGTCAATGTAAAAACACACAGAAAATTAATTCAGGAATAATTATAATACTTTTCTAGTAACCTGTGCATTTTTGTCCTATAGTGTAAAGCTTTTTTTTTTTTTCTTTTCTTTTCTTTCCCGTTTTTTCCGCCAGTGGCAGTCTGGTTTTTTTTTTTCGGTGACCGCACCCGCCACCCGATTCTGACCTCCGGCCGCCTGATTGGCCAGCCCACCAACATCCACCCTAGGTGAGCCGTGTGAAGTTCTTTTTTTATTTTAATTTTTAATTTTTTTATTATTTATTTATTATATTTTTCTGTCATTATTTTTTTATTAGGTAATTTAGATGTAATTGGTTAAATTTAGTTGTGTGAATTATGTATGTATATGTTAGGTTATGTTTCGATTTAAGCATGTTAGATAATTTTAGTATTTTAGATTTCATTCTAAATAAGAGTTGTAGATAATAATTTATTTTTAGACTTAGATAATATTTTGCACATGATAGAAATTTAATTAAATATTGGCATCGTTAGATTAATTTGTGACATGTGTTCAAATAGTGAAATTGGCAAATTTGTGAATTGATTCCATGAGTTTTAATTCGTAATAGAACCCCCGAACTCGTATTTCTGATCGTAGACCGATTTAATACCTAGGTGTTTAATTAGTTATTCGCTTAGGTAATTTAGGATTCTAGTTAGCCTAATAATTAACGAGTGGTGACTCTTTTCAAAGTCCACGTTTTCAGGCGACGTTGTTGCAAGATACTTCTTGCTGATTTTGTTGTTTTGGCGTTAAATGCTAAAGAGCAAGATAACGTTATACAAGACTCAACTTGTAAGTTGATGAGTTTTGCACAAGGTTTGCTTTAAAAAGCGTATAACATGAAGCTATCCTTTTTTAGGCCTAATTCTTCATGGTGTATGAACCCTTAAGATAGTATGCATACTTTTAGTGTGTGGGGTTGTCGTCTAACAAGAGGATTTCCGCCACGGTGGGGTGATCAGTCCCATCATTGCATTTGCCGCATCCTGTTTCTATCCAGGGAATGGCTATGAACATGAGCATTTGCTTCTAAGATCTTTTCACAGCATGCCATTTTTTAGAAGTAAACATGGGGTTTGCCCTTACAAAGAGGATACCACAACATGCTACTTTTGATAGTAAATCTTGGTGTTTGTCCAAGACATTGCTTGCTGTTGACGCCTTTGGAATAGTCGTCACTTTGAGTAGAGAATTTTATAAGTCCCTTTTTGTAGATAACCTGCAAGTTGTCATTGCCACATATAAGTTGACTAGGCACATAGCGTGATGGCTTTGTGTTGCCGACATCTTCTTGATATAGCCGCTGTTATGGTTGGAGAAATAAACTCCCTGTTGGTGTAGATAATAGATATGTTGGCGTTGTATGCCATAAATCCCTCCTTTTGATAGCTGCTGATCTTCCTTCATTTCACCAATTCCTGCCTTTGTTGGAAACTTAATCTTTTGGTGTGATGTTGACGCTCATCATACCCCACTTGTTCATGGTTGTATACTCTGGGATTCCATTATATGCGTCAAGATTTTCTGCAATCACGAACGGAACGCCAATTTTGAGTTGTTGCTCCCCTTCTCCTGTTGCGCATTGCGCGGTGTTGAATTTAATGTGCTGGCTTTGCGATGTATGCTTCATGTGTTCACTTTCGAGGGGCCTGGGTTTATTTGATGTGTTTCTTTATACACTTGTGACTCTTTCCGAGGTTATGTCTGTATGACGATTGTGCATATGGTTGAGAGATGTTATACTGGTGGAATCCTCATCTTCTCCATTGTTTTGTCCGAAGATTAGGTTTCGCTGTCGGCGTACGTTTTGAGTGGTACGATCCTTCTTGTGTTTTTGACAAAGGTAAACTTGCTGGATGTTGAAAATAATTTTCTAACTCTTTTCTCGTGATGGGTTTGGCACAGGCGTGCGTATAACATAGGTGCGTATCCTGAATTCCTATCTTTCACAATGTTGATGACGTTGTCACTTGGGTAATGCCCCCGTCTTATTTATTATTGCAACGCGATTTTTAGTCTTGTGCGTATAGAATGCTTGAGGCTCCGTTGCATGGGGAATGTTGTATGACCTAAGCCGTTTGTTGTTCCTAGTGCGATAGCTTGTGTTGTTGACGCAATTAATATGTGCGTAGTTGTTACTTGGTGTTATCCCAAGGTAGTATGCATGATATAGTAATGTACCTACAAAAGTAGATTTAACCTTCATTAGATATTTGGAGTTCGTACAACGGATTACAGGAAGGCGTCTACTGATCGCTCCTTTTGAAAAGTACTATAGCTAATAAACATAAGTTGTCCTTAATCTAAGAAGACTTAAAGTAGATATGCAAAAAATGGAGATAAAGGGATTGATGATGTGTTTGACGTCTTCATAGGTGATTTGTCGGCAAGTTGATTCTGCCACGTGCCACATAGTTCCTCAGTGCATCTAGTGTGTTGAGCTCTTCAATTTCCTCCTTTGTGGATGAACAAATGTTGGTGCCATGCCCCCTAGTTTTATGGTGCTTGCATCGTTCTTCAACGTTCTTGCCAAGGAAGGCAGTCATTGGCTCCAGTGGTCGGTGAAGTTTGTTTTCCGGGAGTTTGAAATTTGTTTTCTCCACCTTCATGCTCCAAGGATTGTATAAGCCGTCATAATTGGTTCCATGAATGATGTTGTTTTTCCGGCGCTTGGCGATAGGTGGATTATCATTCGCCTTTTCTTTTCCTTTGCCTTTTCCTGAAGACTTCACATGAGACTTCTTTTGATGCTTATTGCCTTGGTCAATATACTTCATCATTTCTCCTTTTAAGATTAAGCTGTTTACATGAAACCTTAATCCAACACAGCTTTCCGTCTCGTGGCCATACACTTCGTGATTTTCACACCATTTGCTTTCATCTTTTCCTAATGGGCCCTTGCGGAAACTGGAGGGCTTTTTCCACAGCTTGGTCTCCTTTATCACTTTCAAGATGACGGACAGCGTTGTGTTCAATGGAACACATTTGGCGAGATTGGTCTTTTTGAGCCTTTGGACGTCTGACTGGAATGGCCTCTTTTGTTGCTGTTGTCTCTTTTCCCAGGAAGCGTCTATCTTTTCCTCAATTATTGCCTTCAAGGTTCTTGTTGTAAGTCCCGTGATTGGTGCATCATCGCCATTAACAAGTTTTTTCCGTCCTTCCTTGTGACGGATGTCAGCATCGTCTTGGCTTGTCCTCGTGGAAGAACCTTCCTTGTGTAATTTTGAGCGGGAGGTTGGAGGTTGTTTCCATGCCCCTTCTTGTTGTTGTGCTATCACATACGGGTTGTATGAACGTGCAGCTCCTTGCCTTTGTTGTTGGTACTGGAAGGTACCTTCCGTGTAGTGCCCCCCTATTCTTTGGTGCGGTGTGTCTTGATGAGTTGTGACTCGGGACTTTGTTCTTGTCTCCTCGACTTGTCCGTTGATTGGAGGTATATGTGGTGGTGGCGGGGCATATCCTTGGTTCGTTAACATCTTTCGGAATGCTAGAAACTCTTCGAGCGCGGTCATCATGGTAGGAGTGACAGGTGATGGCAGGTTGACACCTTTGTATTGGAGGACTTTTTGGTCGTACTGTGCGAAGGATGCGCTTCTTGTTGGCATGAAGAATGCATTGGATGTGGCAACAGGCATGTGGGAGGATCCAAGTTGACTTCTTGTCGGCTTCTGCATGGTTATGACCAAGGCGTCATGGTGCGTAATGTGCTCTTTGTCCTTTGATGAAAAACCAATGACATCTTCAAAGGCGGCCTCCTTTATGTCGACATACTCCATGTTGGTATCATGGAACCTGTGCATTGTCTTTGCAACGTACACTTCTTGCTCGTACGACTTCTCGCTTTCAACATCAAAGTCTCTATGGATCATATGTACGTTTGCCATCTTTTCCGGATAGGATGCAATGTATGTTGTATTCTGGACTTTAAGGCCATGCTGTGCGGAAGGCACACTGCTTGTTGGCACGGAGGATGCAGCGAACATGTCTTTATGCATGTGCAAATGATCCCGCTGACTTGTTGCCTGCTTCTATTTGTTGGCTGGCATCCCGTATGGGAACTCTTCATTGATCCCCGTCCTTCGCTCGAACTCGTGTGCTGATGCATTATTTTGAACTTCGGGACCGTGCTGTGCGGAAGGCACATTTGCGGTTGGCACGGATGAGGCGGTGGATCTTATATCTGGAACGTGAGAACGTCCTGGTTGGTTTCTTGTCGGCTTCGGCTTGCCTGCACCTGCCTTCTTTGGTTGTCTTCCAGTCATAGCTCGCGGTGCGGAACGGCTTTTTGTTTGAATCACACTGACGGCGCCAAATGTTAAGTCTGCTTCCACTTGGGCAGCTTCGGGATTTTTCCTTCACGAACAGGCTTCTTTCTTCACAATCGGGCTCGATATGTGTGTATAAGGACGGGAACGCCGCGATCCTTAAACAATCACCGAGCTAATCTCCCAATCTTCGACCTTGAACTCTTAATCTTCGGGTCCTGCACGAGGGGCAGTAACCAGCGTGGGAGGGGGGAATGCTGGATGGGCCCACTCCGACGCTCAAGTTAGAACTTCTAGCGAGAGAAAGCCTTAGAGAGAAGTCAGAGCATCCAAAGTCCAAAAGTGAGGGAATTGTCTAGAATGGGAGACCTAGGCCCCTATTTATAGGGAACCTAAGGATCATTCCCAGTTTTGAACTACTTGATGTCGGTATGTAAGGAAGACGTATACCGTCATCAAGGCGGACTATGCATGCACCGACTTCCCGCACTTGGAAAATTAATCGGGGTGAGCGTACGAAGAAAAAAAGGTAATCCGGACCTACCCGGATTGTTTAACAATCCGGGACGGGTCCTGATTGCCGAAGAAATCCGGATCTCCGGATCACCTTAGGGCAATCCGGAAGTCCTACGGCCCGGGAATTGCGCGTATCGCTGACCGTTTTAGACTTGGGTATCCGCGAAAGGGTTTTTTTACGGGTTTTGGGATATTTTACGAGGCCCGAAATGTAAATACGAACCCGAATTGGACAGATATCTAACACTCCTAATCAGAACAGTGCTTCTTATCGGAGCATCACTCCCACTGGGAACAAAGGGCAGTGCTTGAACCTGAACTTGCAACCTTCCTAGGACAACCTCTTAGTGTCGGGATCCTATCCCCGAGACTAATTCCTTGATCACTAGGACCTAGAACCAAGTTGGTCGGAGTACTCCCACTGGAAACAATGGGTAGTATTGGTGGTTGTGGTGTCGGTTCGGCTATATGATTATTAGGTTCTACTTGATTCGTCTCTACAGCAACAGAGATTTGTGTGGCAGGTTGGTCCTCCCACTGGATTTACAATGAAAATGTTTCCATTATCATTAACCATGTCATTCACTTGCATTGCCAGTTCAAATCTCCCACTCGAATTAAATGGGACCTGATCATCTATGTTATCCTGCACTAGTTCAGCCAATATTTCATCTGTTTTAATCTCGCCAAGCGTTGGAAATTCGTCCTCAAGGAAGGTTACGTCTCTGGATTCATGTTTGACCACGCCACCATTTTCTTGAGATGCCACGAATACATAACCCTTAGAGTTCTCTGAATACCTTATAAAGATACTCTTTAGTAATTTGGGTCCTAACTTGCCGAAATGGCTGTCAGTCGTATGTGTATAGGCAGCGCAACCCCAAGGTCGCAATCTGGTGAGATCTAATTCTCTTCCATACCACAGCTCATATGGCGTTGTGTCTACGACTTTGGTTGGAACAAGGTTTGTTACAGGAGTGGCGGTCAACAACGTATGACTCCTGTAGGAGATAGGTAATTGAGTCTGCGACATCATAGTTCTAACCATGTTAAGGAGTGTTCGATTACGACGATCAGCCACACCATTTTGCTGTGGTGTGTTGGGGATTGTCGTTTGACAGGCTATCCCTCTTTCTTTGCACAACTTTTCAAACTCATTAGAGAGATATTCTCCACCTCTATCAGTGTGTAAGGTTTTCACTTTTCGCTCCTGTTGATTCTCTACGAGGTTTACAAAGTTTCTATTGCAATATATTGCCTCGGATTTACGAGAAATCAAATGAGTAAACCCATAACGGGTATAGTCGTCAATGGAAGTTACGAAGTATCGTTTCCCATTCCTAGCGGTTACACTCATTGGTCCACAAACGTCGGAGTGAATCAACTGCAATGGATACTCGGCTCGTTGAGCTTCTCCGAACGTTTTGCGGGGGGACTTTCCAGCCAGACAATCATGGCAAGTGTGTTTAATCACATTGCTGGTTCGAGGAAAAAGCTCTCCTTGAGCTAATGAGTGGACCCTATCATAGCTTATATATCCCAGCCTCGCATGCCATCCGACTGCTTCAGTCTCTGCTTCCCTGGAGGATAATGCATACATTCTATTCGAATTTACACTCCCATTCAAATCCATGATAAAGAGGCCATAAGAGGAATAGGTGTGCCCAAAGAAGACATTGCTTTTATTGGTACGAACAAATTTCTTCTCAAATGATAAAATGTAATTATTATTCATAAGAGCGGAAACAAAAACAACATTTCTACGGATTCTAGGAGCAAAAAGGACATTTTCAAGTAGCATGGTCCTGCCATTGTTCATAAACAATTTACAGTTCCTTACTCCAATGACTTCAACTTATGAGTTGTCGCCTATGCATATCCTCTTAGAATCCTTTGGCAATCGTCTAAACTTGGCAAACAGCCCTTGTTGTTGGCTATGTGGTCCGTCCCACCTGATACAAGAATTCAAGAAGGATTCGAGTCAGTTAAAATGACAGTTGTGGAAACTAGAGCTTCCATTACACAACCAACCTCGAATACCTTTTCAGGATGCGTTTTGCTGGACCCTGTACCTTCGCATATTCGGCGTGGACTGAAGTTCCCGCGGACTATCTCTCATTTCAATCGGAGTTTGCCTGGTTTAGGCTTTGTTGAAATTTTACCGTCGAATGCCTATTGTTTCTATCCTTTGTTCATCCACTTTCTCTTTCCTTGCCCAGCTTGGCTCGGTATTGCTTTCAGTCGATCTTGTTCCATCTCGATGAATTTCAGTACCGATGCAAGATCCAACACAGAACCACTGGTTGTCAGTAAAGCCTTGGCTGCTCTCCAAGACTTCGGGAGGATCCCGATGATGGCTTGAATTTTATCCCATTCACCCACCTAACCTTTTTCCTCCAGTTGTTTCAACATGCCAAGGAAATTGTATACCTCTTCAAGTACACTTTTGTTGTAGCTGTTTAAGCTTTCTTCCATAATTGGTATAAGTGGGTGCAGGATTGCTGCCATGCCGTTTCCATATTTCAGGAAAAGGGCATCCCAAATGTCATTTGTAATTGGAACATCCTTATACTCATCATGGAATTCCTGAGACATCTCAGACAGCAATATCTCCTTTGCTTTCTTGTCATCTTGTTCCCATTGGAAATGGGCACATGCCAGATCTTTGTTGAGACCGGCATCTGGACAACTCATGGATTTCTGAATGTGGCCTACCAGGCCATTATCCTCCAACATTGTATTGACGCGCTTGCTCCACGAGTCGTAGTTTGTCTCAATCAAAATATCATTAGCACAAGATGCTGCCATCTATGCTGTAGTTCGTTACTAAACACGTTGATTATAATGCCAAAATCAGGGAGACAATAAAATTTTGAGAAAGAATTACATACATCATATATTTATTAAGATTGAATCCGACAAATAATGATCCCTCGGTCATCTAAACCAACCGACCACCAATAATCTAATGGAAGATGGCTGTGAAAGAGTTCACATTACCGTCATTTTCAATCCAATAAATCAGTCTTTTAAAACGGTTTTAATCGCAAATTACCGGAACGAGAATTTTAAAACAAGCATACCCGATCTTGGCTTTCCCAAGGCCCTTTTTATTTTGGAAAAATATTCCGATGAATTCACTCACGCATATATAATTCTACTTATCCATGCAAATTATCATATGCCAATAACATTCATCATACAAACCACATTCATGCTTACGCGTCATGCGTCTAATGTTCCGAGGAACTTATGCTTGCATACATAATTCTACTTCCAGGTAAATTATCAAATGCAAATACATCCTCAACATTCTAGCATACGTGTCAAACATGAATATTCCACAACAATCATACATATTTGGCGACTGGTTTTTTATTTTAAAATAATTTTAAACATTAGGGGCTGGTTTGCAAATCACGTTTATATTCAATCACGCAACACTCTAGACATGAATCCTAGGCATTTTCAACCATCATAGCATGTCTATCCTAGTGTGCAATCCATATATTAACCAGGGCTCAGCCAACAATATGCAATACCCAGCTAGCTTGACTCAGTCAAGACAACATTTCTATCATGCATCAATATTATTATATATATTGAATAATAAACAATTGCAATTCAGCCCTCTAATTATACCAGTCCCAAAAACATGTATCTCCGAGATCCATCCCCATAATCGAAACAAGGCATAAAGGTTAGGAAACCTTGAGCACTGTGTAGGCCTATTAAGATTCAATACATTTGGATTTTAAAACTTGACCTCCCTATTTTAATTGACTTGAATTCGATTTTAAAAATACAGTTCAGTTCAATCAATTTCGGTCTGATTTGGTCCAGTTAGGTTCGATCCAGAAAATCCGGTTCGGGTCTGGTTCGGTTTAAACTGGTTCAGTTCGGTCCGAAAATAAAAATCTGATTCGGTTTGGTCCGGTTTTTAATTTTAAATCTGGTTCGATCTGAACCGGTCTAATAAAATAAGGTTCAGTTCGGTTCAACACACAAAATCGGTTTGGTTAGATCCACTTAGTTACCCCGGTCCTACCCGACCCGATTAGGTCGAACCGATTGAGAAAATTCGGTTCGATTTAAATTCGTCTCGGTTTGATATATTGGACCGGCCCAATAATTAAAATATAAAAGGTTTGCCTGAAATGTTTACTTGTGGCCCAAGTAGGGTTTTAAAGTCCAAAAATATTTTACTTAGCCACCAAGTAACATTAACTATATAAAATAATTTCCAATATTAAATATATATATATATATAAATATATATATATATATTTCGGCTAATATTTCTACATATATATATTTATTGCCAAGATTCTATCTTTAAGATTAAATAAATCAACAATATATATATATATATATATATAAATATATGTAAAAATTCGGCACATATATAAATATATATATTTTATTTATTGTCAATATCTTAATAGGGAAACAAATATACTGATAATATATTTTCTCAATCTTTTAGGTAACTAAAATCTATCAATAATATCTTTAACCTATTTAAATATTTAGATATATTGATAGTTATATATATTTCTATATATTGATGTGAATCTATCATAATGTTCCCAATTATAGATATATTGTTACCTAGTTTTAAAAAAAAAAAAATATGGTAAACAATATTATTGATAGTTTTGGCCGAAATTTTGCTTGCTTAGGGACCAAGAAATTAAAAAAATTACCTAAAATTTTCGGCACTAACATAAAATTTGGAACAAGTGATCAAATTTTAATAAGATCTACAATCCAATGTTTGATTTTGATAAAGATCACCATTTTCTTGAAGATCATGAACATCAAATTAACCAAGAACATCATGAAAATTTCGGACCACCCTAAACATAAAATTCGAAATTTTAAAATCCTTCCTTTTAAAATTTCAGTTCGAAAATTTTTAAAACTTTCAAGAACACAAATTTATCAAAATCATGAACTCCTAACACAGGCTCTGATACCACTGTTAGAATACGAGGAGTAACCACTACGAACATTAAATCGTAGTACATGCTAGTAATCGTAATTACGCAGCGGAAGATTCGCACATACCTCAAACAATGTCATTAGTCTAAAGATCTTTCCTGTAGGGAGTTCACGATCCTCCAGTCGGCACCCGTAGAGGTTCTGGTTAAGGAATCCCTACGTGGTATGTTCTCTACAGCAAAGCCTCTGATCGATTCTTGACAAGGGGTCAAATCTCTGGAGTGTTTGCTAGAAAGCAAATTGGCACACCCTTTGGTGTCTATAGGTTCGGCCGGCTATGGGTGTTTCAGGGGAGGGTTTTCTCTCAAAACACCACTTAAAGGGAATTGTGATTAACTTCAATAAAACCCCTAACTCCCCATATATATAGGAGGAGTAAATTGGACAAAAGTTCACTTTAACCCCTCCTAGGCTTTCGGCAGGCCAAATGTAAAGGGAGGCCCAATTTTGGGCCTCTCATATCAATTGGATTTAGGTCTAGCACAATTACCCTAATGTGACATGTACCTAATTTCCTTAGGTAAACTATACAGATTATGGGCTACCAATTACGGCGCCCATCACCATATGCTTACAATACATATAATGGGGTTCCATTTACGGCGTCCATCATCATATGTTTACTTTACTGACTCTCTGCATTTCAATTTTAGATCTCCCATGTGTCATGAAGATAATCGAGATGGAACAAACTCGATTGGCATTGGTTACGAAAGAAACCAATGTGCCAAAACAACTTGCTAGACAGAAGAAGAGTAAAAGTGGAAAGAGAAAGAAACAACAGGCAGTCAACTGTAAAACGTTGACTAAACCTGAATAAGAAAAATTCCAGTTAAAATCAAATATTGTTTGCATGGACTCTGGCCCTCACCGTATAAGTGAAAGGGTCGGGCCTAGCAAATCGCATGCTGACAAGGTATGCGACATTGGATATGTTAAGGAAACTTTGGTTTCCTCTAGTGTCATGTTAACTGATTCAAATTCCGTTTAGATTCTTGATTCAGGTGCAACGGACCACATAACAATTGAAAAATGATCATTTGCCATGTTCAGACGAATGCCGAAGGATTCAAAAAGGATATATATCGGCGACAACTCTTAAGTTGACGTCGAAGGAATATGGAGCTGCAAATTGCCTATGCGCAATGGCAGAACCCTACTTCTCGAAAATGTCCTTTTTGCTCCTAGAATTCAGAGGAATGTTGTTTTTGTTACTTTTCTTATGGATAATGGATTTTCTTTATCATTTGAGAATTCCCTTGTTGGCGTAAATAAAGGCGTTACCTTTTATGGTCATGTGTTTTCCTCTAATGGTCTCGTAATTATGGATCTGAAAAAAATTCGAAACGAATGTATTCATTATCGTCTAGGGAAGCAGAAAATGATGCGGCCGGATGGCATGCGTGATTGGGACATATAGGCTATGACAGGGTTCAGACCCTCGCTCAGAGGGGGCTACTCCCGGACGCGACGCAAGTGGTGAAAACCACTTGCGAAGATTGTCTAGCTGGAAAGTCAACCCGTAAGCCATTTGGTGAATCACTATGAGCCGAATATCAATTGCATTTAATTCATTCAGATTTTTGTGGACCAATGAATGTCACCACTAGGAGTGGTAAATGTTACTTTGTCAGCTTCGTCGATGACTTCACCT
This sequence comes from Clarkia xantiana subsp. parviflora, assembly GCA_036873135.1. Lineage (NCBI taxonomy): Eukaryota > Viridiplantae > Streptophyta > Magnoliopsida > Myrtales > Onagraceae > Clarkia > Clarkia xantiana. Next base: position 46,492,296 of record JAPTYO010000008.1, read on the forward strand.
GTTATGAGTTTACTCATCTTATTTCTCATAAATCCGAGGCCATTGACTGCCTTAGAAGCTTTCTTAATCTCGTAGAGAATCAGCAGGAGTGAAAGGTGAAAACCCTTCGCACTAATAGAGGTGGAGAATATCTCTCTAATGAGTTTAAGAAGTTGTGCGAAGAAAGAGGTATTGTACATCAGAATACAATTCCTTACACTCCACAACAAAATGGCGTGGTTGAACGATGTAATCGTACACTTTTGGACATGGTTAGAACCATGATGTCGCAGGCGAAGTTGCCAATCTCCTATTGGGGTGAACGACGTAATCGTACACTTCTGGACATGGTTAGAACCATGACTGCCACACATGTGATAAACCTTGTCCCGTCAATGTCGGTGAACACGACCCCATATGAGCTATGGTTTGGTAGAGAGGTAGATCTTACCAAATTGCGACCTTGGGGTTGTGCGGCATACACGCATCAAACTGACAGCCGTTATGGTAAGTTGGGACCTAGAGGATTGAAAAGTATCTTCATAAGATACTTTGAAAACTCTAAGGGGTACGTGTTTGTTGCAGCTCAGGAGATGGTGGCGTGGTCGAACATGAGTCCGGAAACGTCATATTCCTTGAGGACAAATTTCTTACGCTTGGAAGCATAAAAACAAACGAAGTCTTGATTGACTAGAGAATAATGATAATCAGGCCCCACTCGCTTCGCATGGGAGATATGAGGCAGCAACACAAGTGAGCGATATGGTAAATGAAGATGGAGACATTTTCATAATAAATTCAGTGGGAGGAGTCAATCCAACCACACAGATCACTATTGCTGCAGGTGCGAATCAACTCGGACCAGATAATCAAGTTACTGAACCTATGGATGAAAATCCGACTTTACCTCAACTTCCTACTATGCCTAGTGGGAGTGGAACGACCAAATCGGTTCCCGGTCAGCGAAACCATGGAATTAATCTTGGAGGTGGAATTCCGAGACCGAGAGGTCGTCCAAGAAAAGTTGTTGGTGAAAGTTCAGGTAACGCTCTTGTTCCTAGTGGGAGTATTGCACCGATAACGAGCATTATTCCTAGTGAGAGCGTAGTTCAAACTCAAGATGGGATAATTGAGCCTAAAAGCAATCTAAGGCACCGAACTTCTCCCAAGAAGTATCTCATCAAGAGATGTGAATTGTTCACCCTCACTTCAGTTGATGAACCGGTAACGGTTAAACAAGCTATGGTTGGACCTCAAGCGAAAGAATGGAGGAAAGCAATAGAGGATGAGATCGCCTCTATGAAACCTAATTCGGTTTGGTTTTTAGTTTATTTTCCTGCTGACCGCAGTGCAATAAGTGCCAAGTGGGTTCTGAAATTGAAACTCGCTGCTGATGGAGCTGTCGAGCAATACAAAGCTCGACTCGTTGCGAAAGGATATATCCAACTTCACGGAGTGGACTTTGATGAGACGTACTCACCCACTGTGCGTTACACCACAATGCGAGCTATTTTAGCTCTGGTTGCAAGCCTCGATATGGAGCTGCACCAAATGGATGTTAAGACTGCATTCCTCCATAGTAACCTGGAGGAAGAGATCTATATGGAGCAGCCAGAAGGTTTCATTACTCCTGGCAACGAACGTAAATTTTGTAAACTCCAAAGATCTATTTACGGTCTTAAACAATCATCCCAACAATGGTACCGCAAATTCCACGAGGAAATCGTTGGAAGTGGATTCGTGAATCTTCACGAGGATCCATGCGTGTAGACAAACACTTCCGAGTCTAAATACGTCATCTTGACATTATATGTCGATGACATATTGATTTTCGTAAATGACGTGAGTTACATGAATGAATCAAAGTCATGGCTGACATCTGTATTTGTGATGAAATACATGGGAGAAGCCACGTACATCCTAGGCATTAAGATTGCTAGGAATCGGGCTTCTTGTAAGCTATTTCTGTCTCAAGAATCCTATATAAACAAATTGTTGAAAAGGTTTAGACTACAGGATGCCAAGCCCGTGGATACGCCGGTTGTGTCCGGGTGCGCGCTATCGAAGCGTGATGGCTCGAAGAACCTGGCTGAGCGTGAACAGATGAAAATTGTAGAATACTTGAAAACACCTAATTTGGTCCGCGCATAGCACGTTCAAAATGTCATATGTGACGTGCCAAAAAAAGGAAGTATTTAAATATGGAAGGTCGCGAAGTTTCTAAAGATTGGACTGGCTTAAAATAGGACAAGGAATATGCATTAATTATTGTAAAATATTCAGAAAACATATTATGTGTATTATGGTGAAATACATAAATATATATGTATATTTCCGGAATATTAAATGCATATATTTTTCAGATTTTATTTTCCAAGTCTAGGGGTCCTAGTTTAGCTATAAATAGGCTCCTTTTACATGTAAAATACACACCACATCAATAATAATACTACTATTATCGTAACCTGGCGTTTTTTCCTGTAGTGTAAAGATTTTTTTTTCTTCTCCGTTCATCTTCATGCTGAAGAAATCCATCCCGGCCGGCACCTGGTCTTGCCGCTGGTGACTGCCCATCGGTTCCGCCCGGCCTCTGTCCGATCGACGGTGACCTCCGACAGCCACCCAGCGTCCCGCCGCCACTCTCCTGCCGAACCATCGCCCCGACTGCTGGCTCCACCGTCTCTCTCTCTCTCTCTCTCTCTCTCTCTCTCTATCTATCTATCTCTCTCTCTCTCTCTCTCTCTCTCTCTCTCTCTCTCTCTCTCTCTCTCTCTCTCTCTCTCTCTCTCTCTCTCCGCAGTCAGCCCGATTTTCGCCGGAGTTTGCCCTCGCAACCACCCTCACCTGCAGCGATCTGCTTCCGCCGTCCAGGTGGAGCTTTTCCGGCGCCCAGTTCCGTCCGCCTTTGCCACAAGCAGATCTCCCTCGCTCAACGTTGCTGGTCATCGTCTGGCCACTTTCTCCGACCAAATTCCCTGTTCCATCTCGCGCCGCTCTCCAGCAACTCCAGTCCGCTCCATCTCGCGTTGTCCTCCGCCGATGCTGAGCTCCCCTGTTCGCCGGTCCCAAGTCCCAGGTAAGTACGTTCTATTCTTTTTTTTTTTTTACTTTACTTTACTTTATTTTTATTTTATTATTCTATTATTACTATTATATTATTTATATTACACTTTTTTAAATAGTTTAAATATGGCTAGTTAAATTAAGTTAGTGGTTTAAATGTAGTCAATTAAATTTTGTTAGGTGACATATTCAATCGTTCAAGTTGTATGTATGTTAAAAATATATTGGGTTCTACATGGATTTAAGCATGCTTAATTTGATGCTTTTGATTTCGTCTTAATTAGGAGTTATAGGTTATAATTAGTTTTTTAGAGTTAGATTAATAGTTAACAATATTTTTACATATGATAAAAAAATTGATTAATTTAGCGTAATGTATGTATAAGGAATAAAAATTGGCAAATTAAGTGAATTGAGTACCGAAAGGGCGCAATTAAGAAATTAATCTTTTTTAATTCGTAACAGAACCCCCGAACCCGAATTTCTGATCGTAGACCGATTTAATACCTAGTTGTTTAATTCATTATTCGCTTAGGCAATTTAGGATTCTAGTTAGCCTGAATTACCTAGTGGCGACTCTTTAAAAAAAATCCACGTTTTCAAAATGCAATTCGCCGTAGGTCGGATTTTAGGGCCTGACAATTTGGCGACTCTGCTGGGGACGTGTAGAGGGTTCGGGCTTAGTATATTCACTTTTTTCCATGTTTGATTTTTGTAGATTTATTTTTTATTTTATTTTGACTTCACTGATCTAACTTGGTTGTTATGTGTGATTTCAGCTGTGGAGTTAATTTTTTTTATCATAACTGACTATTTTTATGTGGTGTATTATGTGTTACCTGAATTTGCACACACTCACTTTAGTGAAATGTCCAGAACGCCTAAAACACAGGGCAACTAGCAACCCAGAGATTTAGTAAGGTTACGACCGGAGCGGCTGGGCCGCCGGTACGACTTGGAAAAACTCACTCGCTCGTGTAGAGCAAAGCCATACTTTTTTTACCCCATCTAACATGTCGTTTTTATCCATATTTTTGTTGTAAGTTATCAGGTAAACTGTAAGTTTTTTCTAACTGTGTAACTTTATTTCTCTTGCATTCTCATTGCATTAAAAAAAAAATTCCAGCTAGATAGTTAGACAATTAGTTGTAGAAATATTCTTTTCAAACATGCATTTCGTATGCATTGTTTTATTTTTTTAGGAAACCTCTTACCCGATTTTTTTTTTATTTCAAACTCGTGTTTCATACGCATTATTTTTCAAAAAATTTCGGGTAAGTTGTAATTTTGGTTAGTGCGTCGCATATGTGTTGCCTTTGAAAAAACATTTTAGGAAAAAATGTAATTCCTATTTAGCTATTAGAGCTTCTAATTTCAAACATGTATTCCATATGCATCATTTCAAAAAAATTACGTGAATTGTTTTATTTTTAATAATGCACCAAGTATGCATTAATTTAAAAAAAAAAAAAAACTTTTTAGATTAATCGTAGGCTCTCTTAGTTTTAGTGCTCTTATGTTAAAAAAACCTTTTACCTGATTTTTTTATGAAAAGACGTGCATATCATATGCATTAGTATTGAAAAAAACCTTTCAGGTAAATTGTAACTTTTCTTAGTTGTAAAACTTTCATTTTTAAGTTTGCATCTTGTATTTATTTTTTTGCATCTCATGTGTATCCTTAAAAAAAAACTTTTCACCTTATTTTTTAATTTTGAGCAACCAAGATGCATTTTTTTTTCTTCGTTAAAAAAAGAAAAAAAATATTTCCAGATAACTTGTAAATATTCTTAATTGTAGAAATTTCATTTCAAGTATGCCTCTCATGTGCATCGCATGTGAATTGTTTTAGGAACAATAATTTCTTGATAGACTGTACACATTCTTAGTCGTAGAACTTTTAAACATGCATCATTTGCATTATTTAAAAAAAAAAACTTTACCTGGATTTTTCATTTTGTATATATGTATCATTCAAGTAAACTGGTTGTAAGTTGTAACTTTCTTAACAGTTGAACTTTAACTTTTGAGCATGCACGAGTATTTTAAAAAAACTCAAAGTGTCATTCGTTTTTATCCAAGGTGCATTGCACTTTTTGGCAAGATCGTCTCAACCTTTGCGTAAGCTAGCTTTTAAAAAAAAAAAAAAAAAAAAAAGAGATCTGATTCTATTTTTGAGAAAATAGTTTAACTGTGCAGTTGAGTGCGACTATTCGAGTTTAAACAAAGGATGAGAAAATCTTTTTGAAAAAACTTCGTTTTGAATACCTGTCCTGCGTTCGAGCCAGATAATGCACTCAGCGAACTCATTCAACTCCATGATGGTGCGAAACACCTAACATCATTAATTTGGATCCTTTTAAAAAAAAATCAAAATTATGAAATGAATGACATTGAGCTTTCAAAAAAAATTAATGCATGATTTCTCATATTCTCTAGACTGGTTTTTCATTCACTCTTTTCAGGTACCCTTGGTTAAAGTATCATGTACATATAAGTTATGCCGGCTAAACGGGGCAATAAAAAAAACGTGCAGCCATCCAGTTGCACGAAGCACAAATTGCGCACTCGGGATATCCAACGCTCAGGTACGATGAATTGTACTTGATTTTTTCCTTGAGATTTGAGTGTCCCTACTCTTTTTGTAGATCAAACGACCACTTCGACGAGGTCACAACCACGTGAAACGTGACTGCTCAAAATAACTTACATGCCAAAATTCCACCTACCATGTGGGGAATTCATACACGTCCCAAACCAAGCCGTACACCCGTTTTACGGTGAGGTCTAAACCAGCCAGTGCTAACTGTGGGGCATCCCTGGATGAGATTGAGCAATAGCCTGGACACTTGAGAAGCCGAGAGAATAAATTATTCCATATGTCATCCATTGTCGTAGGGTAATCCAGGGCGTCAATCAGCTGAGTCCTTCTCAAGAAAATGTTCTGAATTAAAATTTTCCAATTTGCCACTAGGGGCATGTACATAATTATTGTTGATTATTCTCGTTAAATTTTCTTTTTCAAAAAAGGAAGCAAAAAAAAAAAAAAACAAAAACAAAATGCAAAAAAAAAAAAAAAAAAAAATCATTTTTCTTTAGGGTCACAGCCGCCCTTTAATCGGCTAGTGATTAAAATAAAGGGAGTGCTCACGCAAATTTTGTGAGAGCAGTGAAGAAATAAAGGGTCACAGTTGTCCCTAAATCAACTACAAATAAAATGGGTCTCAGTCGTCCCTAAAACGACTACAAAGAAAGGCCCACAGCCACCCTTCTAAAGGCTACAGATAAAGAGCGCCCCCGCAACATCAAAAGCGGGAAATAAGTGAAAGGGCTATAGCCACCCTCCAAACGGCTACAAATTAGAAGCACTCCCGTATTAGAGATGGGAAATAAAGGTCCACAGCCATCAAATGGCTACAAATTAAAAGAGCTCTACAACATTGAAGACTGTGAAAAAATGGTCACAGCCACCCTCCAAACGGCTATAAATACTCCCGCATCGAGGCGGAAAATAAAGTACGGGTCACAGCCACCCAGCAATTGGCTACCACAAAAAAGGAGTGCTTCCGCTAGGTTGAAAAACCGAAAGGGTGGCCTAGGAAAAATCAGGAAATGAGAGGCATGGTTGCAAATTCAGAAATTGCAATCATGGCAAAAGAAGAGAAAATAAAACAACCGAGGGGGCACAGTCGAAATCTCACAAAATCGACTGTGGCAAAAGGAGATAATATGAGAGATTAAAAAAAAAAAGATCCCACTAAGTTGCCGCATCATCCACAACTTAGGCAAAAATTAAGGAGAGACATTCAAGTCGCCAAAACCACTAGAGGTTCTTCTTCGACGGACGCCACTGGAGGCTCTTCACCGACGGACGCCACTAGAGGCTCTTCTCCGACATACGCCACTAGAGGCTCTTCTCCAACGGACGCCACTAGAGGCTCTTCTCCGACATACGCCACCAGAGTCTCTTCTACAACGAACACCACTAGAGGCTCTTCTCCGACATACGTCACTAGAGGCTCTTTTCCAACGGACGCCACTAGAGGCTCTTCTTCGACAAACGCCACTGGAGGCTTTTCGTTTTCGCTCGCCACTGGAGGCATCATCTATAAATATTTTACTTTATTACAAGCCGCTGGAGACTTTTCCTTGTCGCTCGCAACTGGAGGCATCGTCGATTGAGGTTTTACTTTACTGCACACCGCCAGAGGCTTTTCTTTCCCACGCCACTAGAGGCTTTTCGTTACCGCACGCCACTGGAGGCTTTACTTTTACCAACCACCAATGGAAGCACCTTCAACAGGGGCACCGCCAACTGAGGCATTTCTTTCCGCACGCTACTGGAGGCTTTTCGTTACTGAACGCCACTAGAGGCTTTACTTTTACGCACCGCAGACGGAAGCACCGTCAAAAGGGGCACCGCTGACCAAGGATTTTCTTTCTGCACGCCACTGGAGGCTTTTTGTTACTGCACGCCACTGGAGGCTTTACTTTTATGCACCGCCAACGGAAGTACCGTCAACAGGGGCACCACCGACCGAGGTGTTTCGTTACTGCATGCCACTGGAGGCTTTAATTTTACGCACTGCCAACGGAAGCACCGTCAACAGGGACACCGCCAACCGAGGCTTTACATTTCCGCACCGCCAGTGGAGGCTCTTATTTACTGCACTGCCGCTGGAGGCTCAGCATTCTGCACTACCAATAGAGGTTTCTTTCGCATTGTCCGAAATAAGCCAGAAGTTTCCTTGAAGATTCGAAGACTCAAAAGAAGATATACTTCCCAACCACAATTAGTGTTTACTCTTCATTGGACAAATCCGCTCGAACATGTTCTCGGGAATTTGCCCAAAGAGGGCCAAGCTGTAAACACCTAATTTTGGCCCGCGCGTAGCACGTTCAAAATGTCATATGTGAAGCGTAAAAAAAAAAGAAGTATTTAAATATGGAAGGTCGTGAAGTTTCTAAAGATTGGACTGGCTTAAAATAGGATAGTGAATATGCATTAATTATTGTAAAATATTCAGAAAATATATTATGTGCATTTATGGTGAAATATATGTATATTTTCGAAATATTAAATGCATATATTTTTCAGATTTTAATTTACTAGTTTGGGGGTCCTAGTTTAGCTATAAATAGGCTTCTTTTACATGTAAAATACACACCACATCAATAATAATAATACTCTTCTCGTAACCTGTGTGTTTTTGTCATGTAGTGTAAATATTTTTTTTTCTTCTCCGTACGTCTTCCCGTTGAAGACATCCATCCCCGCTGGTGACTGCCCATCGGTTCCGCCCGGCCTCTGTCCGATCGACGGTGACCTCCGACAGCCACCCAGCTCTCTCTCTCTCTCTCTCTCTCTCTCTCTCTCTCTCTCTCTCTCTCTCTCTCTCTCTCTCTCTCTCTCTCTCTCTCTCTCTCTGCAGTCAGCCCGATTTTCGCCGAAGTTTGCCCTCGCAACCACCCTCACCTGCAGCGATCTGCTTCCGCCGTCCAAGTGGAGCTTTTCCGGCGCCCAGTTATGTCCGCCTTCGCCACCCGCAGCTCTCCCCCGCTCACCGTTGCTGGTCATCGTCTGACCACTTTCTCCGGCCAAATTCCCTGTTCTATCTCGCGCCGCTCTCCAGCAACTCAGGTCCGCTCCATCTCGCGTCGTCCTCCGTCGGTGCAGAGCTCCCCTGTCCGCCGGTCCCAAGTCCCAGGTAAGTACGCTCTGTTCTTTTTTTTTTTTACTTTACTTTATTTTTATATTATTATTACTATTATATTATTTATATTAGATTTTATTAAATTATTTAAATATGGCTAGTCAAATTCAATTAGTGGTTTAAATGTAGTCAATTAAATTTAGTTAGGTGACATATTCAATCGTTCAAGTTGTATGTATGTTAAAATATATTGGGTTGTATATGGATTTAAGCATGCCTGATTTGATGCTTTTTATTTCATCTTAATTAGGAGTTACATATTATAATTAGTTTTTTAGACTTAGGTTAATAGTTGACAATATTTTTACATATGATAAAAATTTGATTAATTTTGATATTGTTAGATTAATTTAGTGTAATGTATGAATAAGGAACAAAAATTGGCAAATTAAGTGAATTGAGTACCGAAAGGGCGTAATTAAGAAATATTCTTTTTTTAATTCGTAACAGAACCCCCGAACTCGAATTTCTGATGATAATCCGATTTAATACCTAGGTGTTTAATTCATTATCCGCTTAGGCAATTTAGGATTCTAGTTAGCCTTAATTAACTACTGGCGACTCTTAAAAAAATCCACGTTTTGAAAACGTGATTCGCCGTAGGTCAGATTTTAGGGTCTGGCAATACTTAAGTATGGTTGGCAGCTTAATGTATGCCATGCAATGTACTCGTCCAGACATCTATTACGTTGTGGGACTAGTAGCACGATTCCTATAAGATCTTGGAACTCAACATCTAAAGGTTGTGAAACGAATAATTCGATATCTGAAAGGTACTGCCGACTACGCTCTGTGCTATGAGGGTGGAAAACTAGAATTGTTAGGATTTAGTGACGCTGACCACGGTGGCGATCCGGATGATCGTAAGTCCATCTCAAGGGGAGTATTCCTCCTTGCTAATGCCGCATTTCATGGATGAGCAAGAAGCAAACCTGTGTCGCGTTGTCAATGATGGAATCCGAATTCGTTGCCCTCTCTAAGAACGCACAAGAAGCTGTCTGGCTTAATAGGCTCTTAAATGCATTGCCTGGTGTTAGGGACGGGGGTAAACCTATAAAGGTATACTCTGACAGTCAAGCAGCAATTGCAGCAGTTAAGAACCCTAAGTACTATAGCAGGATGAAACACGTTGATATAAAATATAAGTATGCTAAGAATATGGTTGAGGATAAAGTTATCACATTAGAATACTTGTCTACTGAAAGTATGATGGCTGATCGCTTGACTAAACCATTACGCAGGGGTGTTTTCGAAAAGCATGTTAAAATGCTGGGACTGCGTAGGGTTTAAGTAGACTGTATAGTGCTGAAAACTTTTGAAACCTTAAAAGGAATTACAATTTGAGTTTATGATTATTACAACGTCATAATGTTTGAAAGTTCATCGGACTTTTACGGTCTATAAACTAGTCGTAGGAGGGCCAACCTCCAAAGTAAAATAATATCGAATGTGGGCCAAGCCTCGTCACACAAGCTCGTTCATCTTGACGGAGAAGAGAATTCTCCATTAATTCAAGACCGGCTAGGAACCATGGTGGCAAACCTGGTTAAGCAGAACGATCACTTGGTTTTCGGAGTAACACGAAGTGATCTATGTTTTGCCAATCGCTGTTACGAACTATATTTGTAATAGAACATTATTCTGGGCCAGATGACAAGTCTGCGATAGCATATGACATTTCCCACACGCTAACTAAACTCAGGTTATGCTATCGACGCGTGCTTCATACTACGCGTACCATGTTCAACCACGAGGTTATGCTCGGTTGTGCTTGATAGAATCCACAGGATTCGGATGGGCACAAACTTCTTCACCAAGAGCATGTGACTGATATCGGATGCTGTATGAAGGAGCATCTAAAGTATCCTTACGGACTTGGAACACATACCTAAGGTCAGGCTCAATGTTCGCTTCCCGGCGTACGAACGCAGTGCTGAGAATAAAGGCCTAGTGACCACGTCTTTGGAAACCGGTTGGGTTTGACTAAGGGTATGAGCGATGGGGATGATCAAGTACACCTGAAATTCTCCGACTCTCGTATTCACTAGGTGGCCACCAACCTGACATTAGTTGAAAGGTTGTGAATACTTCTATAGTTGCCCTGAGGAAGTGTTCCTATTAGTAAACTGGGCAATTTGAGAATTACAGTTGACCTAGGATACAGCACGGCACTCTTGATTTTAAAATTTTGATTAGACATGAGGAATCAACGTTCCGCGGGCGCTACCACACAACTAAGAGATGAGTAGCACGACCCCCGTCGTGTCCGCCGGTCGCACGGAAAACCTCGTATGAACTATTCGAAGCAGGGATTGGATCGAAGACCAAATGCTTATGTGTTGGACAACAACATTTTAATAGGCACCCTCCCATACCGGCGAGTGGGAGCTGTCAGCATTTGGACTATAGGCCGCCGTAATTGGGAGCCCATTAATAAAGTCCATGATCCTAAGATATTAGGATAAGTCATATTAGGGATTTTGGGCTAGGCCTAAAATTGGGCCACCCACCTTACATAGCCGGCACCGACATTAACATAAGGAGGTGGATTTTTAATCCCACCTCCACTCTTATAAATAGGGACCTAAGGAGGGTTTTACTAATTCTAGTCAATCTCTCCCAAGTTGTGAGATTGAAAGAAAACCCTCCTCCCTAATAAGAGAGAGTTTCGGTCGAACCCACACACCACCAAGGAGGTGCCAAATTGCGACGAGCAATTTACTCTGAGTAGATCCATCCCGTGGATAATCGACACAGGCTTTGCTGTGAGGCATAATCTGCGTAGGGATTCTCTAACAGGAACCTCTACAAGGAATCGTCCGGCGGATCGAGAACTCCCCTCAAAGGTCCTGGGCTACAGGAAATATTATAGGTATGTGCACCTTCTTCCGCTGCGTATTAGTTACCATGCACGTATGTAGGGTTTTGTTTTCGTAGCATTAATCCCCTAAATCCTACATATACCACATACTTTAGGTCTTCTTCTGAGAAGGTTATCTACATGTTTTCGACCGGCCTTTGTCATTTTCCAAATGGAGGCAAATCATTTACCTGGGCCACATACACCTCTCTTGAGTTGGAGGTCTCTCCCCCCGCTGCCATGCCACCATGGATGACATTGATAGGTCCTTTTCTGTTTGGTGGGGGAAGGTAGTCCTCCATCTTTTCCTTTCCCTTTCCCTTTCCTTTTCCAATGTACATTGGCTAGGGACTTCTTTCTCTTTTACTATCATCTTTCACAAAGCTCTTCAACATGCCTTCCTGGATGAGATTCTTTATTTCACGCTGCAGGTGGAAGCAATTGTCAGTGTGGTGCCCGTTGACATCGTGGTACTCACACCACTGCTCCATATTTTTTTTACCATTATTCTCTTTCTTTTCTCCGTTTGGGGAGTCTACAAGTTGAGCCCCTTCATTTCCTGGAGGATTACTGAGGCCTCCCTTGTGAGGGGGGTGAAAACAATGTTGTGGATGCCTTGCGGTCTTGCTTGCTCGTTGGCCCTTGCTCCTCCTTGTGGCGTCCATGCCTGCTTTATATGTGGTTGTTGCGGCTTTCCTTTTCTTGGCTTGTTGTTGTCAGGTGTAGGGGCTTCATATCCCTTTTTCCGATTTGATCGCGAACGCTCCAAATCGATATATGCCTTGAATCTTTCCGCCAGCTCCTTTACTGAGTTAATCGGTGCCCCCTGGCATCCTAAATTCCTTAAGAAAGCACGCACTATCTCCTCTTCCAAGAGCTCTGTCGCTATGTCGGATATGTTCTGATTGAATCTTGTGTAATAGCATGTCAGGGATTCATCATATCCTTGCCTTATATTATATAGGGCTGAGTCACCCTTCAAGAGCTGTCTCTCCCCCCCAGGTATTGCAACCGATTGACAGTTCAACATATTAGAAATTTGTTCAATTCATAAACCTAATATTGGATTCATAGTTGAGGTTAAAAGCCAAATCAATAGATTAGAGTCTATAGTCACTAGGCCGGTTTGCTTGAGCATTTTGCATTGAGCCTGATAACACTAAAGGAGGGTTATTCCTAGACTGGGATGATAAGACAACAATCAGCATAGTCAACTCCAAACAGAACATTATTCACACTAAAATTTCACATCAACGAGGCGCCTTTTTCTGTGAAGGATCATTCATCTATGCGTCGTCTAAACACATCGACTGTCCTATTTTATGGGACACCCAACTCGCTCACAGAGCATCTAGATCTGATATATCCCCTTGGATGGTCATCGGAGATCTCAAGGACATATGGAATTTCTCGGAAAAAGATGGCCGCATTCTGGCGTCAACTACGAGGATCCTACAAGCCCACTCTTTGTTTAATGCGGAAAACTTGATGGACATGGGGTGTACTGACCAAGATTTTACGTGGACCAACAGACGCAACCCCCCTGATACAATCATGGAGAATTTAGATTGGGCCATGGTCAATTCTGAATGGCAAATCCTCTTCCCCCACGTAAATAACCGACACCTCGAGACAGTTGCCTTAGATCACTGTCCAATTCTTCTCACTTGCCTCCCGTATAACCTCACTCAGAGGGAGAACCGTCTGTTCCAAATCAAGTCAATGTGGCTTAGGCACCCAACCATTACTGACCTCCTGTAAAACCTGCATAAAATTAGAGGACAATTTTTGCAAGTTGAAAAATTCAGGTTCTAATACAATATAAGGGCAAAGGTTAATGTCAAAACCTATTTTATGAAGTTCGACATTTGTCTCAGAAACCTATTTTATGAAGTTCGACCTCTGTCTCAATCTCTTTGCTCGTAGGTCTAGCTACGGTCTGAACCCTTACGAGGGCCCCCTCCAACGTATGCATACGAAGATCAATCGCTTTTGGCCGACCCAGCGGAATATATGGGCTCTGTATCCTTCCAATGGGGGACAAACATTGGAGCTGACCCAGCGGCATACCTGGGCTCTGCATCCTTCCAATGGGGGACAAACATTGGAGCCTTTCTACCGGCATCGTAGGCGTGGTGAAAAGACTAGAGCAACCTCTGATTCTGTTCTGAATTTCGATTAAGTTCGAAACCCCTGATCTGTTATGTTCCGTTCCGACTTTCGATTAAGTACGAAGCCTCTATTTCTGATTGGCCTCTGACTCCAATCCATTTCTGAATTTTGATAAGTTTTGCATTTACTATTTAACCTTGAATTGTGATCAAATGTGTTTCGTGGAAGCTTTTGAAATTTGCATTGTTTTGACGTTCTTTGAAAGCTTTATGTTTATAATCTTTATGACCTAGAGATTAATACCTGTATATACGTATATAGTTTTTTTTTCGAGAGCTTGATCCAGTAGGGATAAGTGACCACTGCTTACTGAGTTGCTCCCCAGCAACTTACCCCAAATTATTCTCCACCTTTCAGATCTGGAGGAAGATAACAACATAAGCATTTCTGGAGATTAGGTGAACCGTTCCCGAAGGCGTTGGAAGATCCGAGGCAGCGACTTAAGTTATTTTTATTTTGGACTAGGTTAGTTTGTTTGGATATTCGGCTATTTGGGTATTTGGAAAACTATGAACTGCAAACCTTCGAAGTTGGTTTTATCTTTCGGATGTTATCGCTTTTGGATATTTGAGGCTTCATTATTTTCTATAAGGGTTAAATAAATAATGGTCGGTCACACCCTAGAGTATGGTCAATTTTTGGGGCGTGACAGATTGGTGTCAGAGCCTAGGTTAGACCCTTTCAAGTTTCATGAGTCTGAAATTTGAATCTACTTTCCGTTTTTAATGCATTACAGGAATTAATGACAGAAAATAGCGAGACTATTGCCGAAATTGCGGCCCAAGCAAAAAAGGGAAAGCGCACGACCGCGACCCCGACTTCTCAAGTTGGGAACACTGAGCAAAATCTCAGGAGAAGCAAAAGGAGTGCACTAAACGGTGAGCAAGAAGATGGTGTTGAGGTCTCGACCGAATTTAGGAATGAGGGACCATCTCATAGGAGAAGCCAAAGAATTACAGAGAATGAGGAACGTAATGAGGAACTAGAAATCTCGAATGGACAAGATCAAGTACCGCGGCGTAAGGTACGTACAACTGGTGTTGCTAATCATGCGGACGTATTGGGAATTTGTCAAGTGGTGGCGGGATTGCGTGAAAAAGTTCGTCGTGACCGTGAAGAAGCTCAACATATGAGGATTCCCCAACCAGTTGTTGTGGGGCATGTGATAGTCTCATTTGATAAGTTTAAGCGCTTAGCACCAGCCAACTTCACGAGAACTGCCGACCCAATGAAGGCCGAGTCTTGGATCAGGGAGCTGGAGAAGCTATTTGAGACTCTCAAGGTCGATGAGGGTATACTGCTATGTTGTTGGAAGGCTTGGCTGATAGTGATGGACCACCACCCGACCATCATTCTTGCAACTATTAGATTGGTGGATTTCTGAAGGGCGTTTCTGAATCATTTTTCCCTATGGAGCTTAGGAAGCAGAAGAATAAGGAATTCGAAGAGTTCCGACAAGGACGAATGTCACTGATTGAGTATTCAACAAAATTTAGCGAACTTATTCGTTTTTCTCTAGTGATCATGAAAGACGAGGAAGTAAAGATTGATCACTATCGAGATGGCCTCCGCACAGAGATTAGAACCTCGATCTTCTCTGTAACATTTTCCACTCAAGCGGAGTGCTTGACGGCTACCCTTGTACACGAAAGGAATGCCCAACGCATTAGCCGAGAGGATGAGTTGAGGAAACGACCCAGAACTAGTAAAGTCACCTGCAGATACTCTGATGGGAAGAGGCAAGGCACAAGAAGTGTTCGTGGGACTTCAGATGCCGAAAGACGGCATATGTGTCCATTGTGGGAGGTCTCATGCTGGAGAGTGTCGTTGGAAGGTCGGAGCATGTTTTCATTGCGGCGAGAAGATCCACCGAATTAGAGACTTTCCAAAGAACGAAGATAATCATCATGCTGCTAGACGTGACGAAAATGTGGAACAAAAGAAGACTTTTGGCCGAGTCTATGCGATGACACGACCATATACAGTGGTGTCAGGTACTGTCCTTATTAACTCTAAATTGGCGCATACATTGATTGATTCAGGTGCTACTCATTCTTTTATATCACGAGCCTTCGCGGAAAAATTGGATGTGGTGCCTGACGTCTTAGATACATGAATGAGTATTAGAGTTTCTTTAGGTGATTTAATGCTAGCAAACCGTGTTTTCAAAAATTGTTTGTTGTTCTTAGGTGGGAGGGAGTTAGCCGCTAACTTAGTAGAACTTGACATCACCAACTTCGATGTTAATTTGGGTATGGATTGGTTGTCAACTCACCATGGTACTATTAAGTGCTACGAGAAAACGGTGGTGTTTCAAGTCCAAGTAGAACCAGAGTTTATATTATGTAGTGTCTCAAGTGGCCTTTCTCCTATGTTCATATCCGCACCCCAGGCATCTCAGCTTCTAAAGAAGGGATGTGAAGCTCATTTCACACATGTTTGTAGAATTGAAGATATCGTGTTGACTATGGAGGACATCCCAATTGTTACGGAATTTCCCGACATTTTTCCGGAGGAATTACTTGTACTACCCCCTGAACGAGAGGTCGAGTTCTCAATCGAGCTGGTGTCGGGAACAAACCCCATATCGAAAGACCCATATAGGATGTCCCCAACAGAGCTCAAAGATTTGAAGGTGCAACTTCAAGAATTATTAGATAAGGGTTTTATCAGGCCAAGTGTGTCACCTTGGGGAGCCCCGGTTTTGTTCGTTAAGAAAAAAGATGACAGTATGCGGCTCTGTATTGACTACTGTGAGTTGAATAAAGTGACCATCAAGAACAAGTATCCTCTGCCGAGAATCGATGACTTGTTCAACCAACTTCAAGGGGCTCGAGTCTTCTCCAAGATCAATCTTCGTTCTGGATACCATCAGATGAATATTCTGGATGAGGATATATCCAAGTCAGCATTCTGAACCAGGTACGGTCATTACGAATTTGTAGTTATGCCATTTGGTCTCACCAATGCCCCTGCGGTCTTTATGGACCTGATGAATCGAGTATTCAAGGAGTACCTAGATCAGTTCATCGTTGTGTTCATTGACGATATCCTGGTCTACTCCAAGAACCGAGAAGAGCATCTGAGAATCGTGTTGCAGACACTACGGGAGAATAAGTTATTTGCAAAGTTTTGTAAGTGTGAGTTCTGGCTGGACAAAGTAGAGGTTTTGGGTCACGTGGTATATCTGGAGAGGGCATATATGTGGATCCCAAGAAGGTTGAGGCAATCATTCAGTGGCCCCCACCAACCAATGTTACAGAAATCCGGAGTCTCCTCGGTTGGGCTAGGTATTATCGAAGGTTCGTTGAGGAGTTATCAATGTTAGCAGCACCTATAACAAGATTAAATCAAAAGGGGGTTAAATTTGAATGGTCAGTTGAATGCGAACAGAGCTTTCGGGAACTGAAGAATCGGTTGGTGTCGGCACCTGTTCTCACAGTGCCTAGAGGAAGTGGCGTATAGACTCGCATTACCACCCGTGATTTCTGGAGTGCATGACGTGTTCCATGTCTCAATGCTAAGGAAGTACGTGCACGACGAGAGTCATGTGATTGACTATCCCCCATTGGAACTAAAACAAGACTTATCATTTGAGGAAAAACCTATTCAGATAGTGGATAAGAAAGACCAAGTATTAAGGCGACACATTATCCCATATGTGAAAGTACAATGGGAACATCAAAGTGAAAGGGAAGCAACGTGGGAGTTGGAGGAGAACATGAAGCGAAAGTACCCCCGCTTGTTCGACAACGCAGGTATTTCCTAAATTTCGAGGACGGAATTTTTTTAAGGGGGGTAGATTGTAAAACCTGCATAAAATTAGAGGACCAATTTTGCAAGTTGAAATATTCAGGTTCTAATACAATATAAGGGCAAATTAAGGTCAAAACCTATTTTATGAAGTTCGACCTCTGTTTCTGTTTCTGTGCTCGTAAGCCTAGCTCTGGTCTGAACCCTTACGAGGGCCCCTCCGGCGTGTGCATACAAAGATAGATCACTTTTGGCCGACCCAGTGGAATATCTATGTATCCTTCTAATGGGGGACAAACAATGGAGCCGACCTAGTGGCATACCTGGGCTCTGCATCCTTCCAATGGGAGATAAACATTGGAGCCTTCCTGCAGGCATCGTAGGCGTGGTGAAAAGACTAGAGCAACCTCCGATTCTGTTCTGAATTTCGATTAAGTTCAAAACCTTTGATTTGTTCTACTCCGTTCCGACTTTCGATTAAGTTCGAAGCCTCTGTTTCTGATTGGCCTCTGACACCGATCCGTTTCTGAATTTTAATAAGTTATGCATTTACTATTTAACCTCTGTTTGTGATCAAATGTGTTTCGTGGAAGCTTTTGAACTCTGCATTGTTTTGACATTCTTTGAAAGCTTTATGTTTATAGTCTTTATGACCTAGAAATAAATACCTATATATACGTATATAGTTTTTTTTTACAGCTTGATCCAGTACGGATAAGTGACCACTAGTTACCGAGTTGCTCCCTAGCAACTTACCCCAAATTATTCTCAACCTTTCAGATCTGGAGGGAGATAACAACAGGAGCATTTCTGGAGATTCGATGAACCATTCCCGAAGGCGTTTGAAGATCCGAGGCAGCGAATTAAGTTATTTTTATTTTGGACTAGGTTAGTTTGTTTGGATATTCAACTATTTGGGTGTTTGGAAAACTATGAATTGTAAACCTTCGAAATTGGTTTTATCTTTCGGATGTTATCGCTTTTGGATTTTTGAGGCTTCATTATTTTCTATAAGGGTTTAAGAAATAATGGTCGGTCACACCCCAGAGTATGGTCAAAATTTGTGGTGTGACACCTCCTCAGGCGCTCCTGGAGTTGGATCCTGCAGGAATTAATCAATTACAGTTTTGTTAAAAATTGTTGACCTTCAAAACATACTTGATGAGATGGAACCGAACTACCTTCGGTCACCTTGAAACATCGATCTGAAACACTCTGGCCAGACTTAATGTCATGCAATGTTCAAACGTTTCCAAAGAAATTTCTGACCAAACAGCCAAGGACCTTCAAGAATTGTACACGAACCAGGAAATCATGTGGAGGAAGAAATCGAGACAAATCTAGTTACAAGCTGGGGACACTAAATTCTTCCATGCTTACGCAATCGCAAGAAGAAAAAGGAATTTGCAGGAGTCGATCAAAACAGAAGATGGCACAACCGTGGACGACTCGACCCAAGTCGTTAAATATGTCAGGAACTATTACCAACTCCTCTTCCGGGCTCAGCCTGATCTCGACCTACCCTCCTCAATTCACCATAACAACCTCAAGATCACAACGGACTTGTTCCCCCCTCTCTATGCGCTTAGGCTATAGACACAGAAATGGTCGGGGCTCTTTCACAACAAGGCCCTGATAAAGCGCCTGGACCGGATGGCTACCCGCCTACGTTCTTCCCGCGGACAATTGAGATCACCACAGCGGACCTTGAAGGAACTAAGCACCTGTTTTTCGGATTTTGAAAGCTTGAACCATTGATAAATGCCACTACATAGGCTCTTATACCCAAGATGGACCAGCCACATACGATGAAAGACTAGTTTAACCGCATCAGAACGGTCATATCTGATTTAATCTCACCTTCCAAACTGCGTTCTTCCCGAGAAGGAACATATCAGACAATACCTTCCTAGCCCAAGAGCTACTCCATACAATCAAACAAAGAAGAAAATGTCGTAAAGGGATGTTTGCTCTAAAACTCGACATGAGTAAGGCTTACGACAGAATCGAATGGTCCTTCCTCTACTCTGTACTCGATAGCATGAAATTCTCAACCATTTTCGTACAACGGATCATGGAGTGCATCACCACAACTTCTATCGGGGTGTTCACTAGTAGAAATATGTCACAACCTTTCAAACTAACGGGAGGATTGAGGCAAGGCGACTTGTTGTCCCCTTATCTCTTTATCCTGGGTGCAAAAATGTTGTCCCAAGAAATCTCGGCAGGATGGTATTAAACCCGGCCAACATACGCATAAATTTTCACACCTCCTCTTTGCAAACGAAAACTTCATGTTCCTAGAACCAACAGCGACAGTCGCGTGGAACATAAAGGAAATCATCAGCGCTTACCAAGCTGAATCGGGCCAACTCATCAACTACAGAAAGTCAAGCATACGATTCAGCCCTAATGTGGAACAATCGGTCGCGTCCGAAGTTGCATCAATCTTAGGAGTCAGAGATATGCTTCCGGGTAATTTACCTTGGTTTTCCAACGGATTGGACAAAACAAAGACGACAATTCGGGAAACCATCATCCAGAGAACGACCACAAGAATCCAAGGCTGGATGAATAAACATCTCTCTCCTGCAGGAACGAAGGTTTTATTAAAGTCTGTGGCTAGCGTTATCTCCACGTACACAATGTCGTGTGTCAATTTATCCAAGAAAAGCACTAGCCATCTTGACAAACTAATCTGGAAGTTTTGGTGGAAGTCTTCGACAGAAAAACAAGGTATATCTTGGATCACTGTGGAGACATTGTGCAAATCAAAACATTGAGGGGGGCTGAGGTTCCGCGGCATGACCGTTTTTAATCTGACGCCACTCTCCAAGCACACGGCCCACTTAGTCACAAACCAAGAATCACTCAGGGTCAAATGCATGAGAGTGAAATATTTTAGAAACACCAAGTTCTTTAATACCAGGAAACAACCTCGCTGGTGTGGAAAACTATGGTCAAACTCAACGCTTCTTCCTTTTAGGTGCTAGCTTGCATGTTGCAAATGGGCATTCCATTAATTTATGGACGGACCCTTGGGTCCCGAACACGGGAATCCTTAAAAAATGGGTTCCCCCAAACTCAAGAACCCAAAACTTCAAAGTTGATCAGTTCATTATCAACGGGCGATGGCAGCTGGATGTATTAGTCGACTTACTTCCTCTGATGATAAAAAATGCGATTTCTCTAATGAAACTTTCTCTCTACGACACAAGCGACATGTTTATTTGGCTACACAGTGATACTAGACTTTACACGGTCAAGTCATGGTACCACTTCATCAACTCGCTTCTCGATCCAGAGAAGTAGGGTCCCTCGTCTTCAACCTCCATGATTGCTAATTCATATGTATGGAAATCGCTTTTGAATTCAAAGTTTACTCCAAAAATACGAATGTTCATCTGAAAGGGCTGCAACTACAGGCTGCCTTTGGGGCAGAATTTACAAAGACGAATTCCCTCCTTCAATCCCAAGTGTCATCTTTGTTTAGGAACAAATGAAACATGGGATCACGTCATGTGGAACTGTCATTTCGCTAGAAGAGTGTGGTTTAGTTCGAGTCTAGAAATCCATCCTTCCAAGACTCTGTTCTCAGCGGTGTAGTATCTGGTTAGAAAGGAACGCGGTAATTTTCTGAGGAAAACCCTCTAGTGCGTCCTCGGTTTTAGACTTTATCTGTTTGGCGGGCATTGACAATCTTAACGCGTTTGATCTTGATCATGTTCCAGGCGTCCAGGCCGCCTCCATCAGGAGACCCTTGATCAGCAGGACACCCAAACCATCACGCATCAGACCCACGATTTTGTGTGATGGTGCTTTCCGGGGTCACAAAAATACTATATATGGAGCCACGATTTTACTAGACGAGAGCGGAGATATCTCGGCGGTTTCCGTTACCTCGGCATTAGGTGATAACCCATTAGTGGCGGAAGGACTGGCATGTCGAACAATGTTATTGTTGGCGAGGTCTTCACGATGGGGTCCCCACATGCTGTTCATTGATTCGACAATCTTGCTAAAACAGATAACCACCTCCTCCTCAGGCTGCACTCCATCCCTCTTTGGGGTCATCCAAGACATTAGATTTCTTTTGAATATTGTTGTTGTTTCAATTAAAACTGTTTCTAGAGCACGTGTTCGCTTAGCGCCCGATGTGGTTACTTTGGCGACTTCGGATGATGTAAATGGATGTTAGCTTGCTTGCGACCTTTCTCAGTTCTTGAGGAGGTCGTAAGCAAACGTTTTTTCTGTGATTGCGTGCTTATTATCTGCGGTGAGTTAAAGATAATTTTTTTTTAAAGAAACTTAGTTATTATATATTAAGGTTAATTGGTCTTTTGGTAGAATATGTTTAACCATTTTTATTTTTAGATGCAATGTGTTTGACCAGTTCTTCTTAGGAGTCCCCTTTTTATTGATGCTTGCAACTCTTGGTCTCGTATTATCGGGGAAAAAAAAATTATATTCCTTGTTTTACAAACTCAAATTTCCTTTTTACGTGATTTTTTTGTCATCGTGATGATAGTTAATTATCATTCTATATCATCCAACTTTTGCGATCATAACACGAATTTGCGACAAACCACCCCAAGTCTAATATTATTATTATAAATAAACGTTTAGAAATATATCTAAGTTAATTCGGATAAATTTTCATATCCGTAATGTAAGAGTATGTTCAAACTAATCATAAATATACACGCAAACCATACTATTGAATATTCTAGTTATGCAAAAAAAAAAAACACAGTTTGACAAATGGGTATGACATTTTTTTTTTTTAAATTAAAAAATTGTACTTGAAAATTTTGTTGAATTATAGGTACCCAATATTTTCTAGAAATAACTTTCGGAGAGAGAAAAAACAAAAACAAAAATTAGATACTAACTTCTTTTGTTGTAAATCCCTCCCGATGTTCTAGGCGCATCTCCGCCGGCGTAGTAATCTTTCGAGCTTCGTGTAGGATTTCTTTTTTTTCTTTTCTATCTGGAAGTGGAATCGTTTCCTAGCTGATCTCACCACGGACTCCGAAGGACTTTCGACGTGCCGGACGACTGTGGAGCGCATGCCTGCGCAAATTCCTTTTGCCTCCACGAACAAGCCAATGCCAATGATGAGGAAGCTCGTCTCTTCATCTTCCGAATTCCGAGCTCTTGAAAAGAAGGTCTTCCATAAGACAGACCTTTCAAGACCTACATCTCGCTTTCTCCGTAGAATCTCCATAAACCTAAAAGCAGTTAAATCCGAAAAGATGGTGCAGTGGTCCAGAGTTCTTTTTGGAATATGCTTTGGATTTAGACGAGAGCGTATTGATCAAATTAATAGTTTCACAGCCAATCACTAGAGATTACCTCAGGCGATTCAGGGAACGAGAAGTGAAGATGGAATCTGGGTTTTCCAGTTTTCGACTGAGCAGCAGGCTTTAGAAGTTCTCCAAAATGGGCCATACCTGGTAGATGGCCTCGTCTTCATGCTAGTCCACGCTGATCTTGTGACCCACGCTATCGAGTTTGATTTTACTCGAGTCCCTATCTGTATTGAACTTCGGGGAATCCCTCCTCATTTGATGAACGAGGAAAACGTCACCATGATTGCTGAAAGAGTGGGGCCAATAATAGATATGGATTTTCATGAAGAACGAGCTCTGGAGACAGCTTACCCTAGGGTTAGGGTTCTCTTGAACCTCAACTTACCCGTTCTCCCTTCTCTAGGGCTAGCTACAGGTCCTCAATATTATGATGTCTTGATCTGCTACCGACTAGGCCTTCCCTGTAGGCGATGCAGATGCTTTGTACATAATTTGGCAGATTGTAGACAGCCTGATGATCAAGTGTTAGCAGCTATCAACCTTCGCATGCTGGAAGCGGTTGTGGATCCTTTTCTGATTCCCTCTAGTGAAGACACCCGAAACCTGTTCACCTTCGGCAACAGGGGAAGTGGAGTTTTGGTTAGATGGATGCCCTACCACGACAACCCAGCTTTCAACACTCCATCCGGGGTGCCTATCCGCCAACGTAATCAGGAAAATGGACATGCAACACCTCCACGGCAAAGAGGAGGGCAGAGATCACCCTGGAATCCACAACCAATGAATCAAGCGGAATCCTCTACAGCGCAGCTCAATGCGGAGGGTTACATTAATGCACTGACGGGAGTTCCTATTTTATGAGAGGAGACCCACTCAAGCACCGTTCAGGCACCATATGGAGGCCCACCAGGCTTTCCCCAATCGACATCCACACAGAGTTTGCCCCAGGAGTTTTCAGCCTTGAGCAATTTGGATGCGCTTCTCAGACCCTTCTCCAGTATGGGTATGAATAGCCCTATGCCTGTGTTCATTCCAGCAATCATCCCGGGACTCAATATTCCTTGCATGATACCTTCATACCTGCTCAATAATCCCTCATTGCTCAATGAGGAAGGTTCTTCAACTAATCCTGCTCCAATGCCTATCCAGCCAGACATGCCCCACTATATTTCTTCACAAGCAAGGCAAAACCCTAATCTCCAAAATACTGGGGAAATGATTACAACTCCATAAGCCATAGCATTAGCCCCCAGGAGTATGGAGATGGAGAACCGAAATGCAAGTCTACATCAACCTGTGCTAATGGAATCCATCACCACCCACCAAACCCAACAAAACCCTAGCATTTCTCAGCTTCCTCTTTCGTGGGAAAATATAGATGAATTGACTTCTTTATCTATTGCTTTGGGTTTTGTTGCTTGTTTTGACAGAGAAAATATTGACGATCAGGTTCTGGTGAATCAAGTGCTTCTAATGGAACAGTATGGTCAGATGAGTCAGCAACATGAGCATTTGGGACGTGATAGGTCTCACACCAATATAGGAACACTGATCCTTCAGTGGGGGAGCCATTAAATCGCAGAGCTGGTAAAGAGCCAATGGACATGGAGGAGGAGCTGAGGCCAAGGAAGAGAAGGCGAACAGGGATTGTTGTAGATGAACCCACTCTTCAGGGAGAGAGACAAGCTGCACCTAGCCAACAACCTGCCAACCAACTCATCAGGCGCAGGGTGAGGAGAACAGTTCAACTGAACGAACCTGGGGATTCAACACCCAATCAGGCCCAGGTATCGATTATGTTCCATCTTTGGATGCATAGCTATTATGATTTACCTTATACTTTTCAATCTTGCAACAACCTATAAGATAGGAATAAGGACTCGATATTACCTCAAGAGCTTGGATCTATTTCTGATGATTTAGATTTAGGAGAAGTTACCTATTTTGCGGATATGCCCTTAGGGCATTTTCCGCAAGATCAATGAATTGTTTAGTTTGGAATTGTCAAGCCTTGACAATGAGCCACCTCCAGTTTATGGTTGGGGCTAAGAAGCCTAATATAATCTTCCTCTCTGAAGTCAAATCAAACATATATCGTTTAAGTGGAGTCAATAGGAAATTGGGTTACTCGGATATCACTGTTCAACACCCAACTCAGTCAAGGGGTGGTTTGATTCTAGCATGGAGAAGAATTTTTACTCTTACTGTTCTCCAAGCTTCTAATAATTTCTTCCATTGCTTGATTCAACAAAACCCTAATTCTCATCCCTGGTACTTGACTCTTGTTTATGCTCCTTTTAAATTCCTTGATCGCCACGCTTTTTGGAACAAGCTCCAATCCTTCCAAAACAACCACTCCTCTCATTAGCTTCTCATGGGGGACTTCAATGACATCTGGTCCCCATCTGAGAAATTAGGAGGCAATCAAGTCTCAGCCAACAGAATTTTACAGTCTCACACCTGGTCAGATAACCTTGACCTCATGGATGTTGGTTTCGACGGCTATCCTTATACTTGATCAAATAGGAGAGAGGGAGAGGATCATATCAGTGAACGTCTTGATAGGGGACTTTGTACAATGGACTGGCGTCTGGCTCATCCCCTTGCAACAATTTCCCACCTAGAGATGGTAGGATCGGATCACTGCCCTCTTCTACTCTCTCTTCAACCACATGGCAATAAGTCTCAAGGTGTCTTTCGATTCGAAAATATGTTAATTGACCATCAAGACTTCCTCTGAATTGTGAGAATTTCTTGGGATGAGCCATTGTCTGGTGACCCTCAACACATCCTAGCTAAAAAATTGAGCATGTTGACAACTCAGCTCAAAAAATGGAATTCAGATTCTTTTGGCAATTTCAAACTCCAAATTCATCAATCCTTAGTCTCTTTGAATAGACTCAAGCAAACTTCTAATAATAGGGAGGAAAACTCTTTGCTTGCCCAAATCGAATCTTTATATCATACTCAGGATGTTCACTGGAAGCAGAAATCAAGACAATTGTGGCTAACCAATGGGGACAGAAATACCATATTTTACCATGCTTTTGTAATAGATTGGAGGGTTTCCATAAGATTAGAATGGATTAGGGATGAGTTATGCAACTGGATTACCTCTCTTTCACTGGTCCAACAGCATGTGCTAGGACACTTCTCTAGCTTCTTTACAGCCTCATTTCCCCAGCATCATATGAGCTTCCTAATCTCTTCCACAATAGGGTAGGTCAACAATCCATGAATCATTTAGATAGACCAGTCACTGATCTGGAAATACTGGCAGCTTTCTTAGTCATGAACCCTGACAAGTCTCCTGGTCCGGAT
This sequence comes from Clarkia xantiana subsp. parviflora, assembly GCA_036873135.1. Taxonomy (NCBI): domain Eukaryota; kingdom Viridiplantae; phylum Streptophyta; class Magnoliopsida; order Myrtales; family Onagraceae; genus Clarkia; species Clarkia xantiana. The sequence goes on from JAPTYO010000008.1 coordinate 46,518,470, forward strand.
GGTTATAATGGCAAGTTCTTCCAATCATCCTGGGACTTAATATATCCATATGTCATTAGAGGGACTAAAGCTTTCTTTCAATCAGGGAGACTCCTCCAACAAACAAATCAAACCGTCATCGTCCTAATCCCTAAGAGTGATAGCCCACAATCCCTTTCAGACTGGAGGCCTATTAGCTTATGCAACACAACCGACAAACTGATTTCTAAAATACTAGCTAATAGGCTCAAATGAGTGCTTCCCAAGATCATCTCTCCTTTCCAGAGTGCTTTTGTCCCCCAATCGTCTCATTTCGGACAAAACTCTTCTGGCACAAGAGGTTCTGCATGTCATGAAACAAAGAAGAAAGGGGAAGATTGGTTTGGTAGCTCTAAAGCTCGATATGAGCAAAGCCTTTGATAGGGTGGAATAGAGCTTTATTCGTCTAATTCTTCAAGCCCTCAATTTCCCTCCTCTTTTTCAGCAATGGATAATGGAATGTGTGTAATACCCCATAAGTTTGTACCGCATCGAGATTTGGAGCCTTAATAAGCAAGAGGTGTACTACTCAAGTCCAACAGGAATTCCTCCTTTTCTAGGCCCAAGTGAGGACAACGCGCTTAGATAGGCTGGGCTGGGCTAAGTGGGGACAGTCACTCGGGCTTGGGGGCGTGACAGAATGGTATCATAGCCGACCCGGGACCGTGATCGGGCTCGCGGACCCAGGGCTATTGACCCCTGGAGTTCCGATCACCTACCGGGGGCAAACGATTCTGGTCTGGGCCGCGACGAGGACGTCGCGTGCATTAGGGGGTAGATTGTAATACCCCATAAGTTTGAACCCTTAATAAGCAAGAGTTTTACTACTCAATTCCAACAGGAATTTCTCCTTTTCTAGGCCCAAGTGAGGACAACGGGCTTAGATAGGCTGGGCTGGGCTAAGTGGAGACAGTCATTCGGGCTTGGGGGCGTGACAATATGTTACAACAACTTCACTGTCCTTTTTGCTGAATGGACAACCTACACCATTCTTCAATCCTTCAAGAGGACTTAGACAAGGGGATCCCTCATCCCCTTTCATCTTTATTATCTGCGCTGATGCTCTTTCTTCTAGTCTGTCTAGGGCTCAGACACAGAATCTCTTCAAAGGAATCAAACCTGCCTGGAATTGTGATCCAATAAATCATCTTTTTTTTTTTTTTTTTGCTGATGATAGTTTCATTTTCTTCGAAGCTAAACCAAAATATGTCCAGAATCTCCTAGCCATTCTCCATACTTACTCTAAGGAATCTGGTCAACTTATTAATTTTGAAAAGTCTAGCATCAAATTCAGTAAAAACATATCCCCTGAGATGAAAAACTAGCTTATGACAGAATTGGGAGTCCGTGAAATGAAAGATGATGATCTTTACATAGGTTTGCCTATTGACTGGTCTTCCCAAAAATCTATGATAGGGGCGAAAATCATTGATAGGGTTACTAAGAGAATTCAAGGATGGAAGAGTTCCCTCCTCTCCCAGGCTGGGAAAGAAGTACTCATCAAGGCAACAGTGTCATCAATCCCCACTTACACAATGTCCTGTATGAAATTATTTGTTGGAACCATCACTAAGCTTACTCAAATCATTGGGAATTTTTGGTGGAAGAATTCCTCTCAACACAAAGGTAGGTATACCTTGGGTAGCTTGGGACAAGTTGACTAAGCCAAAATCAGAGGGAGGTTTAGGTTTTAAAGACTTTGGGACCTTCAATCAGGCTTTACTGTTAAAACAATTATGGAGGATCCTAAAGTCAGGGGATTCCTTATGGGCTGAGTGCATTCGTAAATACATCAATAATGAATCCTTCTGGACTCTCCATTCTTCATCCAATCACTCCCGTCCTTGGAGAACCTTATTGCAGCTCAGACCCTACATCGCAGAAGGCTGTAGATGGAGAGTAGGAGATGGAGGATCCATTGATTTCTGGAAGGACCCTTGGATTCCTTTTCACCCAAGTCTCCTTCCTTGGAGACTTCCTCAACCTGAGACTCTACACATGAAAGTTGGAGACATGATCACTACTTGCAACAGAACTTGGAACATTGAGCTCTATCCTCTCTTCTGCACCCACTAGCAATTTCCATCATTCAGAAAATTACCTTGCCTATTTTTCCAATAGATGACACTTTTCTATGGAACCATTCCATAAATGGAAAATATTCAGTAAGGTTTGGCTACATCTATATCAGATCTATTCTAGGATCTCGATCCACAACAACTACTTCTTCTGCACCCCCTAGGAATGCCAATTCTAAATTTTGGATGACACTTTGTACTCTCAAAGTGCTACCCAAAATCAGAATGTTCATCTGGAAGGGGTGCGTTAACGGCTTGCCTTTAGGCCAAAACCTTGCTAAAAGAATACCTACAGCTGATCCTTTTTGTTGCTTTTGCAAGAAAGCCTTTGAGACATGGGAACATTTGATGTGGAATTGCGAATTTACACAAAGGGTTTGGTTTGCAAGCCCATTGATGATTTAAAGTTGCCCAGTGTTTTCCACTGGCTTGTTTTAGACATGCCTTCCATTTTTTCTTGTAATAGGAACTCTCTGTTAGTCCTGAAATGTTTAGTTCTGTGGTCTGTTTGGTTAGAGCGTAACAATTGCATTTTTAATAAAGTCTCTGCGTCTATTGAGTCTGTAATTGCTAGACTTCATAGTATCATTGATGATAATGCTTTGGGTATTGTTGTTTTACCAGGGGAACATGGAGGGATACGAGGGAGGAGACCCTCCATCACAGCACCATTCATAGATGCACAGCTCATCCACCACCCATACAAACGCATTATCACTGATGGGGCGTGTTGGATCACGGGCGAAGCTCCGTTACGTCCTTGACGGAAAGCTTGGACTCCTGGGCTCCGCGTAATCCTGCAAAAGGGGATGACCTGGGTGGTGACCCAGAATCCCTCTCCGATGCTTAAATGAGTATATGATCAATGGGGTGGCAGCAATAATCTAAGTGCGTATTAGATGATTCGGGTTTTCTGAGGTAACCTCCTCCTTTATATAGGAGGGGAAGTTACTCAGTTACCTGTGACCGTGATTGGCCGTTTTGCCCATGATTCCGTGTATCTCGCCACGATTCCGTATATCTCGTTAGGGATAGATTTCGCCCCACGCTCCGCGTATCTTACCCATACTCCGCATATCTCGGGCACGCCCTGCGTATCTCGGGGGACTTATCTATATCTTTAACCGTCTCCCACTACTCTATCTAGTAGGCGGGTTTCTCGGTCTTTGTCCTCTGATCACAAACCTCGACTCCTATCGGGGGCTCCAGAGTTATCTCATTCTAGGTCACCATCCAGGACCCCTTGTCTCACGGGACGGGTCCAGCCTCTGCGGGGCTTTTATCATCGGGGCCTTTACTAAGGCATATCGGGGCCTTTACTAAGGCATATCGGGGCCTACTCAGAGGTTTCTTGTCGGGAGCATTCAGCTCATATATCGGGACCGCCAAAGTCGGGACCCTTCGTACTGGGCCTCTGGGCCTTCCAGGCTTTTCACGAGGCCCACTAGACCTACTCGCCGTCCATTGGCTGTTAACGGGGCTAACGATTACATCGGAACCCATCAGGGCGGTGGACAAACAAACAGGGACTCATTTTGGTATTGCAGCTCTTTTGGATAATCAAGGCATGCTGGTAGCAGTTTCAATTCAATCATCGGAGGGAGATCAGCCTTTATTGGCAGAAGCATTAGGAGTGCGTGCTGGTTTAGTCTTAGCTTTATCTTTCCCAAAGTTTACGTCTCTTTGGACAGACTCACAGTTTTAGTTAGGTTGTTGCACTCTTCGGATTGCCCTCCTTCGTTGTTATTTGGTGTGTTTTCGGATATCTTAGAACTTTTGAATCGTTCTTCTGTTTGTATTTCTTTTCAAAGGAGAATTATGGTGCGTGTAGCACATAGGCTAGGGAAAAAGGCTTGCGCGAATAATCTTACGGGTCTTGGTTTGCCCCAGATATTCCCGCAACTCTTCTTCCATGATTCCCTCCTTTTGTGCTTGCTTTTTTTACCTTCTTTTCTAATATATGTTGATGTTTTCGATAAAAAAATAAAAAAAAAAAAAAAAAAACTTGTTTTGTTGTTACTAGCTAGTAAAAAAAATTGCAACAATAAGAAAAGTTTTAAGTAGTTAAAAGTTAATAAATTTCTTAAATACCAATTTTATCGAAGATTGTTTTCTTAAATACCTAAAAGTTTTGGATTTGTCAGCCTCTATTTTTTTAAGATAAAAAAGAAGATATATTTTGTTAGATGCCTAGACTAGAGGGGGTTACAGTAGATGGTAAAATGATAAAGCTGGAGAATTATTTAGGTAAAAGAACCTATTTAATGTCTCAAGTTTACCTCATGTTTCAGTTTAGTATCTAACGCGTACTTATACTGTCCCAAGTTTGAATAGTGTTGCTATTTGGTGTCTCCGTAAAATTTTGAGGTTAAATTTAAAAGAATTCTGTCATGTGACCAGCACATGACCAAATAAAATTGAAAATGCCCAAATTACCCCTAAACCCTAAATTAGGTCAGTTGCTCCACCGCCAGAACATTAAGTCGGTCGGAATAAGCCGTAATCGGTCGACCTTAAACCCTAAATCAGCCGGAATCGGCTGGAATCGGGTCGTAATCGGCTGGAATCGGGCCGGAGTAGAGCGGAATCATCTCATTTGGAGGTGGGTGGGTCGGAATCGGAGGAGGGTGGCGGTGGGTTGCCGGAATCTGAGGTGGGTGGCCGTAATCGGAGGTGGGTGGCCGAAATCGGGTTTAGAGGCAGTATGGTCTTTTCATCTAAGTCTGTTAAACTTAATACCTAAATTTAACAAAAATCAAACTGCAACAATATACAAACTTAGGACAGTCCATATCAATACTTTAATCCTGAGATACCAAATTGAAACATGAGGTAAAGCTAAGACACTAGATAGGTTCTTTTCCCAATTATTTAAGTAGAGAATAGATGAATACTACCTTACCTGGAGATTATACATACATACATAGATACACATCCGTTGATACCAAAGCTAAAAAAACAAACCAACAAGAAGAAGACTAGGATATACTATATACTTGTTACAAGCATTAATTGCGTCATACATTACATAATAAAAAGGTATTAGTTGAGAATTAATTAAGTAGTACCTGATTGGTGGGAGACAGTTAGTCGGGGACTTACAAGAGTTGAAGTTTTTTTGGGAATTTGTGACTCCACTTGGGCGATCCAATCTTGGACCACCTTGTAACTGTCTGAGATATACACCTCGTAAAGCAATTCCTCCATCACTTTCCTCTCAATCTCTATGCTGCACTCCTTGCTCATCATCACTGTTTGATGCAATCTGGATTGTAAGTCTGTCAATATATTGTCGGCCAGGGAGTCGAAATCATATGGTTTGAAGACGACCGCAGCATCTGTACGGTCGAAAAAGTCTAGCAGCCAAGCCTCCTTGGAGGAGATATCATCTTCTTCATTTTGATTTTCATGCAATTGTTGTTCCATTTCAGCAGGGAGATTCAGATCAACAAGTTTACAACGTTTGTTCATCGTTGTTCTACTTGTTGTATCTTCGTCTTCTTCTACTAGTATCTTCACTGAAGAAGGCCGCCTCCTTCCTGCTGCTGTTAATATTGTTTCCTCATTGTATTTGGGACCAACTCGTATTTCTTCTTGCTGCTTTGGATTTGTGAAGGTGGAGGTGGTGATGAATATGGCACGGTTCACACGCACCTCTCGTCCAAAAGAATCCGACAACTTACCTATAACAATGCAACCCCAATTATTAATTATTAATTATTATAAAAGTTTCTCTAGCACCAACTCACTTACCTGTCCATATGGCCTGAAACAGACTGGTCTGAACCTGATCATCAGCTTTGTCGATGTTTTCGAGCAACACGACCGCCATTGGTTTGCTGTTTAATTGTTGAGCAATGACATCCACCGCCAATTTCCTTCCTCTTGATTCTTCTTCCTCGGGTGATGGGCAGAGATCCACATGAATAAGGTGATTATCCCGACTACTAGTTGTTGGATACAGAAGCTCACACAGGGAAACAGCCAATTTCCTCTTACCCATTTTGTCCGGTCCCAGCAAACTTAACCACAGGTCCCCTCTTCTTTCTTTCTTCATGGAACACGCAGCAACCGTTTGGCTCACCACCCGTATTGCTTCGTGTTGCCTCCCCACTTTTTTTATCAGACCTCCATAAATCCTCTTGAAATCTGAAAACTGACGATCCGTGTCATCGGATGTAGAAAAAATTGATTCGACATCGTTGGTTGGGGGATTCTTCGTCGACGATGATGATATTGAGATTGAAATCTTGGGCGATTCCACGACTACGCATGAATTACCACTTGTAGTTCTGCATCTCAATGCATCATCATCATCATCTCCACTCTTATTCTTCTTGCTGTCTGAGGACAGGGTCGGAACAATAATGCTGCTGGGTTGGTTCTGATCCAGATTATTACTTTCAACATCTTTTGCAGCCTGTTTGTTATACAACAGTTAGTTGGTCACTACACTACACCAAGTATTTATTTTTATATATATAAAGGAGATGTGCATATCCATGAAGGCAGGCAACAAAAATCAGTCCTTGCTAGTTTAAAACGAAATCCCCCCAGTACCTGTGCAGCATCCTCAGACATGTGCATCCATGAAGGCAACTTGTACTGACTGCGATCTGCTACCGAATATTTTGCAACTCCATTATTTGTTGTTCTGGCGGCAACTGCTGCTGCTGCTGCATCATCACTCTTCTGGGTCTCATTGCTGTATTGATGATGAATAATAGGAGGAAGATGAGTCGGAGGAGAAGTGGTCATCACTGCTGACTCGGAGAAGAATCCACCCAAAGGTATAAATGATTCCATCAACCTTAATTGCAACAATACACACAATTAATTATATAGATATACACACACAAAAGACGACAACGTGATTATTATTATAATATGTAGTGATTAAAATATTCATTCATACAACAAACAATACTTACTTAATTGGATCAATAATTTCCTTGTATTATTAAATCAATCATTCCCACACAACAAACTTGGAGAATGAATGCAAAAGCTCACTCACCTGGATCTTGAGGATAGTTGGGGGGGCAGCAGCGGCAGCACCTGCAAATCCCAATCCTTCTCGACAAAGGGATACTTCGCCACAAAGTTGGAGTATGTGTCGTAACTCTCCACCCAACCCATCAATCTCATATCCCTACTACTACTAATGCCTCCCTCGTGTTTCCCCAGCAAACTTGTCACCCCTGTCACCACATCTTGGCTCAATGACTTCAAATCCCCTATATTCACTACTACCACCGTCTTCTTCTTGCTGTTCCTCCATACTTCTGATGACTCCTCCTCCTCTACCATCTTCTCCACTTGCTCCTCCACCTTATCGTAACCCCAACTTTCCATGTCTACTACCCTGAATCCGAAAAGCCACTCCCCACCGCCCCTCAAGCTCAACGTTTGTACGAAACCCTTCACTGTGCTGCTAGATGTCGCTCCCACCACTATAGGATTGTTCCTTCCATTGCTCCTCTCCAGTATTTCTCCTATCTGCCGGTGGTTTTCGTCCAGATCTGAGAATCCTGGGAAAACCGAGAACGGGAACCTGGGACCACCCGGATCCTGACGGTTCAAGTTGCAGAGGAACATCGGCGGAGGCCTGGAGGAGGAGGAGTATCGCAACAGATGAGGCAAAGGACGGACGATGGCTAGCTTGATTTCGGAGCTCCGGAACCCTGCTTCTCCGAACACGCGGCTCACAACTGGGTCGTCCATGATTGACAGAATCAGATGCTGGAGCTCCACTTTGATTGTGTTGTTAATCGACGAAGATTGGCACGGAAGCTGATGGTACAGGTGGAAGTTCTCCGGCTGCCGCCGCTGATTCGCCTGGGAGCGTTTGATTGCTGCCATCAGCGAGTTGGAAACTGGAGGATCTTCCGTTGGCTGTCCGGAAGGGACACGGTCCAGCGATACGCTCAGGCAGAGCTCCAGCGCCTTGAACTGGAGCCGCGGCGAGTAGGGAGACCCACCCCGTGCGCGCGTGCACGCGTCCCGGAGGGAGGAGGACGGCAGGGAAAGTAGCGCGGACACTGCGTGGAGGGACGTGGTCTGCGCGTGGCCCCTGCGCCGAGCCACACACACGGCCTCGTCCAGGGCATGGGCGGCATCAGATGTCAGGCATTGCCGGGCGACGGATACCGCCGTAGGCATCGCCGCCGCAGCCGACGATTAAAGAGTTCAAGTTGGGAGCTGATTGATACTAAAAACAAGAAAGAAATCACATACAATAAAATAATATAATAAATAATAATATATGGGATTGGTTGAGTGAGTGAGTAGGGTGGACTTGGAATTGGAGAGGATATATAAAAAAATAAAAATAAAATAATCAACTGCTGTGAAAAGAGAGTTGTGTTTTTTTTTAGTTGGCTGCAGAGCAGAAGGACAAAAAAGGGATAAAAAAAAATGTGCGTTTGCTAGGGAAGTACTTATATTTAGAGAAAAAGAAAAAAAATCATGTTTTAAAAATAATAAATAAATAAAATTCCTTTTGAAATGGTGGGCTCCGTAATATTTTGTGGCCTCGGGACCCGCCGTTCCGCTTGTTCTTTTCTTGTCCAACCTTCTCCCAAATTCCCAACTCTTACCTTCCAACTTGAATGATGGATTTAGTAATTAATCATGACGCGGCCACTCAAGCAATTTCAAGTTTCATCCATCCACACCACTCACACAATCGGCGGCCTGGATCTCACTGTGGCCATACTCAGAAACTCTCAATCTCAGTTGTCCGTAAACCAATGTTGGCGGATCCGAATCCAGATTTTAGGATCTTACGACTTTACAATCCTAGCAAGAGAATCCGACCCATTGTCCATGATGAACTTAACTGTAGAAGGAATTTGCTCAAAAAACTTTGTTGTCAAAGCAATGTTGGGGAAATCGCGTAGTTCCGCTACATCACCTTCTTTGTCTGGTTGTTTAGAATAAATATCGACAGACAAAAAAGCCCAAATCATTTAACACTGGATCAACATGAGCAAGATCATAGAGGCTAGTAGTCGGTTCAACACTTGGACACAAAATAACAGTTGAATCTTCATCAATTTTCCAATGAAAAAACTAGACATCAAGCCAGCCGGCAACAGTTATCATAAATGCATTGACCATTTATAACAATCTGAGCACCCCGAGCATCAAATACGAAGTCGAACTGAATCAGAAACTCAACTTCAGACGAAGTAGAGTATCAAACACTTTACACAAAACCATAATGTGAAAATAATTGATGCATATGCTGTTCAGAAATAGAATACCAACATTCATTGATGGTCACAAAGAGAATTCGGCTTGGTGATGTGAGTAGCTCTAAGGCGAACATGAGTTGAAGAGGGACGGATTAACAAGACAAGAAGATCAAAAACACTCTCTAAGACTTATGTTATTTCTATTTAGTGTCTTTAGCTTGTTGAAGTGTTTTTCAATAGGTAATTAGCTGAACTTATGTGCTGGGCGTTTTGCCCATGGGTCTATTATTTGAGTTAGTTTAATTAAGTCATTTAAGGGTCTTATGGGCTGAAAAACACAAGGACTCATTAGATTAGTCCATTAAGGTTTCTTGTAGTCATTTATAGGTGTCATTAGGGTTTATTTGTTGTCTTTTAAAAGCCACCTTAAGGGTTGGCCGAATTTTTTACTTAATGAAGTTTTGAATTCAGTTTCTTCTGTTAAGAAAGTTTCTTCTCCTTTCAGAACATATCAAGGCATCCTTGTGGCGTTCAATCCCCGACTTATCGAACGGATTATCCATCCCCGTTTGTGGCGTCTTCGACATACCCCGTCTACCTGAACTAGAAACGGTCCAAGGATCAGCTTGCAAAGGTTTTCTATAGGATACATGGTTTCCATGTACATGGTATAAGGCACCATCCTCCACTAGTTAGCATACTAAACACTTACATAGTTAGTTAGAGTTAGTTAGATGCTCTATGTATAAATACTAACTCATGTAAATCTTACCTCCTGATTTGGATGATTCAATACAATCTCATATTCACATTCAGATCCTCTCTACTCTTAGTTCATATGGTATCAGAGCCAATGTGTCAATTTCTTGAGGACCAAGTTTTGGATCTTTATTCCACTTAGGATCTTGATTTCAGCTGGATTTGGACTCCTTTCTTGGAGCTCAAGCTGCTGCATTCTGTTTTCTTGGAGATCAAGCTACTGGTTTCTTCTTCGATTCTTCGATTTAGTGCTTCGATTCTTCAATTATCTTGATCACGACTCCTTGTAAGTCTTTTGGATCAAGAATCTGTTACTTTTTAGCTCAACTGGATCATCTTGATCAGGATTGAGCAATTGAGGTGGTTTCTGTTGATCTACTTTCTTCGATTGCAAGATTTATTGTTTGGATGCATTTGTGATTCTTTCTCGGGTGGATTTGAATCATTTGCTGCTGGATTTTGTTGGATTTGGACCTATAAATTCGTGGATATTGCTTCTGGATTCCTGCTCAAGCCTTGACTGTGAGCTGGATTGCTTTGTCTCATTGCCAGCTATTGCTAGGTTGCAGTTCCGTCCTATTCTTGTGGAATTTTGTGGCTATTTCGTCCAGATTGTTGATATCTCTTGCATTGCCATTGCAAGAAAACTTTCTCTTTATATACTGGATTTAAGGAGCATTTGAGGAGTATTTCGTGGCACTTGGAGCTGTTCTTCAAGTTTGAGGTTCCTGGAGCTGATTTGTTTTCAGTTGGAGCTGTTCTTCTTCATTCGCTTCTGTAGGTTGAATTGAAGTTTGTTTCACCATTCTCTGCAACAAATTGACTCTCTATAGGTTCTATTGCTGAGAAATGAGTTGATTTTCAAGATCTGCAATTCGAATTTGGGTTGTTTCTTGATTCTGTTCCATCTGGATTGCTATTGCTCATTGCAATATTGCTTGGATTGCTGGATTTGAGTTGGATTGCAGCTGGATTTTTGTTGGATATAACTGGATTGTTTCATTATGGCTGCTGGTGACAAAAGAATTTTTGGCTCAAATAGGAGGGTTCAACATGTTGATCATTTTCCATTAAGTTTTGAAGATGTTGATCAAGTTCATGTGAACATGGCAGGTGTCTCAAATTCCTCTATGATTTGGATAGTTGATTCAGGAGTGATTCAGGAGCAACTAACCATATTACTCATCAAATGAGTTGGCTACATAATCTGAGGGAAAGTGATTCAGATCATCAATTTGTTCACTTACCAAATGGTCAAAAGTGCAAAGTAACACACATTGGTTCTTGCTCCTTCTCATCTGGATTTACTTTGAATGATATCCTTTTGGTGCATGATTTCAAATTCAATTTGATATCAGTGTCTAGGCTTCCTACTCAATTGAATTGCAAAGTGATCTTTACTTCTGATAATGTGTTGCTTCAAGGCCAAGCTGAGAAATCAATGGTGATTGGTGAGAGGAGTAGGGGACTCTACATTCTAAAGGATTAAGTGCCTTCAAGCTCAAGAGTGGTGGCTGCTTCTTCCTTTACATTTAATAAAGTGGATGCTTGGACTTGGCATAGGCGTTTGCGCCATGTATCAGCTACACACATGAGTCATTTGAATGATGTATTGAATTTGAACAATTCTACTGATTGTATCAAACAGTGTACCATTTTCCCTATTGCTAAGCAAACAAGATTATTTTTCCCAATCAGTGATTCTCATGCCTCTAAAACCTTTGATTTGATTCATATGGATCTTTAGGGTCCCTACAAGGTACCCACCATCAAGAATTATCAATACTTCCTCACAATTGTTGATTATTTCTGAAGGGCTACTTGGGTGTTTCTAATGAGGAACAAGACTGAGACATTCCTCCACATCAAGAGCTTCCTTTTGACGGTCAAAAATCAGTTTGGGGCCATGGTTAATGTTGGATCACGGTTGGAACTCCGGCACGTTCTTGACGGAAGTCTGAACTCCTTTGCTCCAAGTAATCCTGCAAAAAAGGATAGACCGGGCGGTGACCCCGAATCCGTCTCCGATGCTTAAATGAGTATCTCGATGTAGGCAAGTATGTATGAAAGTATCAGTGTATCTGTATATGAATGTCAGTCCTGAGGTAATTCATTCCTTTATATAGGGGAGGAGTTACCCCAGTTACCTGTTGAGATAACTGCCAATGGCAGTTAGCCCACGTTCCATTTATCTCGGCCACTTGCCCACGTTCCGTCTTTTCAGGCCACTTCCCCACTACGCTGATAGTGGGCGTGTTTCTCGGCCTCATCCTCTGGTGGCAAGTCCCGACGGATGTCGAGGACTCCAGAGTTATCTCCTTTGGTCACCGCTCGGGGCCCCTCGTCATCGGGACAGGGCCAACATCCTCAGGGATTCAACATCGGGGCCTACTCAAAGGCATTTCATCGGGGCCTACTCAAAGGCATTTCATCGGGGCCTACTCAAAGGCATTTCATCAGGAGCGTGCAGCTCATATGTCGGGACCGACCTTGTCGGGACCCCTCATATTGGTCATCTAGGCCTCTTTTGGAGCCCAGTGGGCCTACTTCACCATTTACTCGTCGTTAATGGGCCTAACGGCTATATCGAAACCCATCATTTGCCCCAAGACATGAGGGACTTACAGTTCGTCGTGTCTTCCAACTCCGGACCTCCCGATATTGGCATCGGAGGCTTTTAACTTTACAAAAAATCTTCTGGCGCGGATCTTCTCATCCACGATTCCCCGATATTCCGAGGATAACCACCAAATCCGAAAAGATTTCTCGGTTACTCAACTATTAAATGCAGTGGGTGATGAAGCGACGGCTTGGGTACCCGTGTCTGCTTTTTCTGAAAAAGCACTTTTTAGCCGTTTTGTCGCTAGCGTCTCAACGACTCAGGTTGAAGCGTTTCTTCTTCAACGGTCCGGATTGAAACGTCTCTTTGGCTATCTTCTCTCCTATAAAACCCCCAAATCTTGGCACTATTCACTTCTCCTCCACTGCTTCATCCTCTGCAATTTCAAAAGCTCATGCTCTCCTTCCTGATTTCTGATCAGCGCTCCGGCAACCAGGATCTCCGACCATCAGGATCATCTTTTCTTCCCCAATTCAGCATGTCTGGTAAGATTTCCTCCTCCGATTCCGAAAAAATTGTTAACATAGTTTTTCTTTTATCTCAATCAGCTTACCCGGACTTTTCCAAAAATCAACTGTGCCTTTTCTTGCCATGGTCATTTTCCAGACGGTGAATCCAGTTCTGGGGGGAGAAATCCCTTCAAGTTTGATTATGGTTGTAATAAAATTTCGGAAAACGCTTATGACGAAGCTCTCCGGGAAGGATGTATCACTTCCACCTGGAGCCTCGCTACCCCTATCCTCGCCCTCGCGTCCCGGGCGACCCTGTGGTTACTCGTCCTCGGGAAGGGGAGGTATTTGTCTCTACTGGGCAAGTATCAGTGGGGATCCGATTCCCTTTCTGTGGGGATCTAGTCGAGATGTGTGATTATTACAAAACACATCCGACTACTTTTTCCCCCCACGCCATCCGTGTTTGGAACGCCTTCCATGTCCTTTGCCTCCGCCAGAAGTGGACCTATGGCCTCCGACTTTTCCGGACCTTCTATGGAATGAAGTGCAACGATGTCGGGGTCTGTGCCTTCTACCCACGAATGCCCAAATGGAGCAAGACGCAGCTCTCCCGATATAGCTGGAACGGTGACACCTGGAAGGTCGCCAAAGGTCGGGGGCTCATCACTGACTCGGGGCCTGACAACAGCGGCTGGAAGAAGAATTACTTCTTCATCCGGAACAGTTCCATCCCATGGCCCCGATGGGAGGTTGAAGCAGACCCTCCTCCCGCTTATCACACTTACTCCGCGGAGGATTTTCAAATTCTCCACTGCATCCAACTCTATCGCTGGGGGGATTCCTTCGCTCCCCTCGATGCCAACTCCATCGTGGAGCGGGATCTGGTTCTGGCCGGGATCCGTCTCCTCGATGCTGCCTCCGGGGGTCAACTCTACGACGGCCCCTCCAATGTCGTTCCTTGGGTAATATTCTAATTGCACCTTTGTTTTCGTCTTTGCAGCTAAGAAGGTATCAATGCTGACCAATATCATGCTTAAGCAGGCGGAGACCGATGCCGTCCAACGTCCCGCGCGGAAGAGGAAGTCCTCGAAGAAGGCCGCCTCCTCATCGGCACCTCCATCTGCGGAGAAGGCCAAGCGGGCCCGGGTGGACGAGATGGAGAGGATCTTCAACATCCAGACTCCCGAAGAAGTTAAGCAGCTCCGATTAGCCATCCGATTATACAAAAAGCGTATTCCCAAGGAGTTAATCCCCTCCGATAAGAAAACCAGAATCGAAGGGATCAACCACATCCTTCAAGGAGAAACTCCCCGCATACTCAAAGCGGGTTATTACAACTACTATGGGAAAGACCAGTATCTCTCCCGTCGCTTCGTTTGGTGTAAGGATCCCGATCAACTCCCTGATTATCTTTCTAAAGCTTCTCGTCCTCCAGCTGCAGGTCGATAGGGAGCTGGAGCTCCGGCTGGGGTGCCACCCTCCGACGCTCGGGTCGGAGAGCCCCTCCTTCCACTTCCTGCCCCGAGGGGATCGGGGACTGAAGACGCCCCGACGGACGGTCAGTTCCGTCGGGTGGTTGATCTGGACATTTCTCACTCTTCCGAGGAGGTGAGCGAAGGTCAAGCCCTGATTCGTCGTCGGGGGGTGAGGCAGACCCCGTTGGAGCCAACTCCCGAGGGGCTGCTTCCATCTTCCCCAACACAACAGCATTCGCCGGTTTTAAGCCTAACTCCTGAAGGGACGACTGGGTCTCACGGCGGCTCGGAGGCACGCACCTCCGATACTCAGGTCGTCCTTCCCCCTCTCCCCTTAGACGGGAGTTTCTATCAGCTCTACACCCCCGACCAAGCGTCGGCTCCCTGGACCCCGATCGAGTCACTGCGAGGGATCCCGCTCCGTCGGGGCGATGCACCACCGGAACTGGGTCTGCACTTGCTGGCAGGTTCAGTTCCGCCATCTCTAAAGCTTCCGCTCTCCTTGGCTCGGGCGGACATCCACACGGACATTCGCGAAATGGCCATTCGCCGCGTGGAGGTAAGGTTTCCTGTTTTTACACTTAGTATATAAGGCAAAATATTCTCATGTACTAACCTCTTCCTTTCTTTTTCACAGGAAATGGCGGACCAACACCGCTGATTCGGGTACATCCTGGCCCTAGGAGGCCCTTGAGCGGGAGCGAGCCAAGGCGGCTCCCGAGGTCTTGGCCAGGCTCGAGGAAGGATTTGGCGGCCTCCGAATCGTCGAAGAGAAAACTGGTTAAGGAGCAGACCCTCCTTAGCCAGAAGACTCGGGACCTCCTGAGGTAGGTCCACGACTTCGAGCGGTTGCTGAAGCAGGAGCAGCAAAAGCTCAAGGAAAAGCAGCAGAAGCACGCGGAGGATCGGGACAGGCTCGTCCTCGAAAAGAAGGCTCTCGAGGACGTCAAGGCGGGACTGGAGGCTGAGAAGGTCCTTCTCACCAATCGGTCCCAACAGATGGAGCGGGAAATCGCTGAGTTTCCCACCAAGCTGGCTGAGGCTGAGGCCAAGGGTCGGGAAGATTACCGGGGCTCCGAGGATTTCAAGGTGGACGCGGTGAGGTTCTGCAACGCGGAAATGGAGACCACCTTGCTCAATGCTATTGAGGAACTCCATCTGGAGTATGGCAATGCCATTGACTTCACCAAGTTTCAGACTCTCGCCCCCTTCGCGGAGAGGTATTTCAGCCTTTCGGAGGAGAGCGATGAGGCCAACACCCCCGAGGGAATTGCGGGTGCTGAAGGCACGGTGGAGCCTCCAAGTACAGACCTCCCGACAGCTGATCCCCCGGCAATCGACCCTTCACTGGCTAACCTCCAAGGGTCCGATCCTCCCTCGGCCAATCTTCCGGGATCCGATCCTCCGATCGCGGAGCCTTCTGCCACGGACCTCGTGGACTCTGCTCCCCTCAATGCTGCCAAGGACCAAGCTTAACGCTTTATTTTTGGAATCCTTGTAATTTCCTTCTCCTGTCGTGAACCTTCAGGCTTTTATAATATCGATTTATTTTGGTTCCGATTATCGTTGCACCACTTAAGGTGAATTAACCACGCCACTTAAGGCGATTTCACCATACCACTTAGAGTGATTCAACACGTCACTTAAGAAGATTTAACCACACCACTTAAGGCGATTTAACCACACCACTTAAGGCGATTTAACCACACCACTTAAGGCGATTTAACCGCACCACTTAAGGCGATTTAACCACACCACTTAAGGCGATTTAACCGCACCACTTAAGGCGATTTAACCACACTTTAAGGCGATTTAACCGCACCACTTAAGGCGATTTAACCACACCACTTAAGGAGATTTAACCGCATCACTTAAGGCGATTTAACCACACCACTTAAGGCGATTTAACCACACCACTTAAGGCGATTTAACCACACTTAGAATGATAAATCTAAGTACAATTTGATCGGAAGCAACCTCTTTATTCATTGATGGCTCAAAACCTGTTTATGTCGAATCAAAACGATAAACAACTTGCACCACTAAAGGCGACCAATATCAGGCATGACATTTCTTCAAGTGTTCACCACTAAAAGAATGCTTCAACACATTGCCATCGAGGTCTTCCAACTTATACGCATTTCGAGCTGGCATCCCCAAGACCTTATAATGTCCTTCCCATTTTGGTGACATCCTGATGATCCGATCCAAAAGGGTAAATTCGTTCTGACGCCCGACAGTTCCCCGACAAAGAACTGTCGAGACTTGACTCGCCGATTGTAATATCTGGCCGTTGCCAAGCGTATCCGAGCCAGGGTCTCCTCGGCATTCCGCCTCTTCTCTTCGACCAAGTCCGAGTCCAGACGCCTCATTTCATCATTCGATAGAGGTTCATAATACCTCGTCCGATGGGATGCCACAGCTATTTCAACGGGAGCGACTGCTTCCGTGCCATAAACAAGGCCAAACGGATTCTCCCCAGTCGATTGTTTGGGTGTTGTTCTAACAGCCCAAAGCACATTTTCCAGCTCGTCCAGCCATTTGCCCTTCAAAGCATGGACCCTCTTCTTCAGGCCATCCATCACGATCTTGTTGGCTGACTCCACCTGTCCATTGGTTTGAGCATGATGGACAGAGGCTGTCCGATGCTCAATTTTCAGTTCCTCCAGGTACTCCTTCCACTGGACCCTGTTAAACGGAGGGCCGTTATCACTGATCAACACCTTAGGGATCCCGTATCTGGATATAATATGGGTCTGGAGGAATTTGAGGATATGATTCCCCGTTGTCTTGGCCAATGCCTTAGCTTCTATCCACTTCGAGAAATAGTCAATAGCCACAAGCAAATATCGGCACTGACCTTTTGCAATTGGAAGGGGTCCCACCAAATCGATTCCCTATTGCGCGAAGGGCCAAGCACTCTTGATGGACGTCAGATCGGCAGCTGGAGCCACGATATTCGGGGCATACCTCTGGCAAGCGTCACAGGATCGGACTAGCATCGTTGCCTTCTTGTTCATCGAGGGCCAGTAATAGCCCAGGTTCAGCACTTTCCTCACGATGGATCGGGCACCTTCATGACAAGCCGAGTATCCTTCGTGCACCTCCCTAAGGATCCGATCTGTATCGGGCTCAGCCACACATTTCAAGTAAGGAGTTGAATACCCCTTTTTATAAAGCTGATTGTCCACCATCACATAATTGACTGCGATTCGGCGTAATTTGCCGGCTGCTACTTCATCATCAGGGACTGCCCCGTAGTCAGGTACGCGGCTATCGGGGTCATCCAAGTAGGCTCCTCCGATCCGTTCTCGATGGCACATACCTCCGATTGATCGGTGGCTGACAGGATCACCTTCTCCAAGAAGTGCACCTTCCGACTTTCATCGAGGGGTGCCCCCAAGGCGAACTTGCTCAAGGCATCTGCTTCCACATTATCCTCCCTCGGGATCGCCTCAATATCGAAGCTCTTGAAACTCTCCTTCAAGGTTTGCACCTCCCAAAGGTACTTTTTCATCATTGGGCTCTTTGCTTCGTATCGCCCCTGGACTTGGTTCACAATCAGGCTAGCATCACACTTCACCTTTAAGTGACCAACTCCCGTTCCTTTGGCAATCTTGAGGCCGGTGATGAGAGCCTCATATTCAGCTTCATTGTTGGTGGCCCTAAACGTCAAGGCCAAGGCATATCGAAGGGGCTCGCCTCCACCTGGCGGTATCAGTACGAACCCTGCTCCCGATCCTTCTGAACTTGAGGAGCCATCGGTATACATCTCCCAAGTGTCTTCGTCATCGGGCTGTTCTGACATCGGGACTTCCATGGTTGCCCCCTCTACAGGGCCCGCTTCTTCTAGATCGGGGACTGTAGACTCTGCTATGAAATCCGCCAACGCCTGGCCCTTAATAGCCGTTCTCGGAGCAAAGTGAATGCGGAACTCACTAAGCTCGACTGCCCATTTCACTAATCTCCCCGACGCATGAAAAAATGTTTCAAGGGCTGATTCGTCAAAACAGTGATCTCATGCGCATGCAAGTAAGATCTC
This sequence comes from Clarkia xantiana subsp. parviflora, assembly GCA_036873135.1. Classification (NCBI taxonomy): domain Eukaryota; kingdom Viridiplantae; phylum Streptophyta; class Magnoliopsida; order Myrtales; family Onagraceae; genus Clarkia; species Clarkia xantiana. Next base: position 46,537,113 of record JAPTYO010000008.1, read on the forward strand.
AGCTTCCGAGCAGTAACAATCAACGCATAAAGATACTTCTCAACGGCGGGATAATTCATTTCAGACTTGGCGAGTGCCTTGCTTACATAATAGACGGGGACTTGGTTACCCTCTACGACTTTCACTAAGACAGAGCTAACAGCAAATTCAGAAACAGCCAAATACAGATAGAGTGGCTCGCCTGGAATGGGCTTCGCCAACGGTGGGAGGGTGCGGAGGTGCTGCTTGAGTGCCTGGAACGCCTCTTCACACTTGGCAGTCCACTCAAACTTCTTGTTGGCCCTCAGCACTTCAAAGAACGGCATGGATCGGTCGCTTGCCTTGGACAGTAAGCGATTCATCGCTGCCAATCGGCCATTCAGCACCTGCACCTCCCGATGGTTCGTCGGGGACTTCATCTCCTCGATCGCCTTCAGCTTCTCAGGGTTCACCTCGATTCCCCTCTGGCTCACCATGAAGCCCAGAAACTTCCCTGAGTGCACTCCGAAGGCACACTTGGTCGGGTTTAATTGAACTTGATGAAGCCTCATCCACTCAAACGCCGTGGCCAAGTTGTGAACATGATCCTCGGCCTGTCGGGACTTTACCAGCATATCGTCCACATAGGCCTCCATCGTTTTCCCCAGCATATCCCCGAACAGCTTGTTCACCATCCTCTGATAAGTTGCTCCAGCATTGATCAGTCCAAAGGGCATGACATCATAGTGATAGATGTCACTATCAGCATAAAAAGCGGTGTGGGGGGCATCCTCCTTGGACATCTTGATCTGATTGTAGCCGGAGTAGGCATCCATAAAGCTCAGCAACTCATGTCCCGATGTGGCATCCACCAGCTGGTCGATCCTTGGGAGCGGATAGCAATCCTTCGGGCATGCTTTGTTCAGGTTGCGGAAATCAACACACATCCGCCACTTGCCATTGCTCTTCTTCACTAGGACTGGGTTGGCGACCCAGGTCTTGAATCGGAGCTCCTTAATAAATCCAGCATCGAGCAACATGCCCACCTCTTGCTAGATTATTAGATAGTGTAGAGAGGGGGTTGAATCGTATGTATAATAATCAAGTATGTATAATGAATCAACCAAGTAATTACATGTTAGGATGCCACTATATATAGGAGATCAATCCTAACTAACTAGTCAACTATACAAGTCAACCTAAGGTACCATGTATCTATACAAGTATGAGTACCTATCTATGTATGTACAAATATGTACATCTAATATTCCCCCATCTTTTCCTTCTTCTTCCTTTCTAAAGAATTAAAAGGAAAATTTGAGAGAAAAGGTCGATGATGAATGAAATGCCAAGGTCCAATCAAAACCCGGTCTTCACATAACGGCCCCTCGAAAATCTAATTTTCGGGATACGGCCCCAAACTTGAGAACTGTCCTCAAAACAGCTCCAAAGAACTTCACAAAACGACCCCTCGAAAATCCAATTTTCGGGATACGGCCCCAAACTTGAGAACTGTCCTCAAAACAGCCCCAATCTTCAGAACTATCCTCAAAATAGCCCCAAACTTCACAAATCCAGCAAAAATGCTCCAAACTTCGAAACTGCTCCAAAACAGCCCCAAAGTCTTCAAAAGAGCATCCCAAATTTGAAAACTACCTAAAACAGCCTCAAATCTCCAAAAGCTTGCAAAGAAGCCCCAAACTTCACAAATTACTTCGAAATAGCCCCAAATTCGTCCAAAATTCGGCCAAAGTAGCCAAAACACCCAAATTCGGTTCGAAATTCGTCCAAAACGAATCAGTCACGTGCAAATCACATGCAGGAGCACCAGGGTGCACGAAACAAGTCAAAACCATGCTGAAAATCCGGTGCACGGAGGGTGCACGACGCTACACAGCCCAGAGGTCACGGGTTCGAATCCAGCGAAACGCAAAATTTCCACGAATTAACTGAAGCAACAGGTCGTGTGTTCGAATCCAGCGAAGCACGCAATTAATCAGCCAATTCAAAATTCTGGGCAGCATGAAGAACAGCATGAGCTTCAAGATGTTCTTCAAGTGTTCTTTAACAAAATCAATTCGATTCTACTTCAAATCGTCGAAATCGAACAACAAACCAACTGGAATCCAATAGCAACCTAAAGGCGCAACTAATCCAGTCCAAATTGCAGCAAATAATCAAGAATCCAAGCTGAATTTGAACAATTTTGCAGCAAGAACACTGCAGCAACAAGAACAGAATGCAGCTCCAAACGAATCCAAAATTGAACAAATCCATAGTAGATATCTCCAAATTGCAGCTTGGAATCAATAGCAGCATCAAATGCGAATCCAATGCAATTCGAATCGCAGCAAATGATCAAGAAACAAGCTCGAAATCGAAGATCGAACATCCAGCACCACAGTAGAAAAACACGCAGAAGCAGGACTGCAGCAAATCAAATTCATGAATGAAGAACGGATCAATACCTGGAGAAGCAATCGATCTCGAATTCGATTATCAACACAAGATCAAATCCAGATCACAGGATCGATCATAATACAACGAACACATCACAAATTGATGTAACAGTAGCACAACATCACGCAGATGAAGAACAGCAGCAAACCAGCAGAAACAGATTTCGAAAATCATTCCAGCAGCTGAAATCTGAATTGCTGAATCTGAAATACAGCAGCAGAAATCTTCAAACCGAAGATACAAAGAAGAACAGCTCCAATCGAAGAAGAACAGCACCAATCATCTGCTGAAATGAAACAGATCTGCTTATGCAAACAAGAAGCAATCTGTGCAAACAGAAATCCAGATCAGCTCCTCACGCAGCAAATGATCAATCAAAGCTTGAATAACAAGCAGCAAATCCACAGGTTGATGAAGCAACATCAAGATCCTCAAGCAATCCGAAGAATCGAAGCTGAAATCCTCAAAATCCAAGCTCAAATCGATGCAAAAAACTCTCAAAAAAACTGAAACCGAACCTGGAAATACCATGGCTCTGATACCATATTAGATAGTGTAGAGAGGGGGTTGAATCATATGTATAATAATCAAGTATGTATAATGAATCAACCAAGTAATTACATGTTAGGATGCCACTATATATAGGAGATCAATCCTAACTAACTAGTCAACTATACAAGTCAACCTAAGGTACCATGTATCTATACAAGTATGAGTACCTATCTATGTATGTACAATTATGTACATCTAATATAGATCGCGATCTTCTTGTCTGCACCCATCGGGCGCCTTCTCTGTGCAATCGGCTTTATCGCGGGGTCAATCTTCAGCTCATGAGTAATCACATCGGGGTTGATTCCTGGCATGTCAGTCGGGGACCAGGCAAACAGCTCCTTGAACTCCTTCAACAAATCAATCAGCTCTTGGGCCCTCTCCTCAGACAGAACGGACCCGATTTTCACCTTCCTCTGAGGTCCATCGATCTCGACCTCCTTCAAATCCTCCATCGGGGCGGGACGCCCAAACTCCTCTCTGGGATCAGCATCAGTCTGGAAAATAGTCATAGCCTCTCGATTCTTCCTTCGAGTGGCATTGACATAGCACTTCCTAGAGGCCACCTGATCGCCCCTGACCTCCCCGGCTCCGTGGTCGGTTGGAAACTTCATCTTCTGATGGACAGTTGAGGCAATTGCCCCCATCGGGTTGATGGTGGTCCTCCCGATAATTGCATTGTAAGTCCCCGCAGACTCGACCACCACGAACTCCACGTCCCTCTTCTCCGACTTCCAACCACTACCAAACTCAACCGGTAAGGTAATCATCCCCACCGGGTAAGAGGTAGAGCCAGAAAATCCGACCATCGGGAAGTCCGCATGCTTCAAATCCTTCTTGGTTTTTCCCATGGCCTCCAGCGCGTCCATGAACAAAATATCGGAGGAGCTCCCTCCATCAATCAAGATTCGCTCCATCTCGTTCCCATCCACGTTCAGGGTCACGACCAAAGCATCATCGTGCGGGGTCTCCACACCTATCAGGTCCTCCGCTGAGAAGGAAATCACCATCTCTTCCTTCGGGTCCAAGATCGGGCCCTCTTGCCCAGCACCACCGCAACAGGAATTCGAGAAACATAGACCTCTCAAGATGCCGTGGTATCACCTCCTGCAGCAAATCCCCCATGGATCACATTAACGGTCCCCCGCTTCTCCTTGCGGGTATCGGAAGACTCGGACTTCTTCTTTTTCGGGGACCGATCGCGGGATCGGGAACGGGACCGCGATCGGGATCGGGAACGGGACCGCGATCGGGACCGGGAACGGGATCGGCTCCGTCGCCCAGCCACAAATTCCTTGAGCTTCCCCTTCTGGATCAGCTTCTCAATCTCCAGAAAGGGAATCGGAGTCCCACCTCGAGCTGACCTAGATACATCGGGACCTCTCCTAGTTCGATATTTTTCCCCAACGGGACAGGCGTATCGAGGGTTCTCGGCGTCGCTCCGATTGCCTAAAGTCATGGCTTTTATGAAGCCATGCCAAGTTAATTTGTTCTTTTTGGGAGAAGGAAAGGAAGGGATAAATCCTTGAGAACTACCTGAGGGAATTTGACCAGCCATGGGAGTTTTAGAAAGAGACTGGAGAAAAGAAGCTTCTTTTTCAGGATCAGAAGGGCCGGCGGTGGCGACTCCAACTAAAATCCTCTCTTCAAGAGTACACGGTCGAAGAGAAATGTGATTAATGAAAAAAGTGTTGTATTTGTTCGCCAGGATGAGAGAAGAAACAAGAGCAGAGGTAGAAAAGTGAAAGTGGAAGCCCTATTTATACTGAAGAGCTCAGTCGCTTGGGTAACTTCCCAGCGAAGCCTTCCCGAGGTCAGCCATCCATTGGTGCCTTCACTGACAACAAGACCGTTGCCCTGCACCTGTCAATAGACTACCGAGGTGAATCTCCAACTCCCCAAAGAGCTATCAACGGTCAGAAATACCGAGCCAAAGTCTTGTTCCTAACCTAAAGTCTCTTCAACTTCTGTGAGCCCAAGAGTTCTATCTGCTAACAGAATATTCTCGCCAAGGATCAGAGGTAATACTCGACTCAAGGCCTCCCCTTTATAAATAAAGTTGACGACTTAAGTCTCGGGGGCAAGTGTTGGGTTATGATTAATTAAACTCGCCATTAAGCACAAAATTCGAGTACGTATGAAGGATAAGGAAAGAAGAGTCGTCGACCTTTCTAACTCGTCTTAACGAGATAGGGATGAGAGGTCGACGACAGCTTATGAAAAAGTTGACTTCCAAAGTACGACCGCCTACCATCAGAAGAAACCTTCCTTCGAAGGTAAAGACAGGTGGCGACCTGCTAGTCACTATCAGATGAAACCTTCCTTCGATGGTAAAGGCAGGTGGCGACTTGCTGGTCACTATCATCAGAAGAAACCTTCCTTCGTAGGTAAAGACAGGTGGCGACCTGCTTGTCACTATCATCAGAGGAAACCTTCCTCCGGAAGTAAACACAGGTGGCGACCTGCTTCAATCGTCATCAGGGGAAACCTTCCTCTAGAAGTAAAGATGAGGTGGCGACCTGCTTGTCACCTGCTTGACCGACTCTGAAGAGAAACCCCCCAAGGAGGGTAACCGCCATATAAAGCCTGTAACTTATCCCTATAAATAGGGACTATTTCTATTTTACTTGATTACATTCAGTCAGTTCTAAATACGTTCATATATTATTACTCTCAAATCCATTACTGACTTAAGCTTCGGAGTGGAATCAGGGGCCATCCCCACCCCTTTTTCAGGTTCTCGCCCCACAAAACCACTTAGAGAAAAACTTAGCGTTCGGGAGAGCTAAGTCTGAGGCGATACTTGGAAGTCCATTCCCCGAAGTTCAAGGCCACGTCAATTTGATCCCAACACTAGGAGAGAGATCAAATTCATTCATCATTCATACGTAATTCCCTTTGTTCTCTTTTGTACATTATATAAACATAATACTTCATAAAACATAACATAGTCCCTCAACTATCTAAATACCTTATAACACCTTAACTATTATACTTGCTCATCATGACCCTTATATAATACCATAACATAGGATCTTAATCTTGTAGGATCTTAGAGGATCATGATCCCGATATTAGGATCTTATTGATGGATATACACCCGACTGGACCTCACTAAGGCTTGACTTGGTTGCACCGTCGACCCAGAACATGGTAAGTGGCCAATGCCTTTATTTATCACGCGCTAGTCCTCCCGACCAGACTAGTTCGATGTCGAAAACACCGAACTAATTCTGACCGGACTAGTCCGGTGCTAACACAGGACTAGTCCGGTGTCACTGGGCCGACGCGTCCCGTGTCCTGCTCCTGACTCACGATTGACTGACACCCGAGTCACTCCTATTTACAATACTACCCTTTTTACACGGTTCCCACCCGTAAATGTTTGCCCCTCCGGTGCCAGAATCACAATCCCTATAAATAGAGCAAGATATCCTTCATTTACAACTTGATCTCTGATTTTCATCCCGAAGCTCTGACTTCTCTCTAGCTTTATCTCTCTACAAATAGGACTTTCATTGGAGAGGGTTCGCTGGACACCCCTCGGCTTACCACTTATGTAGGAAGCTTGGAATGGAAGAAGAAGCGTAACACAAAGAACGAAGGAACACGACTCGACGCAAGGCCGCCAAGATCAGAGTCCCGAAGAGCTTGTTCCATCATTGGCGCTGTCATGTGTGACTCGAACTAAAAGCATGGTAGTAACAAGATCAATTACAGCTAGCGGACACTCAGCGGGTAACGAACCTCCCCTAGAAAGTTCGAGGCCACCCTTCTACCCGAACACCCAAGTCCCAAGAACAACAAGACCGGTGGAGGAGACACCCATTCCCGTCGCTCAGGAGGTATCCTCGAATGCATCAACACCGACAGAGCGAAGACACCCGAGCAAGGATGTCGAGGCAAGCGCTCAAACGCAATCCCGAAGAACACCACAGGGCGATCAACCCCAAGATTCCCCTATGGCATGCCCCTGCAGGAACAACCATTTGGAATTCCATTCCATGGAGTGCCATCTTATTACATGCCAATGTTAAACCGACATACTTATGCGGCGTCTCAACGGCCGATGTATACACAAGGTACACCGCCAGTCACGAAAGGTTTCATGTCAGCTATGGATGATTTACTGGCATATCGGGACGCCATGAGAGCAAGAGGATATGGACCACCCCATTTTTGCCCGAGCCATCAGTTTCCACAAAGGGAGGGTTCGAGAACGACACATACAGAGGGACACCATCCTCCAAACTTTTCAAGGCAGCACCCTCCCCCACAAGCCGCAAAGCAATCGCCAATGCACCATAGTGTAAGGCAAGCATCCATACCACCTCCTGCTCAGCAGTATCAACATGCACATGCAGGAGTGCATTCTGAAAGACAAGGATCATAGCATAGGCCAACACCCCAACCATGGAGACAACAACAGTCGTCCCCGTATGAATTTCAGTACCAACAAAGCCCCTACTACTAGCCCTACCAGGCTGAATTCCAACCAATGGCTCAAGAAAGACCTGCCAACCCCCCAAAGGCGGCAATGACTTTGGAAGAGATTGAGGAGTTAGTAAAAGGGAAAATGAAGGAAGCGAAAGGCAAGGCCCTACATAGCCTAAGTGATAAGACGTCACATTCATTTTTCCAAGAGCTAATAAACATGCGCTTCCTGTTTGCACACGAGTTTCCTCGGCGGGCTTCTTCTTCTCGGCCTTCTCCTCCGCGGGCTTATTCTTCCCAGACTTCTACTTCGTGGGCTTCTTTATTCTCGGATCCTTGCTTCCTCTCCTTGGGTACCTGCAAATGGGCACCGGGGGGGGGGGGGGGGTCCCGGTAAGCCCACTCTGAAGCTTACGTGAGTCTGAGCTTTAGATAGAGGTAGTGAGCTTAGAGAGAGTGATAGATTACCTTTGAATGGTGGGAGGAGAGCTCTTATTTATAGAGTTCCTATTGGACCGCCCCGGTTCCAATGATTTCCTGGTTCGGTTGTGGCAGTTCCGTAATATAAGTTGGCATTGACCGTAAATATGGTGCATGATGGGTATACGTCCGATTCGGGTTCATTTTACATTCGGACCTCGTCAACACATCAAACTCATTAAAACGGTCTAAAAACGCTAACCCGCGAGTTAGAACGGTCCGAACGAGCAACACGCGTGTTCAGACCGGAATCTTTCGGATTGTGTTAACACAATCCGAAGGTCCGGATTGTCGCTCCTCGACACGAGTACCCCTACGTGCTTACACCTCGTGCGAGCCTTCCCGATGTTAATTTCACTCCCGTCCACGCCCGGTTCATATTTTAAACTAAATCGGCGTCGGATCGTTCAAAACTGGGTTAGTGTTCAAGGTGCCCCTATTTAAGGGAATCTACCCAACCATTTCATAACTTAATTTGACAAGGGAGCTCTGAATTCTCTCTAGCAAGGTGCACGCATGCGCATACTCCGCAAGGTGCACGCATGCGCAGACATTGCACGACATTCAAACACTTAGTCATTTTAAGAGCTTGCAAGTCCCCGACAATCCGACTCTCCGACAGTCCGATAATCCAACGCTTTAAAAAACCCGTTAGCATAACTACACAACACTTCAAGGACCCGACGAATTTCAAGTCAACGACCCCCGAAGAGTCATGATCCAACATTTTGGCGCCGTCCGCGAGATTCGAACGAACAAGCTCTCGCTTACCAGCAATAGCTATATGGCAAACATATACGTCATACATGGCAAGGGAAGCATACGCGTCCTAGAAGATGAAACATGCTGAAGAACACCAACATGATGATGAACCATTCCAAACGTGGACATTCATAGATGCTTCCGAACAAGAGATGCATGGTCCAGAAAAGAGACATGCAAAGACCAACACTGGAGCGCTACGTGGCGCTACGCTGCGCTACTATGACGTCGTAACCACCGCTATGGCGACTGCGTCTACCGCCACCCCTACAACAGGGTGCACCAAGGCAGCAGCAATTGCCGCTATCACCACTAACACTGCCACAGTTGCAGCACCTATTACCACCAACCATCGACGTTCGACCAACATTTTTCACGTGTCGTGATCACTCCGACTCGGCGAAGGGATCGCTACCGCTGGAAATCATCGTCTACTGAAACCATTGAAAAGACGACTTAATCCAGACCTTATGGTGGGGGCACCAATGCGAATCACCAAGACGCCCGCTAGCATGCCTATGGCAAACGTATCCTTTATAGTAACAACTATATATATATACAGTAACATAATTGCAGGTCGTACCTATGGGCGATCAACACAAAGCAAACATATATTCAACACAAGGTTGACGAGACCTCAAACCGAGGGGCTCTCACGACTGACACAGGGAGTAACCCCTTACTATAAACTGAATGTTATAACTATTTCAATACATTACTAATTTCTATCTTATGACAAGGAAAAATAGGAATAAAAGCGAACACAAAGGTGGAAGACACGACTTTGGTCGCATTACCTCAACAAGCTGCATCCAACAACCAACGCGCAAATAACGCGAAACATGACGGACACAAAACATGAGGTATACAAGACCGCCCATGACAGAAAAAACAAGCAATGACAACGATTCCAAACCCCACTAAGGGAAAGAAACATTCAATCAGAACAATTATCATCATCCGATCCCGACACAACTGCTCAATACGCCGCGACCGCGCAAAATCCTTAATTTGCTCGTCAACCCCCAACCGGGGGCATGCGCTGATTAGACCTCTATGAAGGAGTCCAAACTCTTCAAACATCGCATCGCGGTAAAAACAAGGGGGGGGGGGGGCAACATCTAAGGGACAACCCCATCACTAGGGCGGGACGTTATTCAATATTGACTCCTGCGTTATACGCACATCTGTGCCAAACCCATCACGTGGAAAATACGACATAGATATCTCCGACATCCTACAAATACTCCTCCGCCTAGCAAATAAGAAGGAGGCGACTCTAACACGGATGGACAGGCCCCAGGCAATCCCGCGTACTTACAGGTGCTTACGCGCACCAACATGTGCCTACACGCACCTACATGTGCCTACACACACCTACATGTGCCTCCGCGCACCTACATGTGCCAACGCGCACATACATGTGCTTAGACGCACTTACCCAGGTATGCGCGGCCTAAGGCGAATGTTAAAGGTAACATAAGCACTACACCCGATAACAACAAAAGGAAAAGCGGGGGACCTTGTCATTTCGACATTCCTCAACCATGTATACATCAGTAACACAAGCACAACTTCAAAAGAAGTTAAGCTGCAAGTCATAGCCACGGCGGAGGTACAACATCATGAAGAATCATAAGAACGCGCAAATTCGACACAAAGCGTACCAATGCTTCTCACCACAACGACACACGCGTCCAAGCTGGGAACAGTTACCCTTACTCAATCCCACCAACAAATACACTTGCATAAAATTCAAGGAACAGGAGGGAGGGAATTTACAAATCCTCCTCAAGAATGGGCGCTGCCACACAGCTGTCACTAAAGGAAATGCCCAACACTCCTCGCAAAAATGGGGACACTTCGTGAACTACGACTATTACAAGGGTTTAGCGGTATCCTACTTAGAAGAGATACTCATCACACCCGAGCAAAGAAATATGGTGTGACTGCCAAACAACATGGGGGGCACCGAACGAACAAGTGCTTGTCAGCCCACCTAACTATTGGGAAGAAGTACGGAAATGAAAGGTCACGTGAACACTCGAGCACGCGAACATGCAACACCACCCTTCCTAAGAGGAAGCCACATACGAGGAAAACAACCTCAACATCCTATACGGATTCAATCCAAGATATAAACACCAAGTATCGCCCTCAAAAGGCAATCACTTCTACTAAAAAAGGTCCAAGTAACCGACATATTTTCGAAACTCCAGTAAGAGGTAATAACTCTATGCGAAATACTAAACTGAATAGAACAGACTACTCGGGTAAGATACCTACCTCGGACAGTTTGATTTAGTCAGAACATAATGCAAGTTGAACGGAACAGACTAGTCGTGAATAGTCTGATCCAGTCATATTGACATTATAAACTGAACATAACGAACTAGCCGTACCTGATACGAGGATCGAATAGTTCAGTCTAATCTAGTCCAGTTGGACGACGTGACATACGACATAGCCTTACAAGGAGACTTATAGCTCCATATTACTTACTAACTGTTAAGTTTGCTTCCACTTGGGTAACTTCGGGCTTCTCTCCCACGAACGGGCTCTGGATGTGTGCACAAGAACGGGTATTTGTCTGTATGCTGCGAACCTTGAGACACGATCCTCGAACCATTCTTCAACTTCCCGACTTTGATCTCTCGAACTCCGGGTCCTGCATAAGGGGCAGTAACCAGCGTGGAAGAGGGGGGGGGGGGGAATGCTGGTTGGGCCCTCTCCGACGCTAAAGTCATAATCTTTAGAGAGAGAAAGTCTTTTAGAGTGAAGTCAGAGCTCGAAAAGCCAGAATGAAAGAGTTGTCTAAAATGGGAGACCTAGGTCCCTATTTATAGGAAACCAAAGGGTCGTGCCCGGTTTTATATGGTTTGATGACGGTTTAAAGGAAAACGTATACCGTCATCAAGGGGGTTATGCGCGCACTGACTTCTCATACTTGGCAAAATAATCGGGATAAACGTGCGGAGCATGTCGGTAATCCGTACCTACCCGGATTGTCTAGCAATCCGGAGGTTCGGATTGCCTTAGGGCAATCCATAGGTTCGGATTGCCTTAGGGCAATCTGGAAGTCCCCCGGTCCGGGTACTGCGCGTATTCCGGACCATTTTGGACTTGGGTATCTGCAGAAGAGTTCTTTTACGGGTTTTGGGGTATTTTGTGAGGCCCGAAATGTAAATACGAACCCGAATTGGACAGATATCTAACACTTGCCCCCGAGTCAAGTAGCGGTTCAAAACCCATGCATGAATCTTTTTAAGATAAGATATTCGTCCAATTTAGGTTCGGTACTGACCTTAGGGGTGGCCTGTTTGTCAATTCGAGTGTAGGGATCATAAATTTGACCAACTTTAATTTTCCGCCGTATGTACGTAATCTGTTTACAGGGTTAGCGTAGCAGACAATATGCATATAACAACATGCAATTAACGATATATTCGCAATATCATGTAATGAGTAGAATACTTGTAATAATAAAGACTTATACAACGTGATAATATCATGGTACATGACGTAAGCATATAACATGTTGTCAACATGTAGATGACGATATAGCAAATGGATAACGTAATCATGCAATAAGCAAAACACTTAGAACAATATAAAATTGGAGAGCATGTACGTAATCATGAAGCATGGTGTAAATGTGAGACATGATGTAAACATGAAGTTCATACTTAGATTATAAAAATAATCATGTAACGATCATAAATAAGAATCGTGCATAGTAAATTCTATGTACGTAATATATAATAATAATTACGTGTAGTATGTCATGAAGCATTGTGTAGTATGTATGAAATATGAACATAGGAGAGATGCAAAGATGCTTGTAAAGGTTGCTAAGGACTTATATGAAAATACATGAAAGTTTAGTCCTTAGCACATGGTGTAAGCACTATTAGTGAAAATTAGGAGAGAGAATACTCATTATCTTACATCCTTCATAGATAAATCTCCAAGAAGCTCTCCACTCTTGATGAAGATGAAGCTTTTGAGATCATAAATTTGGAGTAGACACACCATAGTTGATATAAATTGGATTCCGGCCAAGGGAGGGAACACGGTCGACGACGCGTGGAAGAGGGATTGGCGGCGCGTCACTGGAACCATGGCGGCGCGTCATCTCGGTGGTGGCAGCGCGTGATTTTCCGGTGTGGCACGTGTCAATTCGGACTCGCTTCGTGTTGGTGAGTTCAGTTCCGTACATGGCTAGACATTTCGTGACTTCGTTTGGCCTTAATTTGATCTTGAAACCATCATGTGTGTAGTCACCTTAACATGGACATAAGGTATTTGATAAAATGCATTAGAGTAATTAGCTTTCCAACTCGGCCAAAATTTTTCTAAGTGCTGGAAATTTTTAGAAAAGTATAAATGGATTGTTATACTTCCCTTGTGCATAGTATTCATTGCCGTCATGTTGTTTCATGCTTTAGTCATCGTTTTTTCATGCTTGATGTTGATGATGGATAGTTGTTCGGACATGATCGTTGATTGTTGTACATGGGTAATGGTAAGCTAGACAATGTGCTTTGTGCGTCGTATGTTGATCATCGGCCACTTTATGGAAATACTTAGAAAATATTCTTCTCTTGTCGATATCCATCCTTGTCGACATGTATGTACGTACATGGAAACACTTAGAAAATATTCTTCTCTTGTCGACATCCATCCTTGTCGACATGTATGTACGTACATGGAAACATTTAGAAAATATTCATCACTTGTCGACATCCATCCTTGTCGACATGTATGTACGTACATGGAAACACTTTGGAAATATTCCTTGCTTGTCGACATCCATCCTTGTCGACATGTATGTACGTACATGGAAATACTTAAAAAATATTCCTCGCTTATCGACATCCATCCTTGTCGACATGTAGGTACGTACATGGAAACACTTAGGAAATATTTCGTCCTTGTAATCATGTATGCTGCGAGTATGAGCTCGATGTCATCATGGAAGTCGATGTGTTGAGAGGGTTGCCCCTCCTTGTATGATGGTTGTTACTTGTTGCACGAAGATTATTAGGTCATTGCGTACATAGTTATCTCATATGGAGCGTCCATTGCATAAATGCTTGCATAAGTGTTGATGCGTGTTTGCGCACTGATTGGGTTGTTGGTTGCATTTTTCAGGATATCAGATCTTGCTATCTTCTTGTCGGAATTAATCTTCCCACGGCTTTTATCATGAGTAAGTCTACTATTTCCATTCTGCGAGTAACTCTGTGTTCGGATGTCGACATGGTTGAGCAGCTAAATAATACACCAAGTGTAGATGTTGATGTCCTTGCTTGATTAATTAATGTTAATGTCGGTACACATATACGTCCTTCTGAAGATTTGGTATGTTGATGATCTTTATGACTTGTATCATGTTGTAATGTAGGTCGGACTGATGGAAAAAGCTCTTCTTTGCAGATAGCCGATGTATACAGTAATCCGCTTGTCAGAAGGAATGTCCGTACAATTGCACCCGCTACTCTGGAGTCTCCGGACATGGTCGCGGTAAAGGACTTGTGAGTAAGGCACCTCCTTGTATCTTCTTTGAACTTGTTAATTTTCCAAGTTATTGTTTTCATGTTGCTGAACGCGTGGTTGCAGTTCCTGGCTTTAGCACAATTCTCAAAAGATCCGACGCAGGGGCGCGTTCCTCGAGCGATTCTAAGTTCTTCATGCCAAGTACGACCGTGCTAACTCCTTCTTGCGATATAGGGAATAGAGTTGAGGGTCGTGCGGTGGTGCCTTCTGCCCCCCGGTCGAGGGACCGGCACAAGGAGGAGCGTTCCTCCCATTGAGGTAAGCGTTGTTTACTTCTTCACACTTAAAACTTGATCTTGAAGACGGCTGATTTTGATGCACGCATTGCTGATTGTCGCGCTTATGTTGAAGAGCTATGTCGTATTGAAGTTGAAGCGACCATGCCGTGTCTTTTGTGTGGATGACGACATTGCATTTGATGTTGACATTATGAACTCTTTGCCATAGATCCTTGGAGATGATGTTATCTCTTGGTTGGAGTCAGGTTGTCTGCTTCCAGCATGTTGAACCCTTTGTGAATGGGTTGATGTTGTTTTGAGGTTTTCGATAAATCTTTGTTTATGCCTTTGCTTGCATAGTATTTCATCACTTGGACCTGTTTTCAATAATAATAAACATGTGATAACTTGTTAGTAATATTTCATACCTTGCGTTAATTTCATTGTCCATATGTATTGGACTTGCATGATAGGATTGAATTCTTTGTAGCGATGGATAGAACATACGATGTTGCGACTTGCGCATTGCAGGGTGTTATGTACACTTGGTACTTGTAGCATTGCAGGTAGTAATGTACTTGGCACTTGGCCTTTGAATTGTAGTAGTGTCGTCTTGACGTAGCAAGACTTAAGTTTATACCGTCTCTTAGTTCCACTCTAAGGCGACGTTGTTGCAAGATACTTCTTGTTGATTTTGTTGTTTTGGCGTTATATGCTAAAGAGCAAGATAACGTTATACAAGACTCGACTTGTAAGTTTGATGAGTTTTGTACAAGTTTTGCTTTTATAAGCCTATAACATGAAGCTATCCTTTTTCAGGCATAAGTCTTCATGGTGTATGAACCCTTAAGAGAGTATACATACTTTTAGTGTGTGGGGTTGTCGTCTATTAAGAGGATTTCCGCCATGGTGGGGTGATCAGTCCCATAATGTATTTGCCGCATCCTTATTTTATTCAGGGAATGGCTATGAAAATGAGGATTTGCCCAGAGGATTTCACAACATGCCATTTTTTAGAAGTAAACATGGGGTTTGCCCTTTTGAAGAGGATGTCGCAACATGTTACTTTTAATAGATGTGAACATGGGTTTTGTTCCTACAAGGAGGATATTGCACCATGTCACTTTTAGAATAGGTTTTGGTTTTCTTCCAAGGCATTGTATGTTGTTGACGTTGTTCCTGAGCGAACGTCTTTTGAATAGAGAATTTTTATAAGTTCCTTGTTGTTGATAATGCGCAAGTTGTTATTGCGTGATGTAAGCTGACTGTGTTCATAGCATCATGGCTTTGTGTTGTCAGTACCTTCTTGAGATAGACGCCGTTATGGATGGAGAAACAAACTCCCTGTTGGTGTAGATAATAGGTATGTTGGCGTTGTATGCCATAAATCCCTCCTTGAACATAATGCTTAGCTTATATTGTTGAAGTAGATATTATGTGCATAGGTTACTACTTGGCATAATTCAAATGTAGTAATCATAGTGTAGTATGTACCTACGAACAGAGTTGCGCTTTGTCAGATAGTTGCAATGTTTACAAGTTTGCAAAAATATGGAGTTATGAAATTTTCTTTTTAGTAATGCATATAATAGATAAAGTAAAGGAGTCTGTTACGAGGACTCCTTGTTTGTGCAGGAAACTTCCCTAAGTGCGGACGCGATAGGTACGGATCGTGACAGGTGCGCATATGTCGGGATTTATGCTTTTCCAAGTATCACCCTCTATATGTGATTGTGAATATGTATGTATGAACAACGACTATGCATTATTGTTTGCGTCCTCTAGTTGATACGCGTTGATGCCTCCTTAGCATGATGTATATGCCTATATATGATCATTGCTTGGTGTTTCCTTCTTAGAAGAATGGTACCGCGTGTTCTTTTAATTATTCGTTTCTTCACTTCGGTGGAATGCCGAGCACTTGTCAGCTTGGTGCCCCCCAAGTCGCTTGGTAGTCGTACCGCTGTTTCCTGATGGTTTCTATTACTTCATCTTCTGACAGTGATGCGCCTACTCGGACCATCTTTTCTGGCTCATCTATCTTGATTTCTTGTAATGCTTCAACAAGAGCAGGACGTGCATGATCTACCCTTGGGTTTTCATCAATGACGGGAATTCCGCTATTGTTTGTCTTGACATTATGTTGGAGTGCAACCTTGTAGCAGTCTTTTGATAGCTGCTGATCTCCCTTTATTTCACCAATTCCTGCCTTTGTTGGAAACTTGATCTTTCGGTGTGATGTTGACGCTTATCATACCCCACTTGTTCATGGTTGTATATCCTAGGATTCCATTATATGCGTCAAGCTTTTCTACGATCAAGAACGGAACGCCGATTTGGAGTTGCTGCTCTCCTTCTCCTATTGCGCATTGCACGGTGTTGAATTTAATGTGCTAGTTTTGCGATGTATGCTTCACGTGTTCACTTTCAAGGGGCCTGGGTTTATTTGATGTGTTTCTTCATACACTTGTGACTCTTCCCGAGGTTGTGTCTGTATGACGATTGTGCACATGATTGAGAGATGTTATACTGGTGGAATCCTCATCTTCTCCTTTGTTTTGGCCGAAGATTAGGTTTCGCTGTCGGCCTACGTTTTGAGTGGTACGATCCTTCTTGTGTTATTGACAAGGGTAAACTCGCTGGATGTTGGAAATAATTCTCTAACTCTTTTCTCGTGATGGGTTTGGCACAGGCGTTCGTATAACATAGGAGCGTATCCTGAATGCCCCCGTCTTGTTCATTATTGCAACGCGATTTTTAGTCTTGTGCTCGAGGCTCCGTTGCATGGGGGATGTTGTATGGCCTAAGCCGTTTGTTGTTCCTAGTGCGATAGCTTGTGTTGTTGACGCATTTAATATGTGCGTAGTTGTTACTTGGCTTTATTCCAAGGTAGTATGCATGATATAGTAATGTACCTACGAAAGTAGATTTAACCTTCATTAGATATTTGGAGTTCGTACAACGGATTATAGGAAGGCGTCTACTGATCGCTCCTTTTGAAAAGTAATAAGGCTAATAAACATAGGTTGTACTTAATCTAAGAAGACTTAAAGTAGATATGCAAAAATGGAGATAAAGGGATTGATGATGTGTTTGACGTCTTTATAGGTGATTTGTCGGCAAGTTGATTCTACCACGTGCCACATAGTTCCTCAGTGCATCTAGCGTGTTGAGCTCTTCAATCTCCACCTTTGTGGATGAACAAATGTTGGTGTTATGCACCCCAGTTTTATGGTGCTTGCATCGTTCTTCAACGTTCATGCCAAGGAAGGCAGTCATTGGCTCAAGTGGACGGTGAAGTTTGTTTTCGAGAGTTTAAAATTTGTTTTCTCCACCTTCGTGCTCCAAAGACTGTATAAGTTGTCATAATTGGTTCCATGAATGACGTTGTTTTTCCCGCGCTTGGCGAGAGGTGGATTATCATTCGCCTTTTCTTTTCCTTTGCCTTTTCCTGAAGACTCCACACGAGACTTCTTTTGATGCTTATTGCCTTGGTCGATATACTTCTTCATTTCTCCTTTTAAGATTAAGCTGTTTACATGAAACCTTAATCCAACACAGCTTTTCGTCTCGTGGCCATACACTTCGTGATTTTCACATCATTTGCTTTCATCTTTTCCCAATGGGTCCTTGCGGAAATTAGAGGGCTTTTTCCACAGCTTGGTCTCCTTTATCTCTTTCAAGATGACGGACAGCGGTGTGTTCAATGGAACACATTTGGCGAGATTGGTCTTTTTGAGCCTTTGGACGTCTGACTGGAATGACCTCTTTTGTTGCGGTTGCCTCTTTTCCTAGGAAGCGTCTATCTTTTTTTCAATGATTTCCTTCAAGGTTCTTGTTGTAAGTCCCGTGACTGGGACATCATCGTCATTAACAGGTTTTTTTCGTCCCTCCTTGTGACGGATGTCAGCATCGTCTTGGCTTGTCCTCGTGGAACAACCTTCCTTGTGTATTTTTTAGCGGGAGGTTGGAGGTTGTTTCCATGCCCCTTCTTGGTGTTGTGCTATCACATACGGGTTGTATGAGCGTGCAGCTCCTTGCCTTGGTTGTTGGTACTGGAAGGTACCTTCTGTGTATTGCCCCCTATTCTTTGGTGCGGTGTGTCTTGATGACTTGTGACTCGAGACTTTGCTCTTGTCTCCTCGACTTGTCCGTTGATTGGAGGCATAGGTGGTGGTGGCGGGGCATATCCTTGGTTCCTTAACATCTTTTGGAATGCATGCAGCTCTTCGAGCGCGGTCATCATGGTAGGAGTAACAGGTGGTGGCGGGTTGACACCTTTGTATTGGAGGACTCCTTGGTCATACTGTGCGAAGGATGCACTTCTTGTTGGCATGAAGAAAGCATTGGATGTGGCAACAGGCATGTGGGAGGATCCATGTCGACTTCTTGTTGGCTTCTGCATGGTTATGACCAAGGCGTCATGGTACGCAATGTGCTCTTTGTCCTTTGATGAAAAACCAATGACATCTTCAATGGCGGCATCCTTTATGACGACCTCCTTTATGTCGATATACTCCATGTTGGTATCATGGGACTTTTGCATTGTCTTTACAACGTACTCTTCTTGCTCGTATGACTTCTCGCTTTCAGCATTAAAGTCTCCATGGATCATATGTACGTTTGCCATCTTTTCCGGATGGGATGCAATGTATGCTGTATTTTGGACTTTAAGGCACTGCTGTGCGGAAGGCACACTGCTTGTTGGCATGGAGGATGCAGCGAACATGTCTTTATGCACGTGCAAATGATCTTGCTGACTTGTTGCCTGCTTCTGTTTGTTTGCTGCTGTTTTCTTCCAACGAACATGATTTCTTCTTTCTTCTGGTGGACTAACGTCATCAGGAAGAAGTTGATTGCGTGCCATAGCTTGTTGCTGCACTCTGTCAGTTGGCATCCCGTATGGGAACTCTTCATTGATCCCCGTCCTTCGCTCGAACTCGTGTGCTGATGCATTATTCTGAACTTCGGGACCGTGCTGTGCGGAAGGCACGTTTGCCGTTGGCACGGTTGAGGCGGTAGACTCTGCGTCTGGAATGTAACAAGGTCCTGGTTGGCTTCTTGTCGGCTTCGGCTTGCTTGCACCCGCCTTCTTCGTTCGTCTTCATGTCATAGCTTGCGGAACGGCTTTTTGTTCGAATCATGCTGACGGCGCCAAATGTTAAGTTTGCTTCCACTTGGGTAACTTCGGGCTTCTCTCCCACGAACGGGCTCTGGATGTGGGCACAGGAACGGGTATCTGTCTGTATGCTGCGAACCTTGAGACACGATCCTCGAACCAGTCTTCAACTTCCCGAATTTGATCTCTCGAACTCCGGGTCCTACACAAGGGGCAGTAACCAGCGTGGAAGAGGGGGGGAATGCTGGTTGGGCCCTCTCCGACGCTCAAGTCATAATCTTTAGAGAGAGAAAGTCTTTAAGAGAGAAGTCAGAGCTCGAAAAGCCAGAATGAGAGAGTTGTCTAAAATGGGAGACCTAGGTCCCTATTTATAGGAAACCAAAGGATCGTGCCCGTTTTTATATGGTTTGATGCCGGTTTAAAGGAAAACGTATACCGTCATCAAGGGGGGCTATGCGCACACTAACTTCTCATACTTGGCAAAATAATCGGGATAAACGCGCGGAGCTTGTCGGTAATCCGGACCTACCCAGATTGTCAAGCAATCCGGACTGGCTCCATATTGCCTTAGCAATCCGAACCGGCTTGGATTGCCTTAGGGCAATCCGGAAGTCCCCGGGTCCGGGTACTGCACGTATTCCGGACCGTTTTGGACTTGGGTATCTGCGGATTTGTTCTTTTACGGGTTTTGGGGTATTTTGAGAGGCCCAAAATGTAAATACGAACCCGAATTGGACAGATATCTAACACTAACCAATATATACCTCGAATCAATGCGAAACAATTTGAGACAAGTTATGTACGGATACAAGAGATATAACAAAGGCACACCCTACTATGGAGACAACACCAAGTAGTGGTTGTATACAACACTCTCTGGAAATCTCTATTTACGAACACTCTACTTAGGCATCCAAGCTAAAAAGAAGTGGCATATATATCACTTGCATCATCAAAGCAAGCCTCCAAGTTAATGACAACTCACGACGCTCAGTAGAGCATACTACTCAAACATCGAACACTATTTAGGAATTAGAAATAGTGGTCGCACATCCCAGACGATGTCGTCGCTGTATCTTACGGAATACTCACCACATATATTTGATCTCACCTTGGGAGCAACATCAAGTAGCGATCGCACACGTATATGCGCATCACAACATGGATGCAACTACGCGCATCGACCAAAGAACGCAAATAGCGATACATTAGCAAACACATACAACTAGGAACGTTAGAAAAGTTCCATGCTTAACATGTGTCGTAAAAAAGGGAGTATTCATACAACAGTTTAAATACATATACTAATTGAAGAAGACATTAGAACTTCATCTATTCTTTATCATATTGCAAACATTGCAATTATCTAATGAAGTTAATGTATTCTCATAGGTACATTATTCTCACATACTCCCTATTCTGGAATCATACCAAGTAGTGGATTCTATGCATACAACTTGTAACAACAATACAAGCTATTACGCTAAACACAACAAGCGGCCTATATCATATGCCACCAACACGTCAACACTTGATGTAAAAAACGAGCACTCAATACGCTCTCTCGCGCGACATCTATTATGTCTACTCTATACAACTACATCCTATAAAATTTTCCAAGGATTATCTACAAATAACATGGCGCGACATCCCCGCACGGGGGAAACCCCATGATTACAACAACCATTCCTTGGTATTTCCAACCAAGAGGAGATCATCTACTACGTGGTGCGACATCCTCTTTACGAGGGTAACCCAACACAATTACATGGCGCGACAACCTCTTTACGAGGGCAACCCCATGACATCTTACTGTAGAAAATGACACCCAGTAAAGATTACTAAACACTTGGGCGTGATTCACCCCCACAATACATGACGCGACATCCTCTATACGAGGGCAACTCCATGAAACATGGTGCGGCAACGAGGCAACTCCCTGAGAACCTACTACTACCCACAAGTAGCGTTCATTATTACGTACCACCCTTCTACACCGGTAGGAGCGTATCCTACCATCGCCGCAATGCAGTGAAAAAACTCACCAAACCTACAAGTCGAGTCTTGTAAAACGTTATTTTGTGCGTGAACAAATAACGGAAACAAAAAACTTCAACCAAGCAAGTAGTGTCTTGCCATAAACGTTGCCTTGGAATGGCCCAAGAGACGGATAAAACTACAAGTCGTGTAATGCGACCCTGTACAGCCCCCTGGAATAAGCAGGTAGAGGTGTAGTAGCATCGCAAGGTAAGTAACTGGACTAGCCAGCAGAACGCCTTGCAACAACGATACGGAGGGGGTACCCAAAGTACAGAAAATAAAACACTTCCAAATTGGCAAGTTGTGTCTTGCTACGACCTTGCTTTGGAATGGCCCAAAAGACGGTATAAACTACAAGGCGTATTACACGACCTCTATCACGCCCCTTTGATTAACAAAGTAGAGGCGTACTAGCATCACAAGGCAAGTAATTGGATTAGCCAACAGAACGCCTTGCACCAACGTTACGCGGGGTGTTCCCAACTAACAGATGGAAAAATGCATCAAACCAACAAGTAGCGTCTTGTGACAACGTCGCCTTAGAGTGGACTAAGAGACGGTAAAAACTAAGGTCTCGCCTCGTCGAGACAACATGTTTACGTGCGATTGTGGGTCTTGTGCATTACTACTCATAAATGCAAAGTACCAGGACAACGACCTTACGCATTACTACCCATAAATGCCAAGTGTCACTCTAAGGCCTTGCGCATTACTACCCATAAATGCCAAGCGCCACTCTAAAGTCTTGCACGTTACTACCCATGAAATACGGCAAGCATACAACACATGTGTTTACCACATACTCATTACGCCATACCTTGGTATAAACAAGAGGGGCGCGCAACGAAGGGACATATGTCTCCTAACTAGAACTACAGACACTACACCCAATCAGAGGACGAGTCTCAACTCTACTCTATAGTCCACACAACATGGAAAATCATGAAAGCAAAGGTATGAAATATTATTACCAAGTTATCATGCATTACTAAACTATTCAAGACAGGTTTATACGACTATGTCAAGCATCAAAACATAAGCATAAAAGGTTCAAAGGGACAACACCCCAAGTGCAACCTCAACCCGACACGGGGAGCCAAAACTATATACAAAGGTTCAATATGAAACCAACGATCAACCCGACGCCACGTCAAGAACATCGACAACA
This sequence comes from Clarkia xantiana subsp. parviflora, assembly GCA_036873135.1. Lineage (NCBI taxonomy): Eukaryota > Viridiplantae > Streptophyta > Magnoliopsida > Myrtales > Onagraceae > Clarkia > Clarkia xantiana. The sequence continues at coordinate 46,559,863 of JAPTYO010000008.1, forward strand.
TCAGCATCACCGCGTGTATCGGCTACAACCTCATCCAGAGGAGCCCCACCACTATACTCAACTCACCATCATCATCAAATACCAATCCATACTGGCGAATATGAGCCACAACATCCCCGGAGGCATCCGCCTCAATAATCTCAAGGGCAGGCGCCTCAGAAATCTAGGGGGCATTTGCCACAACAGACGGGGGAACAATCCCGTCTCTAATACGCAAGGCAGGCACATGCCCAGTGGCAAACGTGGCATATACACCAAACTGATCAAAGCAGAAATCGGGGGCAACAATATATACATATTCAATAAAGCTCTCAATGGAGTCGTACAATAGGTCGTCAGCACCTGCCCGAACCTCAGTCCTATAGGACTCCGAGTCTTGTACTCCACAACACCATCAACCTTCTTCTAAAGGGAAAAAAATATGACTCGAGTACAACAACTCGAGCCTGAAAAGATGAGGTTCCCGCCTCCAAGTCAGCAACCTTCGTATCCAAGAAGCGTGCCTTCTCCTTTGCGCTCGCCAGCTCGTGACATACAATGTCGCACCTCTCTTGGAGTTCCTTCTTCTCCTCCGCATACTTCTTCTCCTGGAGTTCAATCACAAAGGAAGAAAGGCAAGGGTACTCTCACCTCGGGAGTAGTCAAGATGGAACCCATGGCAAAACGTGGCCCTCCAACAAGTAAAGGGTGCCCACTCCCCACCAGAAATAGCGTCCTTGGTAGGACGAACCAAGTTAGCTCAGGTGAGCGCGACAAGGGGCGCAATACCTATGAATGCACACAAAGATAAACAAGAAGGCCCAAACATAATAGTATAACAAGAAAATAAAGGCAAGTTACACAACTTAACGAGGAGACTTCTCCTCCAAGGTCCAGTCCCTCGACCGGGGGGTAGACATAGCAGGCGCGCGAGCCTGACCATTAATGTTCGATGTCTCGCCACTGCCAGATTTCGACCACTTGGGATCGCTCGAGGGACGCACCTCGGAGTCAGCTCCTTTTGTCTTGGAACGAGGCGGAGTGTTTGCAACAGTAACAACGTGATTCGTCACATTAGAAGAACGACCTACAAACAAGAAGTCATAAAAAGTCATAGTGTAACACTGTTACTCTAAGATCTCCAGCTTGCGAGATTCGTAGGGACTACCATACCAAACGTAGAGCACACGTGCGTCAACGCACTAAGAGGGGGAGCATTACCTCTCGTTCGAAAGCTAAGTATGGAGACGCTAAGTACAGCACCCGCGCGTAAACCCACCAAGAAGGAGGAATTACACCTCGCTTTCAAAAACTAAGTACGGAGACACCCAGCGCAGCATCACGCACGCGCGTCGACATGTCAATGCGAGATCTACCACCTCACATACAATGCACCTAACGGATACACCAAGTGGCTATCATGTCCACACACCTCTATACGGCTATCATGACCACATTTCTTGAAGCGGCTATCAGGTCCGCGCATTACTAAATGGCAAACATGTCCACGCGCCTCTAAGTGGCTATTATGTCCGCAAATCGCCAAACGACTTTCATGTCTGTGCATCACATCAACATATCTACAACAAAGTAGCGGTCGCAGGAAGTACTCTATCTTGAAAACACCTGGTAGCGCAACAACATGGAAAGGCACGTCGCCTCGTCGACCTCTGACCTACGCCCTACCATGGAAACACCAAGTAGCAATCGCCAAATGCACCCTACCTTGGAAAAACCAAGTAGCAGTCGGCACAAGGGTCAACACCCCGCGTCCGAGGCAACTATATGGTGAACATCCCCGACACTGGGGAAGCTCCACACCTACGGACTTATATGTTCAAACTACTACATAGCAAAAATCCTCTATACGGGGGCAACTCTATGTTAGTAAGGGCCTCGCCCCGAAACTTATACAGCCTATACGGCACTACGCGCGTTTGCGCGACCCAACAATACACGCGTCTGTGCGACCCAACATATGTCTATCATGGGACGTTCATCGACAACACGTCGGAGGCCTAACACCTCGCAACTAAAGGGCTACTGCGCCTATGGTTCGAACTGGGACCTACATACACCTATATGATCTACGTGCCTATACGACACATACATTCGTGTACCGGCCACGTCACTACAAACACTCCTGCTCCGGGGGCAATACTATATCGACAAAGGCCTCGTATCTCGACATATACGTGGCGAACATACTCCTATTTTAAGGCGTTTGTCAACGATGCGGCGGATGCATGGTGCCCCGCAATCTCAGGACCTGCGCGTCCGGAACGCACACTCCTCTATATAGTGTGAGGGTGATGGTTTACCTCTCCATAATTCCTCCGACTCTTTTTATGAGTGTTTAGCATACACCCATGCTTACATATCCCAACTTATATATGCACGTTTTCATATACATGACACGTGCCTGTTACGGCAACCCTATTGCGCATATATCTACACTCATATCATTGCATATATATTCCCATGTTCATATCATTAATTCCATGTCATTACATATCGCGCGTCTGCTCGCACAGACGCGTATACCATGTTTGTACATGTCAACATTTATGTGTATGTTACGTAGATACACTTACATGACTGCATATGTATTTGCTATACATGCCTGCTCGCTGCACTAACCATGTCAGCAGTTACGGCCTTTCCATCAAGCAATAGGGAGGAAACCAATTCCAATATGCGGAGACTAAGTATGGTGACACTCACATACACACTCCCTTATAGATGTATGGGTAATATCCTATCCTCTCCATATTTTTTCTAACTCTTTTGAATTCCCTAGCATATACTCATGCTTACATACCCGCACATACATATTCATGTCTACACACATACACACGTTTGCATATCCATGTCACGTGTTTATTATTACAAGCCCATACTTACATGTTTAATTTCATGACATCACACGTTATGTGCCGGCTCACGTACGTGTGTGTACCATGTTTGCACACATGTCAGTATTTATGTCCATATTGCATACATAAACTTACATTTCGGGTTTAGGGTAAATACTCGCTGCACTAACCAGGTCAGCAGTTATAATCGGTCTCGTTAAGAAAAAGGAGGGATACGCGATATCAAGGCCCACGCGCCAACGGACAATAAGTCCACATTGAGGTAAGTCCCGAACTTAAATCGAACGTATACTCTATCGATAAATAGAGTCAAGCAGGGGCCGCGCCACTACTTGACTCGGGGGAAAATGATGGGTATACGTCCGATTCGGGTTCATTTTACATCCGGACCTCGTCAACACGTCAAACCCATTAAAACGGTCTAGAAATGCTAACCCTCGAGTTAGAACAGTTCGAACGAGCAACACGTGTATTCGGAACGGACTCTTCCGGATTGTGTCACACAGTCCGGATTGTCGCTCCTCGACACGAGTACCCCTACGTGCTTACACCTCGTGCGAGCCTTCCCGATGTCAATTTCACTCCCGTCCACGCCCGGTTCATATTTTACACTAAACCGGCGTCGAACCGTTCAAAACTGGGTTAGGGTTCAAGGTGCCCCTATTTAAGGGAATCTACCCAACCATTTCATAACTTAATTTGACTAGGGAGCTCTAACTTCTCTCTAGCTTTCTCTCTCTAGATCTCTGATTTAAGCATCGAAGAGGGTTCATCGCACTCCACCCCCCCTCTATATGGTGTGCGATATTTCCCCTTTTGCTGGTGTTAGGAAGAGGCGCGTCCACGCTGCAAGGCATGCATACACGCATACTCCGCAAGGCGCGCATACGCGCATATTCCGCAAGGCGCGTATACGCGCATCCTCTGCAAGGCGCGTATATGCGCATACTCCGCAAGGTGCACGCATGCGCAGACATTGCACGACATTCAAACACTTAGTCATTTTAAGGGCTTGCAAGTCCCCGACAATCCGACACTCCGACTCTCCGACAGTCTGACACTCTAACTCTCCGACAGTCTGATAATCCAACGCTTCGACTCTTCGACAGTCCGACATCGCGACTGTCGGACACCCGCGAGCTCAAACAACCTGTTAGCATAGCTACACAACACTTCAAGGAACCGACGAATTTCAAGTCAACGACCCACGAAGAGTCAGGATCCAATAGTGCACTTGACCTCGGTCCGACCGTAGATGAGCATAATGTGTGTAAGTGTGTGGGAATGGCCTCCCAGGGCGAGCCCCGGGCGAAATATTGTCCGGGGTAGGGGTTCGGGAGAGAGGAACTCACACGGATGGAGGGGGGGTGGGGGTACCCGGGCGGGTACCCCTGGAGGACCGCTCGGGTAACCCGAGTGCCCCACACTTGGTAACCAAGTGTGGAAACCACTCGAATACCCTCGAGTGGTTTATGCCACTCGGGGTCTTCCCGAGTGGATTTCGTCACTCGGGGTGATTCTAGGCCTAAGTACTGGGCCTCGGGTGTCCGTGATCCAAGTTTTGAATCATATACGGTTATGACCCATTTATCGGGTCCAATTCGTGATAGCTTGGGCGTATATCCAACATTTTCCCCCGATTCAAGGAATGGTTTAACCTTTTGTTGACTCTATTTTGGAGGAATATCGCCCAAGCAAATAGTGAGGCGTACCTTTGTGACGATCCCGGCCTTTATCGAGTGCTCGAGACGCGTCGTGATTTCCCATGCCCCCTGCTTTAGAGAAGCTTAATACATATAAAGAAAGTGCTTTTATTAGATTTAAGCAAATTCACGCCATATGATGATATTATATGAGGGTAAGAATTACGAGCCTTGGTCTCGTTTTACTTAGCCGGACTGTGTGCTTTTGTTCGTGTCTCCTTTTTATTGGAGCTTTTTGGAGCATCTTTGAGGTGATTGTTTGATATAGATGTTGCCCCCTTAGGAACTTGGTAGTTGCTTGCTGTTTGGGTGCCTTAGTGCTTTGCCTAGGTCATCACTTGCATGTATAGTTGATACATGCCCTCATGGAGGATGTTTAGTTCCACCCTTCATTACCTTAGGTAGTGTTGAGGTGATTTTATTTGTCTCCCTCCTTAGGGTTGTTTTCCATGCTTTGTTCATCATAGACCCCCCTTGGACAAGTAGTATCGTCCAAGCACGTGTTTTTTTCCCTCGTAGTAAACATTTGATCTTTGTGCACTTTGGGACGTACCCTTGGGTAGGTCAGTCTTGATGGATTTGTATGGTACATTGAGGTGGGGTTGGTAATTTTTGACGGAACGTCATTTTTTCTTTCGATTGCTAGGCGTGCTTTTGGAGCTTTCCCCGGGCTAAGGAGTGTCGTTTCACTTCCCCTTCAAAATGAGTAAGCCTTATTCTAATGCTCCATAATCCGTTATCCGCATAAGAAATTTTTTATGGGAGGGCGGTTTCCGCATCCTGACTTGAGCCCGGACTACGTCCCGGAGATGTCTGATTCCGGTTCGGAGTCGGAGGTCGAGTTGCAGCCATCCTTGAGGATGAGCTGGCTTTTCTTCGTGACCCCGTGTTCTTATTTGAGGTCTTATTTGAGTAGGAAAGGGTTTCTCTCCCGTGCTAAGACGGCGGAATTGTTTGGTTTGGGGAGGTCGTTTTATTCCTTCGTCATGCCGCATTGCTATACTGGCAGCTCCGTTACCCCACCTCCGGATGGGATGGTGGTGCTATATATTCGTCAGATTAAGGCGGGGCTTCGCTTCCCTTATTGTGCAGAATTTCGGGAGCTTTGCAAGTGTTACCGAATTTCCCCTCGTGATCTTGTCCCCTCTGCTATCCGTGCTTGGGTCGGATTAAGAGTGTTGTTCCACCGCCAACTATGGGCTTACTCCCTTCGTCCCTCCCGATGCTTCTATCGAATCCAGCACGGTGGTGAGTCAGGGTCTTATTCCTTAGTGATCTGGTACCCTTGTTGTCTCATAAGGGGTTCTCTGGATTGGGTGATGCTAAATGGAATAGCAAACATCGGTTCGTCCTTGCCTTTGAAAATGTTAGTGGTTATTGGGAGGAATACTACTTCTTCATTGAGGATCGGTGTGTTTCTTGGTCCCTGGACTCCCCCGTGTTGACGGATGCGCGTCCCAAGTTTTCCGAACTTTCCACGTCCGATTGGCAGGCTCTGAAGCTGATATATATTGGGAACATGATGGCCTCCTCCGAGTCCGTGCACCGCATCTCGGGGGAAGAGCTTTGTGCTACTGGGATTCGAATGACGCCCCCCATCTAATCTTTGGTTTGCAAGCCTTTTTGTTTTTAATACTTGTGACTTTATTGCTTCGCCTTGTAGGTCGGTTTCAATATCGGCCTTCCCTGTTTCGGGAGAACGACGTTGTTGATGAAGATGTCCCTTCAGAGAGGGAAGCTTCGGTTGCTTCTCCTCTTCCCTTTGCCAGTGGTTGACCCTCCGGCCGCAGTTTCTGTTTTTTGTTGTTTTTTAAGGAGGTTCCCTTCTATCTCTGCCGCGCATATCTTGACTAAGATCAAATCGAAAAGGTCTAGCTTGGAGGTGGAAAAATCTAACTATAAGACTCAGAAAATAGCCTCGTTCCTTTCTCCCTCAAGGTCTTCCTCTTGTCATGAAGAGAGAGAGGTTGCTTTTGAGGATATAGCTGATGATTCTCCAATTGCACAGGAGAATAGGGAGGCTTCGAATGATGCCGGAAAGGTTAATCTCGTTGATCTTCTCACTAGAAGCCACATTTTCCTTTCGGGAGACTTCTCGAGTTGGGTCTTTGTTGCCAAGGATGGTTCCTGCTTGAGCTTGGTTCCAAAAGGCCATGAACGCAGCCATCACTTCATGGGGAACAACAGTAGGTGTCGCCCCTCCTCCCACTTCTGGATCCACTGTATCAGGAGGTGGATCAGAGTGGGGAGTTTCTTCTTCCAGGTGAATACCATTGTTTGGAAGAGGGTCCTCCTTATTTTTTGGTTTCGAAGTGGTTGGATCTGTCTGAGATTTTGATATCTCTTCCACCACTGCTGCCGTTTTCTTCGTATTTTTGTTGGGAGCCATGAATTTTTTATTAGACTTCCCACAGACGGCGACAAATGTTGGGATCAAAATGACGTGGCTTGAACTTCTGGTAATGGACTTCGAGATCTCGCCTGGGGTTAGCTCCTTTAGGTGTCTGTGTCGACCTCGGGGTGACTTAGTTTCCTTTAGGTGCTTTGTGAAAGGCGAGGACCTGAAAAGGGGTGGGGATGGCCCCTGATTCCACTCCGAAGCTTAAGTCAGTAATGGAATATCAAAGAGTACTTTAAGAAGTATCTGAATGTAAGTTAAAAATAATGAAAGTGTTTCCCTGTTTATAGGGGAAATGTACCGACTTTAAATGGCGGCTACCCTCTTGGGAAGGTTTCTGTCCAGAGTCGATGTCAGCAGGTGACAAGCAGGTCACCACCTCACCTTTCCTTAGCTAGGAAGGTTTCCTTTTGGCGTTGAAGCAGGTCGCCACCTGTTCCTTCCTTAAGAGGAAGGGCTTCCTCTAAGGCGGCAAGTCAGGTTGCTAGTTGTCCTTTCCTTAAGAGGAAGGTTTCTTCAATAATACTTGGATATCAACTCGACTCGTGCCTTTAAGAGGGTGAGTTTTGAGATTTACTGGTTGCCGATCTTTGAAGACCTTGAATGTTAACCTTCCCAATATTTGGTGTCGACCATCTTTATTGGTTTTGATATTCTGAGTGTGATTAGTCGTCGACCTTTTTTGGGGGGTCTCGACTTATATGATCTCGACTTGTACACAATGGTCCAATCTGAAGATCGTAACCCAACACCAGGTATATGATGATATTCCCCTCTTGTATATATGTATTTATCATGCTCCTATCGTGTCTTAGATTTGTGTTTCAAGGTAGGATCAAGTTGCCTTTGATCTTTCCTGAGGATCTCATTCGCCCAATCATTGTTGATGTTAAGGGTAATGCTTGGATGTTGTAGGTCGCCTTAGCAAGTGTGCGGAGCGTTTCGCTTGATAAGTTGTCACCGGATGGGTTGTCACCGACCGTTCTTAGAAGACCAATGATGTGGCTTCTACTCGCGCTGTTAAGGTTTCCACCTCTTCACAAGTTTCTGCAGGAGAGGATGATCCCCCCCCCCCCCCATGTGAAGGGTGGTTGAGACGATATCCCTTGTTGGTGTTTTTATCGTTGCATATTTCTGTTTTTCTCGTGCTTCATTTGGAGATGCCCTTGTTTTATCGCTAGATACTCGGGTTTGCCTTCGTGTCTCAGTGCTGAGGTTACTTCCACGGTATGCATACATTGCACCTCCATATGCGGGGGCTTAGCCCTTGCTTTACTCATGCTCTGTGACCTGTGCATATAGAATTGTATGTGTATGGTTGCCTCCATAGTGGGCATGCTTCGGACGCTGGGGAATTAGCCCTTGCGTTAATTACGAAACCTGCGTGTATGAGATTGTATATATATTGTTGTCCCTTACAGAAGATGTGTTTGGCGTTTCGGACGCGGGGGGTTAGCCCTTGATGTGTCTATGCTTGGCAGTCCATGTATGTATCGTTACTCCCGTAGCGAGTATTTTGATATCTTTAAATGTATGGGTTTTCCCTTGTGCTGGTCACGCTTTGTAACTGATGAATGTGTGAGTGCCCCCGTAGTGGATACGTTGTTGTATATAAGGGGATACTCCTTATATTGACTACGCTTGGTAGCTCATGCCACTGGTTGATACATAGCTTGTTGTAGGTGTTTGGTCCCTCCCCCGTCTATCTTGGGTAGCGCTAGGATAATTTTGCTTATCTCCCCCTTATAGGTGCTTGTGATGTATGTTTATCCACCATAGTCCTTCCTTTAGCAAGTAGTATCATCCATGCTCGTGTATTTGCCCCCGTAGTGAGCATTTGATCTTTATGCACTTTGGGATGTACTCTTGGGTAGGTTGGCGTTGATGGATTAACATAGTGCGTCGTGGCAGGGTTAATAGTACCTGATGGGTTATTTCTTCTCTTTCTGGGGTACTTTTTGCTATGTGTTTTTTCCCCTGATTTGCTATGGTTGACGGCCTCCTTGTGTTTGATTGATACTTCCTTGAAGTTTCCTTACTTGCTTGTGAGGTGGGCTGGAGGATGCCTGTTGCTTAATTAGGAGTTTATCCCGCTTCCCCCCCCCCCTCGAGTTAAGCAATGACCTTAACATTTGCTTGACTCTATGATGGTCGGATAGGCGTCCGGTTAGGCTATTGAAAGTTGTTTGAAAGCTTGGTGGAGGCTCTTTCCTTAGTTTGTCTCTTCGACCTCCGATCTTGCGGTTTTTGGACTTTGTAACTTAGATGGATGTCTTTATGGTGATTGTATATGGGTACGGTACCCTTCTTTGAGATATATGGGCATGATAGCCATTTGATGATGTATAGGGGGATGGTACCCTCCTTTGACATAGATGGACATGATAGCCATTTTTTATGTATAAGGGGATTAGTACCCTCCTTTAGTATATATGGACATGATAGCCCCTATTTATGCATAGGGGGTGATACCCTCCTTTGATATATATGGACATGATAGCCATTTGATGATGTATAGGGGGATGGTATCCTCCTTTGATATATGGACGTGATAGTCACCTGTTGAAGTATAGGGGGGTAGTATCCTCCTTTGATTGAAGAACTTACGTTCTATATCTTGTTGGAAGAGTTGCCCTTTGATTGGGGGACTTACTTCCCATATCATGTTTGATGAGTTAACCTTTAATTGGGGGACTTACTTCTCATGTCTTGTTGAATGAGTTGCCCTTTGATTGGGGGACTTACTTCTCATATCATGTTGGAAGGGTAGCCCTGTGGGTCTTATGTCCCTTTTCAGTTGTAGGGTTGTCCTTATAGATCTTCCTCTTTCCATATGTAAGGGTTGTCCTGTGGATCTTCCCCTTATCATGTTTCTGAGTTGTCCTTTTGGATCTGCCCCTTTTCAGTTGGAAGGGTGGCCCTGTGGGTCTTATGTCCCTTTTCAGTTGTAAGGGTTGCCCTTATAGATCTTCCTCTTTCCATATGTAAGGGTTGTCATGTGGTTCTTCCCCTTATCATATTTCAGAATTGTCTTTTTGGATTTTCCCCTTTTCGGTTGGAAAGGTGGCCCTGTGGGTCTTATGTCCGTTTTTGGTTGTAACGGTTGTCCTTATAGATCTTCCTCTTTCCATATGTAAAGGTTGTCCAGTGGATCTTTCCCTTATCATATTTCTGAGTTGTCCTTTTGGATCTTCCCCTTTTCGGTTGGAAGGGTGGCCCTGTGGAGTTTTTGACCAATATAGGCCTATATAAACAACCAAATACAAATATAGGCTGCATGAACAAATAATTACAAAACTAGGCCAAACCGAGATGACACATCTCAGTTAAGATTGAAAAACCTTAACCGAGATGTGAAATCTCGGTTAAGTAGTAATTTTCCTTGACCGAAATTTTGGTCAAGGAAATGTTCGAAATGCGGTCATTTTTCCCTTGGCCAAAACTGGCCAAGGGGCTGTCAGCATGCACATGGCATGCTGACAGCAACCAGACCAGATGTCATCATCTGGTCCGGTCCGGTCGCTGTCAGCATGTCTTGTGCATGCCGACAGCTTTACGTATTTTTTTTTTTATTTTTTTTAATTCTCGACAGCTTTAAACTTTTAACACATTTTTTTTACTTTATAAACAACATCCTCATTCATTACACTTACTCAAACACTCTTACACTACTCTAAATATTTCATACCTTTCTCCATACATCTGTTGCTGCATTGCTTACTTGAGGTAATCTTTTTATTATTTTTTTATAAATTTACAAAGCTCGAAGTTTTACGTATATGTTATAATGGTTGTAAGTATGATGCGTACGTATCTAGCATATTGTAAATAGCAACATTATTATGAGTACATTTCAAAATAAGAGAACATATAGCATATTATTATGTTTAATTGTTGGATTTTTTTACTAATATTTTTCCATCTATGTAATCGTTCTCTATCTTTCATATGGTGAATTAGGGAAATGCAATATATTCACTCTCAATGTATGTTTCAATATATTTGCGTATGTAGTTTAGAATGCTATAAATATCAACATTATTATGTGTTTTTTTCAAAATAAGACAACATGTAACATAATTTTATTGTCAATGATAGTTTTTAAAACTATACATGGAGATATGAAACAAATATTTTAAAATTATAGTGATTTTTTTTTTTGCGTACGTAGATTAGAATGCTATAATATCAACATTATTATGTGTTTTTTTTTTTTCAAAATAAGACAACATCTAACATAATTATATTGTCAATGATAGTTTTAAAACTATACATGGAGATATGAAACAAATATTTTGAAATTATATTGATTCTTTTTTTTTTTTTGCGTACGTAGATTAGAATACTATAAATATCAACATTATTATTTGTTTATTTTAAAATAAGACAACATGTAACATAATTTTGTTGTCAATGATAGTTTTTAAAACTGTACATGGAGATAAGAAACAAATATTTGGAAATAATATTGATTTTTTTTTTTTTTTTTTGCGTATGTAGATTAGAAGGCTATAAATATCAACATTATTTTGTGTTTATTTCAAAATAAGACAACATGTAACATAATTTTGTTGTCAATGATAGTTTTTAAAACTATACATTGAGATATGAAACAAATATTTTGAAATTATATTGATTCTTTTTTTTTTTTGCGTACGTAGATTAGAAGGATATAAATATCAACATTATTATGTGTTTGTTTAAAAATAAGACAACATGTAACATAATATTGTTGTCAGTGATAGTTTTTAAAACTATACATGGAGATGCTATAATATCAACATTATTATGTGTTTTTTTTTTTTTCAAAATAAGACAACATCTAACATAATTGTATTGTCAATGATAGTTTTAAAACTATACATGGAGATATGAAACAAATATTTTGAAATTATATTGATTCTTTTTTTTTTTTGCGTACGTAGATTAGAATAATATCAACTATTATTTGTTTATTTTAAAATAAGACAACATGTAACATAATTTTGTTGTCAATGATAGTTTTTAAAACTGTACATGGAGATAAGAAACAAATATTTTGAAATAATATTGATTCTTTTTTTTTTTTTTTTTTGCGTACGTAGATTAGAAGGCTATAAATATCAACATTATTTTGTGTTTATTTCAAAATAAGACAACATGTAACATAATTTTGTTGTCAATGATAGTTTTTAAAACTATACATTGAGATATGAAACAAATATTTTGAAATTATATTGATTCTTTTTTTTTTTTTGCGTACGTAGATTAGAAGGATATAAATATCAACATTATTATGTGTTTGTTTCAAAATAAGACAACATGTAACATAATATTGTTGTCAGTGATAGTTTTTAAAACTATACATGGAGATATGAAACAAATATTTTAAAATTATATGAATTCTTTTTTTTTGTGCGTACGTAGATTAGAATGCTATAATATCAACATTATTACGTGTTTTTTTTCAAAATGAGACAACATGTAAAATAATTTTATTGTCAATGATAGTTTTTAATACTATAGATGGAGATATGAAACAAATATTTTGAAATTATATTGATACTTTTTTTTTGTGTACGTAGATTAGAATGCTATAAATATCAACATTATTATGTGTTTTTTTTTCTTCAAAATAAGACAACATATAACATAATTTTGTTATCAATGATAATTTTTAAAGTTATACTTGGAGATATGAAATAATTATTTTGAATCCGCTGATTCCTTTTTTTTTTTTTTTATAGTTAAAGGTACTTTTGATACCACATGTTTGATCGAATGTGGCTTTTAGTACTGGATGTTTAGTTTTGTGTACTTTTGGTACCAAACGTTTGAAAAATGTGGCTTTTGGTACATCCGTTAGTTGGCCGTTAGTTGTTGGCCGTTAAATGAACATGTGCAAGTCAAGTGATTGACTCTAAACTTTTAATTTTGTTCAATTTAGTCCCTCAAATATATTCCTAACTTTTATTTTGTTTAACTTAGTCATAACACTTCAAAATTGGACTCAATTAAACCAGTCGAATTCAATTGACATAGCCCCATTTGGGTCAAATTTACCCAATTGGAGATAGGTCCCAATTTGGTTTGATTTTGAAGCTTTAGGACTAAATTAAACAAAATAAAAGTTATGAATATATTTGAGGGACTAAATTGAACAAAATTATAAGTTTAGAGTCGATCACGTGAATTGCACATGTCATTTAACGGCCAAAACTAACGGCCAACCAACGGATGTACCAAAAGCCACATTTTTTCAAACGTTTGGTACCTAAAGTATACAAAACTAAAAATCCAGTACTAAAAGCCACATTCGGTCAAACATGTGGTATGAAAAGTACCTTTAACCCTTTTTTTATTATATCGATTTAACTATTTTGTGGATGCACATTTCATCAACATGGCGAATGGGTTCACGTTGGCGGTTATAGGGTTGAGTTCATGGATGGTATAATGGCCGAGTTCCCAATTGAACGGGACCTCACCTTTCGTGACGCAAAGTTTTTTGCATCAAATGTTACTGGTATTGAGATACCAGCGCTTTGGTGCGTAAACGATGAAGGACTGTTTGTCCAAATAGATAGTCAGGAGTGGTGGCAGTGCCTTCTGATGGACACTCCCACCGACTGGGTAGAAGTGTTTGTCCTACCCAGGCCTATAGGGGACGAAGATGACGATGTCCATTCAGTTGAAGTGGTTTACATTGAATGGAGGTTGTATGACCCAGTAGATTATGACCCAGTAGTCCATATGTTGCGTCTTGGATTATTAGGGGGGGGGGATCCTACGGATTGTGAATGCACCAACACTGTCCAAGAAGGATAATGTGGTAATGCAAGAGTGCCAGTTGGGGTAGATGAAGAAATCGTGGATTTAGGAGAACTCGAAGCTTTTTTTGGCTTCGGTTGACGATGAGGCCAATGATGAAGAGCAAGAATACTATTGCCCGAAGGATTGAAATGAGGGAGACTTGGAGGAACAAATGCAGTGCACTAATTGGAGTGTTCAAGACGGGTATCATCATATGATGTGAACGAGTTCGAAGTTGAAAAAAAAAATACAATAGCAAACAAGAACTCCAAGAGGCTGCTAAAGGCTGGCACATCAAGAATACCCGAGAATGCAGAACTCCTACATCTAATACTAATAAGATCCGATTGTATGCAAGAACAATGAGTGTTCGTGGTTTCTATATGCAACGAAGAAGATACTTGGTAGATGGACGATATAGTTGTTAGGCCCTCCCCACTCATGTTTGAATAGTCATATGATCACCCAGAATAGCAATCTAGATATCAAGATTATCTACGACTGTATTTACGATCACGTAAAAGATAATCACAAGATAAAGATTGCTTACTTGCAAAATATTGTAAGAAACAAATGGAGGGAGATGCCAAGTTACCGTAAGATATGGTACACAAAGCAGCAAATCATGGATGATCTTTACGGAACTCACGAGTTGGCGTTTGGACGTTTCCCACAACTCATGACGGCAATTGCGCATTATAATCCGGGCAAGGTATTCGACTGCACATGGAAGCATCAATTTGGTGAGATTGCCACTTTCGATAAATGGTATGGGTGTTTGGGCCGGCTATTAAGGGGTTTTGAAATTGTCGACCTTTGATCAGCATCGATGGCACACATCTGTTTGGGAAGTATACCGGTAAACTTCTCGTGGCAGTTGCATACGATGCAGATAACCAAATCGTTCCATTGGCATTTTGTTTGTGTGAAAAAAAGAGTGATGATACATGGAGTTGGTTTTTAGAGCGTCTCCGGGCGCATGTGGCAAAGGATAAGTGCCATGTATGTATTATGTCCGATCGACACGTTAGTATTCTTAAAGCTGTCAGGCAGTGGTATCAGAGGGAGTTGGTTCCCACAGGTATTGTTCTCGACATTTGTTGAGCAACTTCAATACACACTTCAAGAATGTCGAGCTGAAGAAAGCCTTCGGCCATCTAGTATGGACTTCAAACAAACATGTAATTGAATAAGAGTACCAACAGTGGTACAATGCTGATAACGTCAAGTACCAACGCTTCATGGACAGATGTGGACTGTTTAACCTGTGGAGTAGAGCTCATGATGATGGTCTCCAATACGGGAATATGACAACATATTAGGCGGAGGTGTTCAATGCCGTGTTGAAGGAAGCGAGGGGGTTACCAGTTACTGCTATTCTTCTGAAATCATTCAAGAAGATGAATGCTTACTGGACAGAGTGAACCGAGAAGGTCGAACGTCAAATATCTCAGAATCAAAAAATTATCAAACAGATAAGAAACCTTCTAAACACGGCAGAAGAGGCTTCGAAGGAATTTACTGCAATGAAGTACGCATACAGTGTAAACAGAGAAAGATATGAAGTCCGCTCCCGGACTGGAAGCACGTATGTCGTCGAGCTCGAAGATAAGAATTGTACGTGCAATGAATGGACTGTGTTCGGGCGACCTTGCAAGCACGCGATGTGCGCCTACCGTGCAGCGAATACAAGCTATATCGAAGGTGTTGACCGTTACTTTAGGATAAACAAATACAAGAAAACGTACCTCCATAGTTTTCAACCTTTGGGTCCATCAGATGAATTGCCAGCGTGGACGGGTTCAACTGTTGTTGTTGATCCTAGTATGCTAATATCTGGACGGGGGCGAAAGAAAACAAGGATGCATAACGAGATGGACGAGCGTCAGCCTGGAGCGAAGAAAAAATGCAAGATTTGTAGAATGGAAGGGCACAACAAGACAACGTGTCCACTCAAGTCAGGAGCATCGTCATCTGGGACTTGATTTTATGTATGCATCGTACTTGTTCTTATGTACTATTTCTATTGTAATTTCTATTGTGTAATTTGAACTGTAAAAGTTGAACTGTATGAACTTTGACGGGACATTGCCGATTACCTAAAACTCCAAATGCAACGAAACTCTATTGTTAGTCATGTTATTATGTAAGTAAGAATCTGTATTTTTTTCAAATTTTTTTGAACACTTCGAAATTTAGGTTTTCTCACCATAAATGGTGTTCGACCCCCCTAAAATGCACTTTTTTTTTTACCAAAACTCGATTTTTTGCAAAATGTTTAAAAAAATGTGAAATAATCAATATGAATTTAAACTTAATAAAGATAGCCAACGGTGCAAAAGGCAACGAATTTGGAGTCCGGTGTAATTTATACGACGTTGCCAAAGTTACGGAAAATTGTCCACTAATGACCGAACTTTGACGGGACTATGCCGATTACCTACAACTCCAAATGCAACGAAACTCTATTGTTAGTCATGTTATTATGCAAGTAAGAATCTGTATTTTTTCAATTTTTTTTGAACATTTCGAAATTTAGGTTTTCTCACCATAAATGGTGTTCGAGTTCGACCCCTCTAAAACGCACTTTTTTGACCAAAACTCGATTTTTTGCAAAAGGTTTAAAAAAAAATGTGAAATAATCAATATGAATTTACACTTATTAAAGATAGCCAACGGTGCAAGTGGCAACGAATTTGGAGTCCGGTATAATTTATACGACGTTGCCAAAGTTACGGAAAAATGTCCACTAATGACCGAACTTTGACAGGACATTGCCGATTACCCACAAATCCAAATGCAACGAAACTCTAGTGTTAGTCATGTTATTATGTAAGTCATCGACTCCACTAAAACACTCTCTTATGTCAGAATTTCAAATTTTCCGCACTTTTAAAACTCTAATATGAATTCTGACTTGTTAAAGAAACTCGACGGCTCAAATGGTGATAATTTTGGAGTCCGGTGGAATTTATACGAATTTTTCCAAAGTTACGTTTTTTAGTCGATTAATGACCGACCTTTGACTCATGATTGCTGATTTTCTACATTTTTAAATTTTACCGAACTCAAAATTTATTCATTTTATATTGTAATTAATATTATGTAGTTTTTTAGAAGTAGTTCGAATTTTAGGATTTTTCATTTCATAATACTGTTTAACCCCCCACCCCCACCCCCCGAAATTGCAAATACAAATTTGGAAATGTTATACGAATATTATGAAATTACCAATCTGGATTATAACCCGGATTATAACTCGGATTATAATCCGGATTGTAACCCGGATTATAACCCGGATTATCAGGATACACCGTGTTAGGATTTGGCCATGATCCTTGATCAAGTGGAGCTGACCGGCAAAACGAATCCCAATTCAACTGTGTTTCTTGTGTAACGTCTGGAGGCTCCATACTCATTCTACGAGGTTGTTCATCCATTGCTTGATATTCCTCGTCGCTACTTCGGGTCAGGTCTTGCGACATTAAACCTTCAAATTGTCGTAGCTGTCCCACTTCTTCAAAAGCAACATGAACAGCCTAGATGTTTGATTTTGCACATTTCAGAATGTACAAATCCTCTGATTCACTCAGCATCTTCCGACTTGTTATCAAGATCTGTTCGAATTGCTTCAGCTATGAACAATTACACAAAAATGTTATTCAAAACCAATATAATGTTATAACGATATGCACTATCGAAAAGACAACGTACCATCACTAGGTGGGACTTTACGAGCGCTTCAAAATGACCTTGCGTCGGGACATGCAGCGCTTGTTCTTGGACCTCTTCCTCTACTGGTGAGAAATCATCATAATGTACGAGGTTATGGGTGACAGATTCATACCATTGCATGTATTCCTTGTATGTTGCACGTATGGGAGCAGGAGGTCGGTAGTTTTCCCAACGTCCGTTCCACACTTAAATGTACCTCTCATGAAGTGTTTCCCAAATATCTTTTGAGTTCTTCATCCACCTCTTGAACCCATGGAGACTATCCCATTCTTGTCGATACTTGGGACTATCTTCGGGGATTAATTGAGGCAATCCAAGCTGTCTATAAACTCGATCAACCATTTGCCATTCCACACAATTGAAGTGGATCAGTGGCATCTGGATTTTAGAAAAGTCCCAAGCTTCAGTGCAGATCGACTCCACAATATTTTTCACAGCCCCCGAGGTCGTCAAGTAATCTGCTAGTTAACAATAACATATTAATGTTACACAATAAATAATTCAAATTGAAATTGTTAGCAAGATAAATATTATGTTACCCCTTGTTAACAACTACATCTGATCTCGATAATAGATATGCATTCCAGGTACCACATTTTCTTTTCGGCTCTTCGCTCCCACCCACCAACACCCGACTGATTCACCTTCTATATGTGGAGTCAGCATTTTCGGTCTACCAACTCCTATACGCATCCAACACCAGACCTACATTAAATGGAAAATTAGCACGCTGTAACCAACCCATAAAATACAGATTGTAAACATTCATTTGGAAAATATTCTAAATACCTGTAGGAGCACACCACAGATAGGGAGATCAGTTTGCTTTTTCTTACTCACCAACCTACAGAGACCTCTATATGCGCAACTCAATACAGCTGACGCCCAACTGTATAAACTACACTTTTCAAAATCACGCAAGAAATATATGCACTCTAGAGGTACATACCCCGCGCTAGAATTTGCTAACAAAGTTTCTCCTAAGAGGATCATTATATATGCCCTATCCCTACACTGTGCTACGAAATGTTCGTTCGTCTTGAAGCCGCGATCATATTCTTCTACCTTCCAGTTCATTTTCAAATAAGTTACTCTCATTTTAGTTGTATTTTTTTTAAAATCTTCTTTTTTGGGCACTACGTGGAAGAGACTACTGAATACATCCTTAGTGTTACTGTTTACATCAACATCTTCGTCAATTTCTTGCCGGTAGGAATCGGTTACTGGTAGACTGTCTACCCGTAACCCCAAAATCATAGACAGGTCTTGTAACGTGATAGTCATTTTACCTTGTGGAAGGTGGAACGTGTGTGTCTTTGGACGCCACCTCTCCGCTAGTGCATGCAACAATGCAGGATCTAACTCTATAGTGAACGTCTTGCCTGTGTACTTAAAACCCGCACTTTCGATGTAACTTGTGGTTAGCACGCCAGTCTTCCACATACGTTCCGCTCGAACTTTGGACTGTTTCATTTTAGGGTCTTTAGCCTATCATCATCAATAACAAAATTAATATGAATAAAAAAGTATACGCCAATCATCCCAACTAATTCATTAATCGTAAAATTTAACATCCAACTTATTAGTTTGTACATATAAGATATATATATATATATATATATATATATATATATATATATACATGAAATTCAATTAAATGTTCTATATAATTACCATTTTTTAGAAATTTTATTATAATTTCAGAATGAACATTTTTAAAGTTCTATTTACAAATCATCAAATATAACGTAACACACATTACTTCGTACATATATATAAGATATATATACATAAAATTCAATTTTTTGTTTTACTTTTTCTATATGATAATCAATTTCTTTTTACATTTTTATAAAGAAATTTTATTTTTCCAAATTAAATACTATTTACAATTTTACTTTCTATTTTAACGATTTTTACAATTATATTTACAAATCATATTATAAAGAATTCTAAAGTATGCATAAATATATAACATTCATATATATCAAAACTTACAGTATCTTGGTCAGCAATTTGAGACTTGTGCGTATTTTGGGTATATAAAAGAGGCGCACGTGAGACCATAGTTGCTTCTTGCGAACCTCTCCTACTCGAACTGGCTTCTCCACTAGCCATTTAAGGTATTTTAATGTAATAATTTGAGATTAGTTAATGTTTGTTGAGTGAGAGAGTAGGAAATGTATGTTGAAAGAAAGATAGTTTGAATATGAAATGTAAGTGAAAAAGAAAGAGGTGATTTATAGAGTAAAAAAAATAAAAATAAAAACAAAAAAAATGTTAAACTGTTGATATTAAAAAAAAAGTAAAAAAATTTGTCGGGCCGACAGTGACATGTCGCTGTCGGGCCCGACAGCGACCGGACCGGACCAAATGAAGACATCTGGTCCGATCGCTGTCAGCATGCCATGTGCATGCTGACAGCCCCTTGGCCAAAACTGATATGACATCTCGGTTAAGGTTAAGGAAAATTACTCCTTAACCGAGATGTGACATCTCGGTTAAGGTTTTTCCAATCTTAACCGAGATGTGCCATCTCAGTTTGGCCTAGTTTTGTAATTATTTGTTCATGTAGCCTATATTTGTATTTGGTTGTTCATATAGGCCTATATTGGTCAAAAACTCGGCCCTGTGGGTCTTATATCCTTTTTCGGTTGTAAGGGTTGTCCTTATAGATCTTCCTCTTTCCATATGTAAGGGTTGTCCTGTGGATCTTCCCATTATCATATTTCAGAGTTGTGTTTTTGGATCTTCCCCTTTTCTGTTGGAAGGGTGGCCTTGTGGGTCTTATGTCCTTTTTCAGTTGTAAGGGTTGTCCTTATAGATCTTCCCCTTTCCATATGTAAGGATTGTCCTGTGGATCTTCCCCTTATCGAATTTCAGAGTTGTCTTTTTGGATCTTCCCCTTTTCGGTTGGAAGGGTGGCCCTGTCGGTCTTATATCCCTTTACGGTTGTTAGGGTTGTCCTTATAGATCTTCCTCTTTCCATATGTAAGAGTTGTCCTGTGGATCTTTCCCTGATCATATTTCAGAGTTGTCTTTTTGGATCTTCCCCTCTTCGGTTGGAAGGGTGGCCCTGTGGGTCTTATGTACCTTTTCGGTTGTAAGGGTTGTCCTTATAGATCTTCCTCTTTCCATATGTAGGGGTTTTCCCATGGATCTTCCTGATCATATTTCAGAGTTGTCTTTTTGGATCTTCCCCTTTTCGATTGGAAGGGTGGCCCTATGGGTCTTATTTCCTTTTTCGTGAGGCGTTGTCATGCATGCCTTGCCGGTTGTATGCCGGTCTTAGCGTTTGTCCAGTAGTCGATGCCTCGACATAGTGTTGTTGGCAAGACGCTGTTAGATTACGGGCAGTAATCACTACGGAAACACAAAACATGGTACGTGCATGTAATCCAAATTACGCAGCGGAAGGGTTACACATACCTCAACAGTTACCGTAGTCCAAGATCCTTTGCACGAGGGAGTTCTCGATCCACCGGACGGAACCCGTAGAGGTTCTTGTGAAAGAAGCCCTACGTGGTGTTAGCTCCACAACAAAGCCTCAGATCAATTATTTGCACGGGGACAGATCTTCGGAGAGTTGCTCGAAAACAATTTGGCACACCTTCGGTGTTGGTAATGGTTCGGCCGAAACTAGTAGATGTGGGAGGAGGGTTTTCTCTCTAAAACACTCTTGTGAGGGAATTATGATTAACCCTAAAATATTCCCTAACACCTCTTATTTATAGGAGGAGTAAAGTGGACAAAAGTCCACTTTACCCTCACTATAAGTTTCGGCCGGCCATTAGTTTAGGGAGGCCCAATTTTGGGCCTCTCATGTCAATTGCAATTTGGGTCTAGCCCAATTACCCTAATGTGACATTTACCGAAGTTCAATAGGTAAACTATACATATTATGGGCTACCAATTACGGTGCCCATCACCATATGCTTACTGCTTCCACTCGCCGGAATGGGAGGGTGCCTGTTAATGTATTGTTGTCCAAATACGCATCAACATTTCTCCCATTTGATCTGCTCCGTGCTTCCGAATAGTTCATACGACGTTTGTCGTGCGACCGGCGGATACGACGGGCATTGTGCTACTCATCTGTTAGTAGTGTTGTAGCGCCCGCGGAACGTTGATTCTCTTTTCTCCAATCAACCTGTTATAAACAACATTTATATATGTTGTACCGCGCTGTATCCTAGGTCAACTGATAATTCTCCATTTGCCTAGTTTCCACATAGGAACACTTCTCCAAGGCATCCGTACAAGTATTCACAACCTTCAACTAATATCCGGCTGGTGGCCACCTATTGAATACAAGAATCGGTGAATTAAACTTGACCATACCCATCGCTCATACCTTTAGTCAAACCCAACCGGTTTCCAAAGACGTGGTTACTGAGCCTTTTTGTTTAGCACTACGCTCGTACAACGAGAAGCGAGCATTGAGCCTGACCTTAGGTACGAGTTCTGAGTCCATGAGGATACTTTAGGTGCCTCTTCATAAGGCTTTCGGGATAAATCACACGCTCGAGGTGAAGAAGTTCGCGCCCGCCAGAATCACGAGGATTCCTTTCTAGCACAACCGAGCGGTGACCCCGTGGTCGAACATGGCGCGCGTAGTATGAAGCACTTATTGATAGGATACCTTAACCTTTTGGGTCAACAGGAATGAGACATGTTAATCATGCTATCACAGATTTTCATCCGGCCCAGAATGTGGATTTATGACGAAAAAAGTTCATCGCGACGATCTGCAGAACGAGAATCACGTCGAGTTACTTCGACTATAGATAATCATCCTGCTTAATCAGGTTTATACCCCTGATTCTTAGCCAGCCTTGCATAGTGGAGGCCTCCCTCCATTACAAGACGACCGTACGTGTGTGACTAGGTAAGGCCCTCATTCGACATAGTTTTGCCAGAGGATTGCGTCCTCCTACGACTCAGTTTATAGACCGTAAATTTGGTGTAATCAAAACATTATGAAATCGATTGATCATAAACTCAGTTGCAATTCTTTCGCTTACAGAATGTAACTTTCTAATATCAAAATGTTATCACAGATACATGCCATTTCTAAACCCTACGCAATCCAAGCAGTTTTACATACTTTTTGAATATCTCCCGGCGTAGTGGTTTAGTTAATGGGTCCGCAATCATATTATCAGTGGACAAGTATTCCATAGTGATTAAATTGTCTTCTACATAAAAATATTTCACATCAATGTGTTTGGTCCTACTATGGTACTTCAGATTCTTAACTGCTGCAATGGCTGCCTGACTGTCAGAGAACACCTTCACAGGCATATTCTCGATGTCACCATTAAGCAGCGCAGTAAGAAGCCTTTTCAGCCAGACTGCTTCCTGTGCATTCTTAGAGAGAGCTACGAATTCCGGTTCCATCGTTGACAGCGCGACATAGGTTTGCTTCTTGTTCGTCCATGAAATGACGACTTTAGCAAGGAGGAACACTCCCCCTGTGGTGGACTTACAATCATTAGGATCGCCACCATGGTCGGCGTCACTATAACCGGTCAATTCTAACTTCCCGCCCTCATTGCATAGAGCATAGTCAGCAGTACCTTTCAGATAACGAATTATTCGTTTTACAGCCAGTATCTGATTGGAAACGTGCTACTAGGCCCACGACATAACAGATATCCGGGCGGGTGCATTGCATGGCGTACAACAAACTACCAACCATGCTTAAATATTATGCACCCTTCATCTGTTCGCACTCTGCAAGGTTCTTGGGGCCGTCACGTTTTGACAGTGCACACACAAATACCACCGGTGTATCCACGGGTTTGGCATCCTGTGATTTGAGAATTTTCAACAACTTATTGATATAGGCTTCTTGAGACAGACACCATTTCCGGGTAGCCCGATCCCTAGCAATTTTAATGCCTAAGATATACGTGGCTTCTCCCATGTCTTTCATCTCAAATACAGATGCTAACCATGACTTTGACTTATTCATGAAACTCATGTCGTTTGTAGCAATGAGTATGTCGTCCACGTATAAGGTTAATATGAAATACTTGGACCCGGAGGTCTTATAATACACGCACGGATCCTCCTGAAGATTTACGACTCCGTTTCCTACGATTTCCTCGTGGAATCTGCGGTACCATTGCTGAAACGACTGTTTAAGATCGTAGATGGACCTTTGGAGTTTACAAATATTACGCTCCAAACTTTACGTTCGTTACCAGGAGTAATGAAACCCTCCGGTTGCTACACGTAGATCTCTTCTCCAGGTTTCCGTGGAGGAATGCGGTCCTAACATCCATTTGGTGAAGCTCGGGATCGAGACTTGCGTACAGGACCATAAATGGCTCTTACTGTGGTTTTATGCACAGTTGATGAGTATGATTTATCAAAGTCTACTCCGTGATGTTGGGTATAGACTTTCGCAACAAGTCGAGCTTTGTATCCCTCGACCTTTTCCATCAGTGGTGAGCCTTCTTTCAGGACTCACCGTATCCTTATGCCCCTGTGGTTAGCAGGTAAATCAATTACAAACTATAATGGTTTTCATTTAGGCGATCTCTCTCATTTATTATTTTCCTCCATTTCTCCACTTGAGGTCTTTCCAATGCTTGCCAAAAGTTGTTAGAGTGAGGTCATCAGTCTTCTAGGTGGGATACTTCTTTGGAGAAGTTCGATGCCTTTGACTTTCGTTTAGGCTTGTTTATCCCGTCTTTGAGTCTTAACGTCTCTCCCACTCGGAATAATGCCTATTATCAGAGCATTTCTTCCAATTGGGATACTCTCCCACTAGAAATAACGCTTCTTATCGGGGGCATTACTTCTATTGGGTACAAGAGCAGTGCTTGAACCATAACCAACAACATTCCTTGAACGACTTCTCGGTCTCGGAGTTTTACTTCCAAAATGAATTCCTTGATCTCTAAGATCTGGAACCAAGTTTGTCAGATCACTCCAAATGGGAACAATGGGTAGTAAAGGTAGTTGCGGCAATCCTGGTTCAGCATTACGATAATCAGGTTCAACTTGATTCGTCCAAACAGCAACTGCGATTACTTGTGGTAGAGGTTTATTCCTCCCACTGGACTTATAATGAAAATGTTCCCATTATCATTTACCATGTCATTCACTTGATTTGCTTGTTCAAATCTCTCCCACTCGAATTAAGTGGGACCTGATTGTCAGTGTTATACTGCTCCGTTTTGATCAAGACTACATTTGTATGAAACTGTCCATGCATCGGAAAATTCGTCCTCAAGTATGTAATGTCTCATGTTCGACCTGGCACCATTTTATAATCAAGCTGTAAACAGGTATTTTCTAAGAGTAATTGACTTACCTTGTCCTAAATACGTGTTTATTGCGCAAATTAATGTTGCATGGTGATATGATTTAACTCATTATCACTTTTCAGCTATAATGGCGACGTGCCTTACCGATATTAATGGAACACAGTTTTACATTTATGTGAATCATCTTTCATCCCATAGGGAACATTTGATAGAATGACTCCAAAATTATGTAAATACAAAATGTGCCTCTTAAAGTGTGTCTTTTAAATTGAATGCCTAGCCTGACTTATCGTTCAAGGCGTATGGAAGGAAAATCGTGTAACCGACTGAATCCTTATTCGTTGCAAAACTTATCTCAGGGATTTTATCCCATCTCCGAACTGAGCATCTTAGGTTTTCACCCTATGCGTCAGCTGATACTTTTACAAGGTTGTGGTAGCTTGCCAAGCCTACTTCGTACCGTTGTAAATGTTATCAATAAGTTATTTCCGAAGGAATGCAAACGAAAATTAAGCACATCATCATTTAAAAACTTCATTATTAAACTCGTACTTTGAAACGATGTGTTCCGTCTTTCGAGGTCCACTTGCGCATAGCGCTTTTCACCGAAGTTTTAACCCTTGGTTAATTCGTTTCATTTCTGAATTTAATTCAATTTAATCCAATTGGTTTCGCACAAGATTATCATTACATATTATTTCATTCAATAAGGTACTAATAATTAAGAAATAATAAATCTTTCGATCTAGCTACCCTATTGATGTGTATGTTCAGTTTAGTTTCCCGACTGAGATGACGGAGTATGTGAATCGTTTCGTTTTATTCGACCACTTTTACCTGGTCAAAACTTCGTTTCGGATCGACCCTGTTTAACCGGGTCGATTAATTTTGATAAGTAGATAACATTTCGAATCGAAGGGAAACTACTTTATTCAATAAATCCGAATCTCGAAATAACCAAAATTTTAGTAACTCAAACGAACGACAAATGACAATGGTAGGGTTCCTGATCTGAAGAACGCGTATTCGATCCATGATTGTCGCATAGATAGTCGAGAACTTTAAGTCATGTTAAACATCATATCTGAGTAAATTCACGAGTGAATCACGTCAAATGATCTTTGTCTGTATAAAACATTTAACCGCTTCATACACATGACCTACGAGGCGTACTTGAGACGCACTTTATCAACATAGTTTAACCCACCGGATTATCGTATAAGACCTTTATGGTCTAGTTCTCTCTATAATATGCGGATCATGGTCGACTTCATTCGAACCCAGTATGGTGAGCAGAGAAGGTTTCCCTTTTACTGTTGTGGTTACTGTACTTGATTAGGCTCAAGGTCACTGAGTCCTGTCAATATTAGACAACCATATACATCTTTTCCATGTTGACCTTTCATTCTGAATATCCGATGCGGGTTTTACTCCAACATCCAAGAAAAGAGAGAAGACCATCACATTCAACTGAAACATTTCTTGATTTTGCATCCTTGCTTCCACCGTGGTGGATGCAAAGGAATATCAAGCTGTAACATTGTTTGGTCGCTATTGAAGTCTTCTTCAACCCCATTCTTCCAAGGTTGAATGTATCACCACATCAAAGAACCTACTTCTATTTTTGGTGGAACAAATTATTACATTCGTTTCACATTGTCAAAATTATACAGACTACCATATTCATCTGTAGTTGTTCTCTCCACATTTCGGAATCGTAGTAGAGAGTTCAACACGTACTCTATTTATTCATCATTATTCATACCATCAAGATTGCGAGGAATATCGAATCGCACTAATTCAAACAATTCATACTAACACATCGATGATTATGCAAAAATCAGGGAGACAATAACATTTTGAAAAAAGAATTGCTTACATCAAATATCCATTGAAATAGAATCCGGCAAATACTGATTCCTCAGTCATCTAAACCAACTGGCCACCGGTAAACCAATGGAAGATGGCTCTGAAAGAGTTCACACTATCGTCGTCTTCTATCCAATAGATCAGTCTCTTACAACGATTTAATCGCTAATTACCGGAACAGGAATTTTAAAATAAGCATACCCGATCTTGGCTTTCCCAAGGCCCTTTTTGTTTTGGAAATTCATTCCGATGAATTCACTCATGCATACATAATTCTACTATCCATGTAAATTATTATATGCCATTAACATTCATCATACACACCACACACTTGCTTACGCGTCATGCGTCTAATGTTCCGAGGAACTCATGCTTGCATTCATAATTCTACTTACAAGTAAATTATCAAATGTAACTTCATCCTCAACAATCTAGCATACGTGTCAAACATGTAACATTCACATCAATCATACATATTTGGCGACTGGTTTTCATTTTTAAAACAATTTTAAACATTAGGGGCTGATTTGCAATTAATGCTTATATTCAATTACGCAAACTTCTAGACATGAATCTTAGGCATTTCCAACCATCACAACATGTCTATCCTAGTGCGCATTCCATATATTTAACCAGGGCTCCGCCCACAACATGCAATATCCAGCTAGCTTGACTTAGTCAAGACAACAGTTCTAATCATGAATAAATATATGTTTGAATAATAAACTATCGCAATTCAGCCCTCTAATTAATCCAGTCCCAAAAACATGAATCTCCGAGATCCATCCCCATAATCGGAACAAGGCATAAAGGTTAGCAACCTTATGAGCACTGTGTAGTCCATTTGAGGTTAAAAAACATTTGGATTTTAAATCTTGACCTCCCTATTTTAATTGACTTGAATTCGCTTTGGAAACATTGTTCGGTTCAGTTAATTTCAGTCCGTTTTGGTCCGGTTCGGTTCAGAAAATCCGGTCTGGTCCGGAAAATCCGGTTCGGTCCGATTTTTAATTTTAAATCTGTTTCGGTCAGAACCGGTCCAAGAAAATAGGGTTCCGTTTAGTTCAACACTCAAAACCGGTTCGGTTAGATCCACTTAATTACCCCGGTCCGAACCGACTCGAATAGGTTGAACCGATTGAGAAAATCCGGTTCGGTTTCATTTCGTCCCGGTTTAACATATTGGACCGGCCAAATAATTAAAATTTAAAAAGTTGGGCCGAAATGCATACTTGTGGCCCAAGTAGGGTTTTAAAGTCCAAAAATATTTAACTTAGCCACCAAGTAACATTAATTATATAAAAATAATTTCCAATATTATACAAAATATATTTATTGCTAAGATTTTGTCTTTAAGATTAAATCAATCAACAATATATATATATATATATATATATATATATATATATATATATATATATATATATATATATATATGTAAATATATATATATATATATATATGTAAAAATCGGCTAGTATATATAAATATATATTTTATTTATTGTCAATATCTTAAATAGGGTAACAAATATACCGACAATATATTTTCTCAATCTTTTAGGTAACTAATTCTATCAATAATATCTTTAACCCTATTTAAATATTTAGATATATTGATAATGATATATATTTCTATATATTATTGTGAATCTATCATAATGTCCCCAATTATAGATATATTGTTACCTTCATTAAAAATTAAAATATGGAAAACAACATAATTTTAAACAAGGGTTAAAGGTCATTTTGGTACCACATGTTTGCAAAAATTACACTGTTCATACCACTAGTATTTTTTCGTACCGAATTGGTACCATATGTTTCCAAACCTTACTGTTTTGGTACCTCCTTTAGGGTTCTGTCAAAAACAGCCGTTAAATGGCATGTGCCATGCACGTGACCAGCCCAAAACTTTCAATTTTGTTACAATTTAGTCCATCTAATACATCCCTAACTTTTATTTTGTTCAATTTAGTCCTAAAACTTCAAAACCAAACTATTTTCCCAAATTGACCTAGCCGAACCTAGCCATGGGCTAGGTCCGGCTAGGTCAATTGGGACCTAGCCCCAATTTAACTCAATTGGGGCTAGGTCCCAATTGACCTAGCCGGACCTAGCCTAGGGCTAGGTCCGACCCTGGGTCGGGGTCGCCTGGGTCCGGCGACCATGACCCAGGGTCGGCAATTTGGGGAAATTGTTTGATTTTGAAGTTTTAGGACTAAATTGAACAAAATAAAAGTTAGGGATGTATTAGATGGACTAAATTGTAACAAAATTGAAAGTTTTGGGCTGGTCACGTGCATGGCACATGCCATTTAACGGTTGTTTTTGACGGAACCCTAACAGAGGTACCAAAACAGTAAGGTTTGGAAACATATGGTACCAAGTCGGTACGAAAAAATACTAGTGGTATGAACAGTGTAATTTTTGCAAACATGTGGTACCAAAAGGACCTTTAACCCTTTAAACAATTTTATATGTATGTGCCAAAATATCTAACTTGGTGACCAAGAAATTAAAAATTATACTTTGAAAAATAATTAAAATTTTCGGCACAAACACTAATTGGGAACAAGTGGTCAAATTTTAAGATCAAATTTTAATAAGATCTACAATCCAATTGATTTTGATAAATATCACATTTTTCTTGAAGATCATGAACATCAATTTAACCAAGAACATGAAAATTTTGGACCCATCATATAAACCCTAAAATTTGAAACCTTTTAAAATTTTCTTTTAAAATTTCAGTCCAAAATTATAATTTTTCAACAACACATATTTATCAAAATCATGAACTCTTAACACAGGCTCTGATACCACTGTTAGATTACGGGGAGTAATCACTACGGAATAACAAAACATGGTACGTGCATGTAATTGAAATTACGCAACGGAAGGGTTACACATACCTTAACAGTTACCGTAGTTCAAGATCCTTTGTATGAGAGAGTTCTCGATCCACCGAACGGAACCCGTAGAGGTTCTTGTGAAAGAAGTCGTACGTGGTGTTAGCTCCACAGCAAAGCCTCAGATCAATTGTTGGCACGGGGACAGATCTTCGGAGAGTTGCTCGAAAGCAATTTGGCACACCTTCGGTGTTGGTAATGGTTCGGCCGAAACTAGTAGATGTGAGAGGAGGGTTTTCTCTCTAAAACACTCTTGTGAGGGTATTATGATTAACCCTAATTTCGGTCCAAAATTATAATTTTCAACAACACATATTTATCAAAATCATAAACTCCTAACACAGGCTCTGATACCACTGTTAGATTACGGGGAGTAATCACTACGGAATCACAAAACATGGTACGTGCATGTAATTGAAATTACGCAGCGGAAGGGTTACACATACCTTAACAGTTACCGTAGTCCAAGATCCTTTGTACGAGGGAGTTCTCAATCCATCGAACGGAACCCGTAGAGGTTCTTGTGAAAGAATTCGTACGGGGTGTTAGCTCCACAGCAAAGCCTCAGATCAATTGTTGGCACGGAGACAGATCTTCGGAGAGTTGCTCGAAAGCAATTTGGCACACCTTCGGTGTTGGTAATGGTTCTGTCGAAACTAGTAGATGTGAGAGGAGGGTTTTATCTCTAAAACACTCTTGTGAGGGAATTATGATTAACCCTAAATTATTCCTTAACTCCTCATATTTATAGGAGGAGTAAAGTGGACAAAAGTCCACTTTACCCTCACTATAAGTTTCGGCCGGCCATTAGTATAGGGAGGCCCAATTTTGGGCCTCTCACGTCAATTGGGATTTGGGTCTAGCCCAATTACCCTAATGTGACATTTACCCAAGTTCATAAGGTAAACTATACATATTATGGGCTGCATGTTAGTTTGACTCGTTTTAACCACTTACCCGATGCCTCGCGGTAGTGTTAAGGCAAGACGTTACTTGCGTGATTTGGTACGTTTTATTCCACTTACTCAATGCCTTGAGTTAGCGTTGGGGCGAGACGCAACTCGCGATATGCACTTTACCGCTCACTTGATGACTCAAGGTGGTGTTTGAGGCAAGATGTTACTTGCTTAATTTGGTACGTTTTATTCCTCTTACTCAATGCCTTGAGGTAGCGTTTTGGCGAGACGCGACTCGCAATCCTAACTACTAAAGTTAGTTGTGTTTTCCGTCGCTTGGAGTTCCAAGATGTGACGTTATGGAAAGACGTTACTTGCTTGGTTTTTTACATTTTATCCCGCTTACTCAATGCATTGAGATAGCGTTTTGGCAAGGTGCTACTTGCAAATGCGTTTTTTTTTCCACCGCTTGGAGTTCCAAGATGTGACGTTATGGCAAGTCGCTACTTGCAAATTTTGAATGCGTTTTTTCATTCTATGACAATTACTTAGCTTTTCTGAAGTAATGGTCGCGACGTGATCGGCTATGCCACTGTGCAATATCCGTTACTTGATGGCTTCAAGGTTACGTTAAGGCAAGACGCTACTTGTCCGATTTAGTGCGCCTGTGTTTGCAGATGACGCCTCCTCTTTTGTGAGTGATGGTGTCTTTCTTCTTTCCTCTTGTGCCCTGAAAAGCATTTGATTCATTTAGTGCTATTGTCATTTCTTACAGAAAGGAATGTTTAATTGGAGTCCGTAGATCTCCTTTTGGTAATAATAAATTATATAATGGAAGTGGATATTCCATTTTCCCTTCGGGTGTAGAAGTTCTTCGAATGTTCTCCACTGAAAGTGTTAGTTGATATCTGCCCTTCCGCGTCTTCCAGTCGGTATAAGTTGTGGATGTCGCCTTATGAGGGCGATGACTATTGCCTCCAACACAGGAGCGAGTCCTTGTAGTGGGTTTATGTTGTACCCTTCCTTTGTGGTTTCCAATGGAAAGAGTTTTGCCTCGTATTTGCGTGGCCTTCTATTTCCGGGTGGACTATCAAGCACTAGATCACATGGTGCCCCCTAGCTGCTTGGTAGTAGCACCTTTTTTTTCTTGTTTAGCCTGTTAAGGCTTATCCTCCTGTTTCTCGGTTGGGTGCCGAGCACTTGTTCGTTTGGTGCCCCCCAAGTTGCTCGGTTTCCTTATTCTTTTATGCTCTTTGAGCATGCCATTCTTATATGCATCTTCCAGAATTGACGTGGGGGGTGGGGGATGCGGGAAGGATTCAATTTTGATCTTCGTTACTGTTTCTTCCCTTGACTCTTTGTAGGTGTTGGTTTGGTGTGGTGCCCCCAACCCTGTGTTGTTCGCACCCTTATGTGTAGAATGTTGGTTCCCACGCACTTTTATGTGTAATATGCTTGATAAGAGGTGTCCTTTAGGGGATGGTTTTACTTTTCCTGGGCATGTCCATTAAATGATTGACTGTAGACCTGTCGCGACAGTGGTGATTTTGGTTCGGAGTGTCTCATCATTTTGCCGCTTGACATTGTTTAGCGTTGAATTTTTCTTGAGCAGTTCTTGCCTGCAATGACACCGATACTTGTTTATCAAGCAGGGTGTTTTACTTCAATGACGACACCATCAGTCTTGTTTGTCAAGTAGAGTGCGCCTGCATCTTTGGAAATTAAGAGGACGTGCACTAGCCGCTTTGGTAGTATTAAGTTCCTTTTTTCCTTATTGAAGAAATTTGTGTGGTGTCCCCACCCTTTTACTATCGGGATGATGGGAGTGACCTTCATCACCACCTAAGTGTTACTCCATTGGTGGAGGTGTGCACCCATTGCTGGGGTTGCTCTAAGACTTGATATTCCTCTTCTCCTCCACATGGAGTGGTGGTTGCATAATTCCCAATATTTGATCCCCAATAATACTTGTTCTTCCTTCCGTAGTGATACACTGACATTGCAGAGGGCTCTTCGATATGGATATTTAATATAGGGCAGATGTGGGAGTGATGATATCCCTAACATCTTGGTTGATATGATTACTCTTCATGTGTAGGAAGTTGGTTTTGCGAGTCCGCTATCCTTGCGATGGGCATAGGTTTGGTGCTGCCCCCTCATTTAATGCTCCTCTCCTTGGGTGTGGAAGTGACTATTGGCTCAAAAATGAGTATTGTGTTGGGTAGGAGGAGAGGGAGGTGTTTGCCTTGCAGGCTGGGATGGAGTGGTATTCCCTGCTTTTGCAGTGTGTTGTCCCGTCCCTTGGGCGGGCGTGCGTCTGATGGGTGAAACTGCTGTACATAGTTATATTGTAGGATCAGATTCTATATGATGGTATTCCATATCGTTTCCGTGGAAAGGCATATCGTATTAGAACCCCTTGGATGGCATTCTCTCAAAGTAGGCGCGACAGGTCCTGCTGGTTGTAGTGGCCCTCCTTCTAAGGTTATTCTTTTGCTCATAGTGGGGGGATGCGTATAAATGCACCCTCCCTGCTATCATTGGCGATGCTTTCCCCTCAGTGTACGTGGTTGCTCTTACTAATGCCATATTCTTCTAGGGATGGAGTTATTGTTCATCTCTCCCTCCTTAGTGTTGCCATATCCTTCACTGAGTGGCTGTTGTTCAGTGGTCACTTCCAGTTGCTTCCTCTGGATGTGCTCTGGAAGAGCTACTCTAGGTGCATTCATGAAGGGATGTGAGGATGATGCTCATCCTTGTGGATAGGTTGTTGTTATGCTCCCTGCTCATCTTGCCCCCTATTGGTATACTCGGGAAGAGCTGCCATGGGTGCCTTTTTGTTGTAGCCACTTCTTTGGCCTTCTGGCAAGTTCTTGGGTATTTAATTGTTGCCCCCCACCAGGGGCTTGTCCTTTATTAGGGGTGATGGAGGTAGTCGTTGATTGACTGCCGACCGTGGTGTCTTGGAGCTTGATGGAGTGTTATCAAGGAGTGTTGTTCTCCATTGGACGATTGTTGCTTAGGATCCTTTGGTTGTTGCTGTTAGATTACGGGGAGTAATCACTACGGAAACTAAATCATGGCATATGCTAAATCGAAATTACGCAGCAGAAGATTCACACATACCTCAACAGTAGTCCGTAGTCCCAAGATCTTTGCAGGAGGGAGTTCACGATCCTCCGGTCGGTACCCGTAGGGTTTCTTGTGAAGGAAGCCCTACGTGGTATATTCTTCACAGCAAAGCCTCTGATCGATTCTTGGCAAGGGACAGATCTCTGGAGTGTATGCTCGAAGGCAAATTGGCACACCCTTGGTGGAGTAGTAGTTTGACCGAATATGGTGTCTCTGGGGGGAAAGGTTTTCTCTCATATATATAGGAGGAGTAAAGTGGACAAAAGTCCACTTTACCTCCTCATATATTTCGGCCGAGCTACTAGTAAAGGAAGGCCCAATTTTTGACCTCTCATGTCAATTGGAATTTGTGTCTGGCCGAATGTCCTAAAGTGACATGTACCCAATTAACTTAGGTAACATATACATATAACGGGCTTCCATTTACGGAGCCCATCACCATATGCTTACATGTCCCACTTGCCGGAATGGGAGGGTGCCTGTTAATGTATTGTCGTCCAAATCTACATCAACATTTCACTCCTTCGATCTAGTCCTTTACTTCTGAATAGTTCATACGAGGTTTTCCATGCGACCGACGGACATGACGGGCATCGTGCTACTCATCTGTTAGGAGTGTTGTAGCGCCCGCGGAACGTTGATTCACTTTTCTCCAATCAACCTGTTATAAACACCATTTATATAGTGTCACGCTGTATCCTAGGTCAACTGATAATTCTACTTTTGCCTAGTTTCCTCATAGGAACACTTCTCCAAGGCATCCGTACAAGTATTCACAACGTCCAACTAATACCCGGTTGGTGGCCACCTTAGTGAATACAAGATTCGGTGAATTATAGGTGAACTTGACCATCCCCATCCCTCATATCTTTATCAAACCCAACTGGTTTCCAAAGACGTGGTCACTGAGCCTTTTTGTTCAGCACTACGCTCGTACGCTGGTAAGCAAACATTGAACCTGACCTTAGATATAAGTTCTGAGTTCGGGAGGATACTTTGGGTGCCTATTCGGGATCATTCACACGCTCGAGGTGAAGAAGTTTGCGCCCGCCAGAATCACGAGGATTCTTTCCTAGCACGATCGAGCTATGGCCCCGTGGTCATACGTGGCACGCATAGTATGAAGTACGCGTCGATAGCATACCTGAACGTTTAAGTTCAAAGGAATGGGACATGTCAAATCATGCTATCGCAGACTCTCATATGGCCCAAAATGTGGATTAATGACGAACAAAGTTCATCACGGCGATCTGCAAAACGAAGACCATGTCGAGTTACTTTGACACTAGATGATCATTCAGCGTAATTAGGTTTATCCCCCTAATTCTTAGCCAGCCTTGCTTAGTAGAGGCCTCCATCCACCGCAAGACGACCGTACCTATGTGACGAGGTAATGCCCACATTCGACATAGTTTTGGTAGAGGATTGCGTCCTCCTACGATTTAGTTTATAGATCGAAAATTTGATGTAATCAAAACATTATGACGTCGATTGATCATAAAATCAGTTGCAATTCTTTCGCTTACAAAATGTAACTTTCTAATATCAAAATGTTATCACAGATACATGCCACCACTAAACCCTACGCAATCCAAGCACTTTTACATGCTTTTCGAATATCTCCCTGCGTTGTGGCTTAGTTAATGGGTCCGGAATCATGTTATCAGTGGACAAGTATTCCATAGTGATTATATTATCTTCTACCATAGATTTAGCATAAATATATTTCACATCAATGTGTTTGGTTCTACTATGGTACTTCAGATTCTTTACTGCCGCAATGGCTGCCAGACTGTTAGAGAACACCTTCACAGGTTTACTCCCGACGTCACCATCAAGCAGTGCGGTAAGAAGCCTTTTTAGCCAGACCTCTTCCTGTGCGTTCTTGGAGAGAGCTACAAATTCCGATTCCATCGTGGACAGCGCGACACATGTTTGCTTCTTGCTCGTTCATGAAATGGCGGCATTAGCAAGGAGAAACACTCCTCCTGTGGTGGACTTACGATGATCTGGATCGCCACCATGGTTGGCGTCACTGTAACCGGTCAATTCTAACTTCCCGCCCTCATAACACAGTGCGTAGTCGGCAGTACCTTTCAGATAACGAATAATTCGTTTTACAGCCTTTAAATGTTGATAGCCAGGATCTGATTGGAAACGTGCTACTAAGTCCAGGCCGTAACAGATATCCGGACGGGTGCATTGCATGGCGTACATCAAACTACCGACCATGCTTAAAAACTCCGCACCCTTCATCTGTTCATGCTCTGCCAGGTTCTTGGGGATGTCACTTTTTGACAGTG
Organism: Clarkia xantiana subsp. parviflora; assembly: GCA_036873135.1. Classification (NCBI taxonomy): domain Eukaryota; kingdom Viridiplantae; phylum Streptophyta; class Magnoliopsida; order Myrtales; family Onagraceae; genus Clarkia; species Clarkia xantiana. The sequence goes on from JAPTYO010000008.1 coordinate 46,595,737, forward strand.
CGCACCCAAACACCACGGGCGTATCCACGGGTTTGGCATCTTGTAATCTGAATCTTTTCAATAGTTTGTTGATATAAGCTTCTTGAGACAGGCCAATTTCCGGGTAGCCCGATCTTTAGCAATTTTAATGCCCAAGATGTACGTGGCCTATTCCATGTCTTTCATCTCAAATATAGATGTCAACCATGACTTTGACTTGTTCATAAAACTCACATCGATTGCGGCAATGAGTATGTCGTCCACGTACAAGGTTAATATGACATACTTAGACTCGGAGGTCTTATAATACACGCACGGATCCTCGTGAAGATTCACGAATCTGTTTCCTACGATTTCCTCGTGGAATCTGCGGTACCATTGCCGAGACGACTGTTTAAGACCGTAGATGGACCTTTGGAGTTTACAAACTTTACGTTCGTTACCAGGAGTAATGAAACCCTCCGGTTGCTCCATGTAGATCTCTTCCTCTAGGTTTCCGTAGAGGAACGCGGTCTTAACATCCATTTGGTGCAGCTCGAGATCGAGACTTGCGACCAGGACCATGACTCACCCTAACCGTGGTTTCACGCACAGTCAGTGAGTTTGTTTTTGTCAAAGTCAACTCTGTGAAATGGGTATATCCTTTCGCATCAATTCGGGTTTAGCACTTCCTGACCTTTTCCATAAGTGGTGAGCCTTCTTTCAGGACTCACTGTATCCTTGTGCCCTTGTGGTTAGCTTGTAAATCAACTATATACTATAATGGCTTTCATTTAGGCTATCTCTCTCTTTTATTATTTTCCTCCATTTATCAGAACATACTAGTTTATTGACCGTAAAAATCCGATGAAGTTTCAATCATTATGACGTCGTAAGAATCATAAACTCAAATTGCATTTCATTTTAATAAAGTTCAAAAAGTTGTTATCACGATACAGTCTACTTAAACCCTACGCAGTCCCAACATTTTAACATGTTTTTCGAAAACTTCCTTGCGTAAAGGTTTAGTTAATGGATCGGCCATCATACTACCAGTAGACAAGTATTCTAATGTGATAACATTGTCCTCAACCATATTCTTAGCATAATTATATTTTATATCAATGTGTTTCATCATGTTGTGGTACTTAGGGTTCTTAAGTGCTGCAACTGCTGCTTGACTGTCAGAGTATACCTTCATAGGTTTACTCCCGTCCTCGACGCCAAGCAACACTGTTAAGAGCCTATTAAGCCAGACCGCTTCTTGTGCGTTCTTAGAGAGGGTAACGAATACGGATTCCATCGGTGACAGCGTGACACAGGTTTGCTTATTGCTCATCCATGAAATGGCGGCAATAGCAATGAGGAATACTCCCCTGAGGTAGACTTACGATCATCCAGATCGCCACCATGGTCGGTGTCACTGAATCCTAACAATTCTAGTTTTCTACCCTCATAGCACAGAGCGTAGTCGACAGTACCTTTCAGGTATCAAATTATTTGTTTAACAGCCTTTAGATTTTGAGTGCCAAAATCTGATTGGAATCGTGGTACTAGGCCCACTGCGTAACAAATGTCTGGACGAGTGCATTGCATAGCATACATTAAGCTGCAAACCACACTTAAGTATTCTGCACTTTTCTTCTATTCATGCTCAGCCAGGTTCTTCGGGCCGTCATGCTTCGACAGCGCGCACCCGGGTGCAACCGGCGTATCCACGGGCTTGGCATCCTGCATTCGAAACCTTTTCAGCAACTTGTTGATATAGGATTTTTATGATTGACATAGTTTACAGGTAGCCCGATTACGTGCAATCTTAATGCCTAGGATGTACGTGGCTTCTCCCATGTCCTTCATCTCAAATACAGATGCTAGTCAGGCCTTTGATTCATTCATGTAACTCACACCATTTGCGGAAATTAAATGTCATCGACATATAATGTCAATATGACCTATTTAGACTCGGAAGTCATCGTGTACATGCAAGGGTCCTCGTGAAGATTCACGAATCCATTTCGAAAGATTACCTCATGGAATCTGCGGTACCATTGGCGGGATGATTGTTTAACACTGTAAATAGAACTTTGGAGTTTACAAACTTTACGTTCGTTGTCAAGAGTAATGAAACCCTCTGGCTGCTCCTTATAGATCTCTTCTCCAGATTACTATGGAGGAATGCAGTCTTAACATCCATTTGGTGCAGCTCCATATTAAGGCTTGCAATCAAAGCCAAAATGGCCCGTATTGCAGTGTAACGTACAGTAGGTGAGTAAGTCTCATCAAATTCCACTGCGTGAAGTTGGGTATATCCTTTCGCAACGAATCGAGCTCTTTATCACTCGACAGCTCCATCAGCAGTGAGTTTCAATTTCAAAACCCACTTGGCACATATTGCTCTGCGGTCAGCAGGCAAATCAACTAAATACCAAACTGAATTAGCTTTCATAGAGGCGATCTCATCCTCCATTGCTTTCCTCCATTCTTTCGCTTGAGGTCCTTCCATAGCTTGTTTAACCGCTACCAGTTCATCAACCAAAGTGAGGGTGAACAATTCACCTCTCTCGATGGGATACTTCTTAGGAGAAGTTCGGTGCCTCAGACTACGTCTAGGCTCGATAGTCCCATCTCGAGTTTGAACTACGCTCCCACTAGGAATAATGCTCATTATCGCTGCAATACTCCCACTGGGAACAAGAGAGTTACTTGAACTTTCACCAACTTTTCTTGGACGACCTCTCGGTCTCGGAATTCCACCTCCGAGATTAATTCCACGGTTACGATGACCGGGAACCGAGTTGGTCCTGCCACTCTTACTGGTTACAATAGGTAGTTGAGGTTAAATTGGATTTTCATCCATAGGTTCAGTAATGTGATTATCAGGTCCGACTTGATTCGCACCTGCAACAATAGTGATCTGTTTGGTTGGATTGACTCCTCCCACTAGATTTATTATGAAAATGTCCTCATCTTCATATACCATATCGTTCACTTGTGTTGTTGCCTCAAATCTCCCACTCGAAGTGAGTGAGGCCTGATTATCATTATCCTCTAGTTCAATCAAGACTTCGCTCGTTGATGTTTATAAAGCAATGGAATCACCTCAAGTAACGTCTTATGTTCGACCACGTCACCAATTTTTCAAGCTATTACACTCATGTATCGAGATGCTTCTTAGCATTCCATCGTTACTAGATGTGTTTGTCTTATTTGCAACATAAATGTCACAATTTTTGTAAGATTTAACTCATTACCAAATAACTCACATGGTGTCTCGTAACCGATTTATGTATTAACTAGGTTCACCACGTGATTTGCATATAATCATAACTCAACTGTGAAAGGAAGTTTATAAGTCTAACTTGCGATATCATGGTATTGACCTTGTTCATAAAGTGCGTGTCATTTTAATGCTTTCCCAATCATTTGTCGTTAAAGGCGTTTAGTGGGAGACGTCGTTTAACAAACGTTCATTTTTCATTGCTCACTCCTATCCCAAGGTTTTATCCACCGGGGATCGTGCATTATGCTTTCACCTTATGCTCGTTTTGATTCTCTACGAGAATTTTGTATGAGTGATAACCCTTGAATGGGTATTCGAGCAAATGAAAATTTTATCTTAAGCATTAAATCAAGGACACATTTTATTTTGAACTTTGTACTCCGAATCGACGTGTTCCATCTCTCGAGGAACACTTGCGCTAAGTGCGCGTATCACCAGGTATAACCCTTGGTGACATCGTTCCGTTTCCGAAAATTAAGTTTTAATCGGTTTCGTACATGTTCATCATTACAATTATAATTTCATAATGGAGTACTAAAAAATAAGGATAAAATTGCACTCATATTAGCATTGCATTGGTTCGTAACTATAAGATCCAGCGACTCAAGATGAATAATGTATATATATATATACTCATTTCAAGCATTCATTACATGCCCAAATTCAAAGTTCCTGTTTATCAAAAGGAACCCTATAATCCAAGAGTATTTATTACTGAAGGAGAAATTAAAAGAAGGAAAGGTTTAAGCAAATCAAGGATGGTTTTGTCATCCAATCCTTATTCATGTTGGGGTCTTTCCTCCAATTGTATGCTCATTCCTCTTCTCGGTCATGTAATCCAAAAAGGTAATTTGAATTACTCTCGAGAATTTGGAATTTGATGAGAATATATGACTTTCATCATTGTTTCTCTGAATGTACCTTTGGAGGATTGGTACAGGCAGCGGCCAGGTGTCCTTTTACTCCACACTTGAAGCACGTTCGAGATTCCTCTCGACGTGCCGCTTTTTCTGCCTGTTCTTACGACAAATTTGCTTAGATTTGAACCTTTTTCTGTGGGTTTGGACCAAATGGCTTGTTAGCCTTCTTATGAAGGTCTTTACCCTTTCTCTTGCGCTTACGCTTTTGCATCGCTTGAGAGGATTATGCAATGTGCATCTCAGCTCTAAGCTTTTCAGCCTTGAGTCGATCCACTTCCAGCTCGAGATGAGCTCGCACCTTCTCGAGGGTATCGAGATGGGTTGCATGGGTAAGGTGCATTTTTATGTTGCCCCAAGAGTCTGGTAAAGAGCGGATGACACATTGGACCTTCTGTTCCTCAGACAGGATTTCTCTTGCTTCCTTGAGTTCATCAAGCATGTTAGACATTTGTCTAATGTGCTCCTGCATCGTATGCTTTGGATTCATTTTGTATGAGTCTAAAGCGATGTTTAACGATCACTTGGTGCAAACACCAAACCACGCTTTGAGACCGTCCCATAGGTCCTTAGCAGACTCAATCTGATCATACTCGTAGAGTATGTCATCTTCCAACATCGACATTAAGGCGGAACGAACTTCCAGGTCCTTGGCATTACATTGATCATAGAATGCCTTCTGTTCATCGCTGAGGTTTCCCTCTGGCCTAACTTCCTTAGTAGTTAAATGGTCCAACCCCTTCATTTCAGTAATTACCATTTTTGCACGCTTATTCCAGATCTTATAGATCATACCATTCAGTCATACTCCCTTATTTAATTGGGAGATGACATTGCTAATCGCAACCATTGAGACTAACATATTGACAATCATGCATAAGTGGGAAGACAAAAGCCCCTTTTTTGAAAAAGAATTGCGTCCATCGGATATCTATGAGATATGAGATGAATAATAATGATTACTCAGACATCTAACCCAACCGACCGACATTAAACCGAAGGAAGGGGGGTCGTGAAAGAGTTCACATTACCGTCGTCTTCTTTCTAATAGATTAGTCTTTTAAAAAGGTTTAATCGCTATAACCGGAACGAGAAGTTTTTTTTTAAACACCCGATCTTGGCTTTCCCAAGGCTCTTTTTGAAAATGTTTCTAGGAACTCAAGTTTGCACATATAATTATACTTCACAAGTAAATAATCATGCGCATTTATCATCCAAGACACCAAACACACCTCATGCATACGCGACATGCATCTAATGTTCCGAGGAACTCATGTTCAACATATATAATTCTACTTCTTAGGTAAATTATCATACGTTAATCCATCCCCAACATGCATGCATACGCATCATGCGTGATCACACCATACATACTTCAGTTCATATTAATTTTAGTTCGGTTCAGACCAGTTCGGACCGGTCTGGTTCGAGAAATGGTTCGTCTGGACCGGTTCGGTTTAAAATAGGATTTGGTTCGGTTTGACCCATATTAGTTGCCCTGGCCCGACCCAACCTGAATGGGTCCGACTGATTGAGAAAACCTGGCGTTTGACCCGCTCTGGTTCAACCCTTGTGATCCGAACCCGGTTCGGTTCGGTAAGACCGGTTCGGTCTGGTTCGGTTTACATGGTGTTCCGGGTTGGTTAACCCGACCTGGATGTGCTAATATTGGACCGGTCCATAACCCATACGGTTCGGGCCTAAATATTATTTGCGGGCCAAGTAGGGTTTTAAAGTCCACTAAAAACTTAAGTTGGCCTCCAAGTAACAATTAATTATTAAATAATGTCCAATTTTCTGCACATATATATATATATATATATATATATATATATACATATATATATATATATATACATTTCGGCACAATAATATTTATATATTTATTGTCAAGATTCTATATTTAGAAATATATAATCAATCAACAATATATATACATATATATAGTTGGCAACACAATATATATATATATATTAGAAAATATATTACTGTCAATATTGAATATTTAGGGATATATATTTCATCAATAATATATATTCTCAATCTCTTAGGCAACTATATTATCAATATTATCTAGTTCACTAATATTGTGCTAGATATATTGATAGTTAATATGCACAATTATCTTGTGAACACTGTCCTAATTTTGGCCGAAATAATATGCAAAAATTATCTTCAATATTTCGGTCACTATAGGGTTACATGTGTACTAAGAAATTAAAAATTTCTCCTTGAACACCTATAGATATGGTTCGGTCGAAACAACACAAAAATTAGGGTTTGTTGTCAAATTTCAAGATCAAATCATTCATAGATCAAGAATCTAAAGTTTAAATTTGATAAAAGTCTTATTTTTCTTTAAGATCATGAACATCAAATTTCACAATTTGGCACCTCCTTGGTGTTTGGTAGGTTCGGCCGAACTAGAGGATTTTGGGGAGGAGGGTTTTCTTTTTAATCTCACCACTTAGGAAGAGAGAATAACAATTGTGTTGTGAAAACCCCTCCTAAGATCTCTATTTACATGGGGAGTAAAGTGGACAAAAGTCCACTTCACCCCCACATGATATTTCGGCCGGCCAAGCTATTGCGAGGCCCATAATTTGGGTCTCCCATGTCAATTGGGATTTTCGGCCTAGCCCAAAATCCCTAATAAGACATTAACCTAATTTATTAGGTACAAGGACTTCATTAATGGTCTCCCAATTACGGCGGCCCATAGTCCAAATGCTAACAGAGGGAGCGTTCACCGCCTCCTAAGCCATTGACAAAGGCAAGGAAAAGTGGATGATTACACTCCCCCCCCCCCCCCCCCCAAAAAAAAGGACCATAAATGTCATCCATGGTAGAATAGCTGCAGGAGGCCAGTCATCGAATGCAAGAGAAATCTATGCTGCATAACCTGGGAAAATGGCCATCAGGCGCAAGAGACTAAGAGAAGAGGACGACATGGTCATCCAATTCTCAAAGAAAGATATAGAACAAATCGTGTTTCCGCACGACGATGCCCTGGTCATAACAACCAAAATCGCTAGTTTTGACGTGAAAAAAACATTAGTTGACGAAGGAAACTCGGCAAACATCCTCCATGTCCAAGTGTTGAAAGAACTAGGCAAGGGCCTGACAGATCTAACACCGGTATACTTCCCACTGGTAAGCTTTGTTGGAACATCAACTTACCCATTAGGGATGATAACGCTACCGATGAGACTGGGACAAGGATGGAGGCATATACACATCAATGTGAACTTTGTCATAGTTGAGCACTTAGGTGCTTATAATGGTATCCTTGGAAGGACAACTATCTATCCAAATATATAGTAGCGTCCACAGCTCATCAAAAGCTGAAGTTCCTAACTCTGCATGGAATAGGTGAAGTATTGGGAGACAAGACATCAGCACAAAAATGCTATGTCAATGCCATGAAGAGAAAGGCGCAACAGGGTGCAAGCGTTGCTATTGTGTCAAAACCAAGCAAATGGAAAAAGCCTCTACAAATTTGGAAGAAGTGGAGTGCAATCAAGAAGTGGGCATGCAGGAAATCCCAACACTTAACAACTGAGCTATAAATTCTGGGTAAAGACACAAATCCAGGTCACAGAAACACAAGAGATTTCGACACAACGAAGTTGGGAAGACCAACCTGAAACAACTGAAGAACGCCGGGAAAGGAGAATCAAAATTTAAAACGAGTAAGGGATCTATCTCGTCGATTACATTTGGCAGCGCCCGGGAGAAACAATACGAAGCTACTTTGCAAGATTCGCAAAAAATACTGCCCCGCTACATGCAACAAAAGGAGAGGTCATCAGAACCTTCTTCAAAAACTTGAGGATATCACATATAGAATACTTTGGTGACATGAACGCAATCATGATGATAAACACAATGCGAGAGTTGCGTAGGAAGCTAGATGAAGCAATGAAAAGATAAAAGGATGAGTTAAAGGCTTGCGATCTCATGGCTGAAGAAGAAGCCAATGAAGTGTTGGAATACTCCCATTCCACAAATGAAGAAGAAACCAACGAAGAGATGGAAAACTCCAACTCTACGAACGAAGAAGATGCTGTGTTTGCCAACCTAACAGGAGCCAGAGTTGGGATCATACCGTTGAACATGAGTCTGGAACAATTGCATAATGAGTGACTGTGGTACCTGATACCACCCACAAGCAGGGAGGATCGAGCTTTTGTAGGTAGCAACACAACTCAGTGGTGTCAACACCACGAGACATGGGGGCACCATACGAACAACTGCATGAGATTCAAAATTGAAACAGAATACCTAGGCATGTAAGTATGGGCATGTGAGTGTCTCCATACTTAGTCTCCGCCTATTGGGATTGGTTTCCTCCTCATTACTTGGTGGAAGAGACCATAACTGCTGACATGGTTAGTGCAGCGAGTATGCGTGTATAGCAAATACATGTGTAGTCATGTAAGAGTATGTACGTAATATAGACGTAAATGATGACATGTATGCAAACATGGTATACACGTGTATGTGAGAATACGCGCGATATGTAATGACATTAAATTAACGATGTGAACATGGGAATATATATACAATGATATGAGTGTAGATGTATGCGCAACAGGGTTGCGGTAACAGGCACATGCCATGTATATGCAAACGTGCATATGTAAGTATGGATATTTAAGCATGGGTGTGTTCTAAAGACTCATGAAAAGAGTTAGAGGAATTAAGGAGAGGTAAACCTTCACCCTCACACTATACTGAGGAGTGTGTTATGGATGCGCAGGACCTGAGATTGCGGGGCGCCATGCATCTGCCTCATCGTTGACGAACGCCTCATAATAAGAGTATGTTCATAAAGTATATGTCGAGATACGAGGCCTTATAGCGACGTGGCCGTGTATGCGCATGTATGAGCCGTATAGGCGCGTAGATCATATAGGTGAATGTAGGTGCTAGCTCGAACCATAGGCGTACTAGCCCTTTAATTGCGAGGTGTTAGGCCTCCGACGTGTTGTCGATGAACGTCCCATGATAGACATGTGTTGGGTCGCGCAGACGCGCGTAGTGCCGTGTAGGCTGTATAAGTGTCGGGACGAGACCCTTACTGACATAGAGTTGCCCCCGTATAGAGGATGTTCGCTATGTAGTAGTTGTGAACTTAGAAGTCCGTAGGTGTGGATTTTCCCCCGCAGTTGGGTTGTTCGCCATGTAGCTGTCTCGGACGCGGGGTGTTGACCCTTGTGCCAACTGGTACTTGGGTTTTCTAAGGTTGGGTGCATTCAGCGACTTCTACTTGATGTTTCTGAGGTAGGGAGAAGGCCAGAGGTCGATGAGGTGACGTACCCTTCCATGTCGTTGGTCAGGGTCGGCGAGGCGACGTGCCTATCCATGTTGTTGCCGCTACCTGGCATTTTCAAGGTAGAGTGCATCCTGCGACCGCTACTTGGTTGTTGATATGTTGGTGTGACGCACAAACGTGGAATATTTTTGGCGATTTGCGGACATAATAGCCACTTAGAGGTGTGTGGACATGATAGCCACTTCATGAAATGCGGACATCATAGCCGCATAGAGATGTGTGGACATGATAGCCACTTGGTGTATCCGTTAGGTGTTTTGTATGTGAGGTGGTAGATCTCGCATTAACATGTCAACGCGTGTGCACGATGCTGCGCTGGGTGTCTCCGTACTTAGTTTTTGAATAGGAGGTGTAGCTTCTCCTTCTTGGTGCGTTGACGCACGCGTGCTGCACTTTGCATCTCTATACTTAGCTTTCGAACGGGAGGTGTTGCTCTCCCTCTTAGAGCGTTGATGTGCGTGTGCTCTATGTTCGGTATGGTAATCCCTGCGAATCTCGCAAGCTGGCGATCTTAGAGTAACCGTGTTACACTATGACTTCTTACGACTTCTTGTTTATAGGCCGTTCTTCTAATGTGACGAATCACGTTGTTGCTGTTGCAGACACTCCACCTCGTTCCAAGACCAAAAGAGCTGACTCCGAGGTGCGTCCCTCGAGCGATCCCTAGTGGTCGAAATCTGGCAGTGGTGAGGCGTCGAACATTAATGGTCAGGCTCGCGCGCCTGCTATGTCTACCCCCCGGTCGAGGGACCGGACCTTGGATGAGTAGTCTCCTCATAAAGTTGTGTATGTTGCCTTTATTTTCTTGCTATACTATTATGTTTCGGCCTTCTTATTTATCTTTGTGTGCGTTCATAGGTATTGCGCCCCTTATCGCGCTCACCTGGGCTGACTTGGTTCGTCCTGCCAAGGACGCTATCACTAGTGGGGAGTGGGCACCCTTTGCTTGTTGGGGGGCCACGTTTTGCCGAAGGTGCTCGCTTGACTACTCCAGAGGTGGGAGTACGTGTGTTTCCACAGATTATTCCTCTTGTCGATTGAAGGGTTCGTCCCAGCGAACCTGAGGATGCGCACTCGTATGCTGAGGGTGCGATGACATGTCTTGCGCCTGAAAGTATTCATCCTTACTCTTTCATAACTTGTCCTTCGTCTTTTGTGATTTAACTCACGGAAGAGAATAAGGAAATTTAGAAGAAGTGCGACATCGTTTGTCGCGAGCTGGCAAGCGCGAAGGAGAAGGCACGCTTCTTGGATTCGTAGGTTGCTGACATGGAGGCGGGAACCTCATCTCGTAAGGTTCGAGTTGTTTTACTCGAGTCTGATGTTGTTGCTCTTGATAAGAAGGTTGATGAGGATAGCAAGGCGCATGGCCTTGCCTTGTAAGCTGTGGAGGAGAAGGCCTATGCAGCAAGCAAGGTTGATGGTGTGGAGGAGTACAAAGACTCGGAGTCCTATAGGACTGAGATTCGGGCAGATGCTGACCACCTGTTGTACGACTCCTTCGAGGGCTTTATTGAACAAGTATATACTGTTGACCCCGATTTTTGCTTTGATCAGTTGGGTGTATATGCCACGTTTTACACTTGTAGATTGGCCCCCGCAGTGGGGGTGTTCGCCATGTAGCTGTCTCGGACGCGGGGTGTTGACCCTTGTGCCGACTGCTAGGATTGTTCCCCCGTCTGTTGTGGCGAATGCCCACCAGATTTCTGAGGCGCCTGCCCTTGAGGTTATTGAGGCGGATACCCCCGAGGACGTTGAGGTGACTGCCTCCTGGGGTGTTGTGGCTGATATTTTCCAGTATGAATTGGTATTTGATGATGATTGTGAGTTGTGTATAGTGGTGGGGGCTCCTCTGGATGAGGTTGTAGCCGATGCATGCGGTGATGCTGATGTTATTGATGTTCCTGACGTGGTGTCGGGTTGATCGTTTGTTTCATATTGAACCTTTGTACATAGTTTTGGTTCCCCGTGTCGGGTTGAGGTTGCACTTGGGGTGTTGTCCCTTTGAACCTTTTATGCTTATGTTTTGATGCTTGACTTTGTCATATAAGACCTGTCATGAATAGTTTAGTAATGCGTGATAACATGGTAGTAATATTTCATACCTTTGCTTTCATGATTGTCCATGTGGTTTGGACTATAGAGTAGAGTTGAAAGTCGTCCTCTTGTTGGATGTAGCATCCGTAGTTTTTGTTAGGAGACATATGTTCCTGCATTGCGTGCCCCTCTTGGTTATACCAAGGGATGGCGAAATGGATATGTGTTGTATGCTTGCCGTATTTTATGGGTGGTAACGCGCTAGACTTTAGAGTGACGCTTAGCATTTATGGGTAGTAATGCGTAAGGCCCTTGTCCCGGAACTTGGCATTTATGAGTAGATATGCACAAGACCTTAGAGTGACCCTTGGCATTTATGAGTAGTAATGCACGACGCCATTTTCCCAGTACTTGGCATTTATGAGTAGTAATGAACAAGACCCACACATATACGTGAACGTGTCGTCTCGACAAGGTGAGACCTTAGTTTTTACCGTCTCTTAGTCTACTCTAAGGCGATATTGTCACAAGAAGCTACTTGTTAGTTTGGTGCGTTTTTCCATCCGTTAGTTGGGAATACCCCGCGTAACGTTGTTGCAAGGCGTTCTGTTGGCTAACCCGATTACTTGCCCTGGATGCTAGTAGGCCTCCACATTGTTAGTCAAAGGGGCGTGACAGAGGTTGTGTAATACGCCTTGTAGTTTATACCGTCTTTTGGGCCATTCCAAAGCAACGTTGTAGCAAGAAACGACTTGCCAATTTTGAAAGTTTTTTGATTCGCTACTTTGGTACCCCCGTTATAGCGTTGAGGCGAGGTGTTCCTTGGCTAGTCCTTGTACTGCCCTTGCGATGCTACTACACCTCTAGCTGGTTATTCCAGGGGGCTGTACAAGTTCGCTACACGACTTGTAGGTTTTTCCGTCTCTTGGGCCATTCGAAGGCGAGGTTTGTGGCAAGACACTACTTGCTTGAGTGAAGTGTTTTATTTACTTTATTCGTTCACTGGCGAGATAACGTTTTACAAGACTCGACTAATATGTTTAGTGAGTTTTTTCGCTGCGTTGTGCGTGGCGGCGATGGTAGGATACGCTCCTACCGGCGTAGAAAGTTGGTACGTAATAATGAACGCTACTTGTGGGTAGTAGTAGGTTCTCACGAGGTTTCCCTCGTAAAGAGGACGTCGCACCATGTTTCATGGGGTTGCCCTTGTATAGAGGATGTCGCGCCATGTATTGTGGGGGTGAATCACACCCAAGTGTTTAGTAATCTATACTATTGTGTCATTTTCCTCAGTAAGATGTCATGGGGTTGCCCTCGTATAGAGGATGTCGCACCATGTAGTAAATGATTACCTCTTGGTTGAAAAATCCAAGGAATGGTTGTTGTAATCATAGGGTTGCCCCCGAGCGGGGATGTCGCGCCATGTTATTTGTAAGTAATCCTTAGAAAAATTTCCATGATGTAGTTGTATAGAGTATACATAATAGATGTCGCTGATAGAAATGTATTGAGTGCTCGTTGTTGACGTCGAGTATTGACATGTTGGCGGTGTATGATATAGGCCGCTTGTTGTGTTTAGCGTGATAGCTTGTATCGCTGATGCAAGTTGTATGCATAGAGTCCACTATTTGGTATGATTCTAGAGTGTGGAGTGTGTGAGAATAATGTACCTACGAGAATACATTAACTTCATTATATAATTACAATGTTTGCAATATGATAGGGAATAGATGAAGTTCTATGGTCTCCTTCAATTAGTATATTTATTTAAGCTTTTGTATGAATACTCCCTTTGGTTGACGACGCATGTTAAGCATAGAACTTTTCAAACGTTCCCAGCTGCATGTGTTTGCTAATGTATCGCTGTTTGCGTTCTTCAGTCGATGCGCGTTGTTGCATCCATGTTGTGCTGCGCATATGTGTGTGCGATCGCTACTTGATGTTGCTCCCAAGGTGACATCCAATGTATGTGGTGAGTATTCTTTAAGATATTGTGACGACATCGTTCAAGATGTGTATGCGACCATTATTTGATGTTATTTCTAAATAGTGTCCGGTGTTCGATGCAAGTGATATATATGTCACTTCTACTTAGCTTGGATGCCTAAGTAGAGTGTTCATAGATAGAGAATTCCAGAGAGTGTTGTATACAACCTCCACCTGGTGTTGATATCTTGGATTGAATCCGTATAGGATGTTGTGGTTGTTTTCCTCGTATGTGGCTTCCTCTTAGGAAGAGTGGTGTTGCGTGTTCGCGTGTTCGTGTGACCTTTCCTTTATGAACTTCTTCCCAATAGTTTGGTGGGGTGACAAGCACTTGTTCGTTCAGTGCCCCCCAAGTCACTTGGGAGTCACATCATTTATATTTATTCGGGTGCGATGAGTATCTCTTGTAAGTAGGATACCGCTAAACCCTTGTAATAGTCGTAGTTCCCGACGTGCCCCCGTTCATGCGACGAGTGTTGGCCATTTACCTTGGTGACTGCTGTGTGGCAACGCCCATTCTTGAGGAGGATTTGTAAATTCCCTCCATCCTATTCCTTGCATTTTGACGCAAGTGTATTGTTGGTGGGATTGAGTAGGGGTAACTATTCCCAGCTTGGATGCGTGTCTCGTTGTGGTGAGAGGCATTGGTACGCTTTGTGTCGAATTTGCGCGTTCTTATGATTCTTCATGGTTTGTACCCTCGTCGTGGCTATGACTTGTAGCTTAACTTCTTTTGAAGTTGTGCTTTTCTTACGGATGTATACGTGGTTGAGGAATGTCGAAATGACAAGGTCCCCCGCTTTTCCTTTTGTTGTTATCAGGTGTAGTGCTTATGTTACCTTAAACATTCGCATTAGGCCGCACATGCCTGGGTAAGTGCGTGTAAGCATATGTACGTGCGCGTAGGCACATGTAGGTGCGCGTAGGAACATGTAGGTGCGTGTAGGCACATGTAGGTGCGCTGGATTGTCTGGGGACTATCCATCCATGTTAGAGTCGCCTCCTTCTTATTTGCTCAGCGAAGAAGTATTATGTACGATATCGGAGATAACTATGTCATCTTTAACACGTGATGGGTTTGGCACAGATGTGCGTATAGCGCAGGAGTCGATAATATTGAATAACGTTCCGAACTAGTGATGGGGTTTTCACGGCCCCCGTTTTTTTTACCGCGATGTGATGTTTGAAGAGTTTGGACTCCTTCATAGAGGTGTAATCAGCGCATGCCCCCGGTTGGGGATTGACGAGCAAATTAAGGATTTTGCGCGGTCGCGGCGCATTGAGCAGTTGTGTCGAAATTGGATGATGATAATTGTTCCGATTACATGTTTCCTTCCCTTAGTGGGGTTTGGAATCGTTGTCATTGCTCGTTTCGTCTGTCATGGGTGGCCTTGTATACCTTCTGTTTTGTTTCTGTGATGTTGCGCGTTGTTTGCGCGTTGGTTGGTGCACCTTGTCCTTCTGGGTTGTCACTATGTCTGGCGTTGGATGCAGCTTGTTTAGGTAATGCGACTAAATTCGTGTCTTCCCCCTTTGTGTTCGCTTTTACTCGCTTGTGATGGGCATGCTAGCGGGCGTCTTGGGGATTCGCATTGTTGCTCCCACCATAAGGTCTGGACTATGTCGTCTTATTTCAGCGGTAGCGATCCCTTCGCCGAGCCGGAGTGATCACGACACGTGGAAACTGTTGGTCGAATGTCGATGGTTGATGGTAATATGTGCTGCAAGTGTGGCAGTGTTAGTGGTGATAGTAGCGATTGTTGCTGCCTTGGTGCACACTGTTGTAGGGGTGGCGGTAGACACATTCCCTATAGCGGTGGTTACGACGTCAGAATAGCGCGACGTGGGTTGGTGTAGTGCTCCAGTGTTGTTCTTTGGATGTCTCTGTGCTAGACTATGCATCTCCTGTTGGGTGGCCTCTATGAATGTCAACGTTTAGATTGGTGCATCATCATGTTGGCGTTCTTGAGAATGTTACATCTTCTAGGACGCATATGCTTCCCTTGCCTAACACCACCATGTATGACGTATATGTTTGCCATATAGCTGTTGCTGGTAAGCGAGAGATTGTTCGTCCGAATCTCGCGGACGAAGCCAAAATTTTGGATCCTGACTCTTTGCGGGTCGTTGACTCGAAAGTCGTCGGGTCCTTGAAGTGTTGTGTAGCTATGCTAATGGGTATTTTGAGCCCGTGGATGTCCAACAGTCAGGATGTTGGACTGTCGGAGAGTAGGAGGGTCGGAGCGTCGGACTGTTGGACTGTCGGAAATTCGGAGCGTCGGACTGTCGGGGACTTGCAAGCCCTTGAAATGACTAAGTGTTTGAATGTCCTGTAGTGTCTGCACGTGCGTGCACCTTGCAGAGTATGTGCATATACGCGCCTTGCAGAGGATGCGCGTATACGCGCCTTGCGGAGTATGCATATGCGCATGCCTTGCACTGTAGGTGTGTATGCATATGCACATACTCTGCACATGTCCGAGTACGTGCGTCTCCGTATACCTACACAAAGGGAAATATCGCACACCACGCAAGGGGGGGTGGAGTACGATGAACCCTCTCCGATGCTTAAATTAGACATCTTAGAGAGAGAAAGCTAGAGAGAAGTCAGAGCTTCCGCATCAACTTAGTTCTTAAATGAATGATCAAGGCACCTATTTATAAGAAACCTTGGAATCAGACCGGGTTTTGAATGCTCCAACGTCGGTTTAGTGTAAAATACGAACCATGCGTGGACGGGAGTAAATCTGACATCGGGGAGGTCCGATCGTGTAGTGTATATGTAAGGGTTTACGCGTCACCGAGAGGGACGGTCCGGAACACACCGGGGTATCGCGAGACCCCGGTGTGATCCGGGTTGTCGGGAAAATCTGGAGGTTCGGATTGTCCCACAATCGAACGCGCACGCGCACGTCTTGAACCTTTTCCAAACTTGCGGATAAATAATTTGAAGCCGTCGGTGGGTTTGATGTGTAAACGAAGTCCGAGTAATATAAAATGAACCTGAATCAGATGTATACCCATCAAGTATCCTTGCATTTACATTTCCAAGAATGAACACCCTATGTGGAGAAACTATCTAGTAGATGGTAGCATTTTTATATTTTCTATGAACAAACCTAAACAAAAATCTTGGGACTCCGCATTGTAAATACAATGAATGACAAGTTTATGAATATTTTTGAAATGACATGTCTTATGTCATTCAGACCCTACTAAGGAAAAATCACTAAGTACTGGCATCTATACAACAACGTGTGTTGGGACCCAGACTCGACGGGGTGTCGGGTCCTGGTATGAATGTACTGCGGGTTGTTGGTATACCGGGTTGACACACGTATCCGTATGCGCGCACCTTCTTATACATGCACAAAGGGCAATATCGCACATCACGGAGGGGGGGGGGGTGGAGTGCGATCCGATGCTTAAATAAATAATCTTAGAGAGAGAAAGCTAGAGAGAGGTGAATGCTCCTTAGCCAACTTAAGTTATGAAATAGTTTGGTAGATTCCCTTAAATAGGGGCATGTCGAACCCAAACCCGGTTTTGAACGGTCCGACGCCGGTTTAGTGTAAAACGTTAATCGTGTGTGGACGGGAGTATAGTTGACATCGAGAAGGCTCGCACGTGTAGTATATATTTAAGGGTTTGTGCATCACCGAAGGACAATCCGGGCCACACCGAGATGTTACGACAATCCGGACGAGTCTTTGGTTCGGAACGTGTACGCGCACGTTTCGAACCGTTTTAAGCTCGCGGGTAAATAATTCGAAGTCGTTAGTGGGTTTGACGTGTAAATGAAGTCCGAATGTAAAACGAACCCGAATCGGACGTATACCCATCATTTGCCGCCGAGTCAAGTAGTGGCGTGGCCCTTGCTTGACTCTATTTTCGATAGAGTATACGTTCGATTTAAACTCGGGTGTTACCTCAAGGTGGACTAACTGTCCGTTGGCGCGTGGGCATCAATGTCGTGTATCCCTCCTTTTGTTTAACAAGAGCGACTATAACTGCTGACATGGTTAGCGCAGCGAGTATACGCATGCAACATATACATATGTAAAAATGTAAGTCTATGTATGCAACATGAGCATAAATACTAACATGTTTGCGGACATGGTAAATGTGCGTATGTGAGCAGACGCGTGGCGTTTAATGTTATGAAATTAATCATGTATTTATGGGCATATATATATGCGATGACACATGTATAAGTATATATATGTCGGGATTATAATAATAAAAATGTGACATGGATATGGAAACGTGTGTATGTATACGTAGACATGCGTATGACCCGCGGGTATGTAATCATGTGTATATTTTAGGGAATTCCCCCAAAAGAGTTAGAAAAAATTTGGGGAGGATAGAATATTACCCACATGTATATATCAGGGAGTGTGAATGTAAACCATTTCATACTTAATCTCCACAAATTAGAGTGGTCTCCTCCATTTTCCTTGAAGGGTAAGTAATATAGCATCCAAGTCACTCACCAACAGACCCACTCACCACCGGCCGGCCACCACTCGCCGACGGCAGCGGGCAACAGCGCAGCGGCGGATGGCTGCGATCGTGGGCGGCGGACGGCGGCATTTGAATTCCGGCGGCCGTAGCATAATGATGCTTGTAGTCATAGTTGAGTTTTATATCCACCATTGTGTGTATGTATTTTATCTACATATGTCCTGCACTTGTTAGAAAATATATGAATATAGGTGTTAGTGCTGTGAATATATTTGCACTAATTACCTTAGATATTCGCATTAGGCCGCGTATGCGGGGTAGGTGCATGTAAGAAATGTAGACACGCGTGAGCACGTATAGGTGCATGTAAGCACATGTAGTTGCGTATAGACACATGTAGTCACGCGATAGCACATGTAGGTGCCCGCGGGTACATATGTGCGCGTAGGCATACGTAGTTGTGCGTAAGCACATGTAGACAGTACAAGTGTTCGGACGATGCCTTACTGACATAGAGTTGACCCCGTATAGAGGATGTTCGCTATGTAGTAGTTAAACACTTATAGGTTTGTAAGTATGGTGTTGCCCCCGGGTAAGGGACGTTCGTTGCATAGTAGTTATCGACGCGATGGATGTACGCGCATGTGTTGAGTGGATTGTTGTTGTATCATTGCAGGAGTTGTAGTGCGGAGTACTGGCGCGCCCATCTCTATGACTACCTTCTTGACTTGTTGGATTTGTTAGGATGAGTAAGTTTCACATTCCCACTCCTTTAGTTACTTATTTTCCCGATTCAGACTCTGAGTTAGAGTCTTGGGAGTCATCTGAGCCGGGTATTGAGAACGACGTGTATTCTTCTTCCGATTCGGAGACCAACTCGGAGTCTGGATATTTACTCCAGACCTTTGCTGGTAATGTGTTGGATCGTAAAGACTATCGGCGTTACGTGGAGCGTTCTGGACTTTGTCCATTGGTAGAGGCGGTTTTTCCACTTGACATTATCCCTGATGCTACTGCGGGCATGCCTACTGTGCCTCCAGCTGAGATGTCAGTTGTGTACACATCTCAGATTCGAGAGGGCTTGCATTTACCCTATTGTCGTGACTTGCACAGATTATGCCGCTATTATACGACATCTCCTCTTGATCTTGCGCTCAGCGGTACAAGGTATTGAGTTTGTTTCCGGGTGATATTCCATCATAAGTCATGGCGTTCCTCGACCTTGATTTTCCGGTGTTTCTTCCAACTCCTGCGTCCAGATTCGTCTGGCTTATGTTATATTTCCATCCGTTGGCCTTTGATTAAAGGGAAAGACTTCTCCAAACTTGGATTGGGAGAGGTAAAGTGGGATATTGGCCTTCGCTTTGTGACTGCTGTCGACCGTTCAAGGGGGCATTTGAAGAAACATTACTTATTCACCAATGACCTTGGGGTGACTTGGCCCATTAATCGTATTAGTCGACCTAATCCCGTGCTGACTTTTTCTGAGTTTTCCTAGTTAGACAAGGCGGCTATGAAGATGATATATCGGGCACATAAGGCGAGTACTTATAGGGCCTTGTCTCGTGTGTCGGAGCGAGAATTGCGCGAGGCTGGGATCTGCGCACCTCCTTCTATATGTTATCAACCTTTATAACTTTATTACATTGTGATGTAGGCTGGCTTCATGGGAAAACCTCGCGCTTGCAGGCGAGTCTTCAGGCTGGTGCTACTACTCCCGTGCGAGGTGGTCGCTTAGATGTTTCGGCTGCACTCTAAGGCATGCAGCCCGGACGAGGGAAGGGCACCGCAGGTAAGTTGCGTTTTTGTAAAGTAATTTTTTCTCACATATGTTAAGTGTCATTGCTCTTATCTTGCTTCGCTCTTGCTTGCAGGTCGGTCCCCGCTTGTGACAGAGCGTGTTGTTGCAGTCGCTGATACTCCGCCTTGGCCTAAGGCGAAGCGTCTCGACTACGGAGTTCAGACTCGAGCGACCCTAAGCGCTCGAATTCAGGAATTTTCAAGGCGTCGAAGACTCCTTCTCTTAGCAAAGGGAAGGATGTTGGAGGTCAGGCTCGTACACCTTTTATGTCTGCCCCCATGTCGGGGGACCGGACATCGGAGGAGGAGCCTCCCCGCGCAGGTGTGTTGTTTGACTTTACTTCATTGCTACACTTTTTATATTTAGGCCTTCTTGTTTATTCTTGTGTATGTTCATAGGAATTTCTCCCATTGTTGTGCTTACTCGAGCTAACTTGGTTCGTCCTGCCAAGGACGCTATCACTGGTGGGGAGTGGGCACCCACGTTTTTCTAAGGAGGCCAGCTTGACTACTCTCGAGGTGGGAGTACATGTGTTCCAGCAGATTATTCCTCCTGGCGATCGAAGGGTTCGTCCCAGCGAATCTGAGGATGCGCACTCGTATGCCGAGGGTGCACTGACATGCCTTGCACCTGTGAGTATTTATCCTTACTCTTTTATAAGTTGTATGCATGTTTGTGTTGTTGTTACAACTTGTTTGTCGTTGACCTCTGTGTTACTCTTATAGGTTGCTATCCAGATGGCGAACCTTTCCTCCTTTCTAATAGAACTCCCGGAGGAGAAGAAGGCACTCATGGAGAAGTGCGCATAGTATGTCGCGAGCTGGCGAGCGCGAAGGAGAAGGCTTGCTTCTTGGATTTGAAGGTTGCTGACTTGGAGGCGGGAACATCCTCTTGTCAGGCTCGAGTTGTTGCGCTCTAGTCTGACGTTGTTTCCCTTCAGAAGAAGGTTGCTGATGATAGCGAGGCGCATAGCCTTGCCTTGCAGGCTGTGCAGGATAAGGCATATGCAGAAGGAAATGTTGATGGCGTGGTGGAGTACAAGGATTCGTAGTCCTATCACCCTGATATTCGGGCAGGTGCTGACGATCTGATGTATGACTCCATCGAGGGATTTGTTTAACAGGTATATACTGTTGCCCCCAATTTATGCTATGATCAGTTGGGTATATATGCCACGTTTTCCACTGGACATGTGGCTGCCTTGCGTCTTAGAGACGGGATTGTTCCCCCGCCTGCTGTGGCGAATGCCCCCTAGATTGCTAAGGCGCCTGCCCTTGAGGTTGTTGAGGCGAATGCCTCGGAGGATGTTGAGGCGATTGCTCGGAGATGCTGTGGCTGTACCCGCCAGTATGAGTTGGTATTTGATGATGATGGTGAATTGAGTGTAGTTGTGGAGGTTCTTCTAGTTGAGGATATTGTTGAGGCATGCGATGATGCTGATGTTGTCGATGTTCCTGACGTGGCGTCGGGTTGATCGTTGGTTTCATATCAAAACTTTGTATATAGTTTTGGCTCCACGTGTCGGGTTGAGGTTTCACTTGGGGTGTTGTCCCATTGAACCTTATATGCTTATGTTTTGATGCTTGACATTTTCATATAAGACATGTAGCAATATTTCATGCCTTTTCTTTCATGATTGTCCATGTGGTGTGAACTATAGAATAGAGTTGAGACTCGTCCTCTGATTGGATGTAGCATCCGTAGTTGTAGTTAGGAGACATATGTCCCTGCGTTGCGCGCCCCTCTTGGTTAAACCAAGGCATGGCGTGATGAGTATGTGGTAGACACAAGTGTTGTATGCTTGTCGTATTTCATTGGTAGTAACGCGCAAGACTTTAGAGTGATGCTTGGCATTTATGGGTAATAATGCGCAAGGTCATTGATCTGGTACTTGGAATTTATGAGTAGTAATGCGCAAGACCATTGTCCTGGTACTTGGCATTTATGAGTAGTAATGCGCAAGACCCACACTCACACGTAAATGTGTCATCTCGATGAGGCGAGACATTAGTTTTTACCGTCTCTTAGTCCACTCAAAGGCGACGTTGTCACAAGACGCTACTTGTTAGTTTGATGCGTTTTTCCATCTGTTAGTTGGGAACACCCCGCGTAACATTATTGCAAGGCGTTCTGTTGGCTAACCCAATTACTTGCCTTGCGATGCTAGTACGCCTCCACTTTGATAGTCAAAGGGGCGTGACAGAGGTCGTGTAATACGCCTTGTAGTTTATACCGTCTTTTGGACAATTCCAAAGAGACGTTGTAGCAAGACACTACTTGCCAATTTTGAAAGTGTTTTATTTTCCGTACATTGGATACCCCTGCCGTATCGTTGTTGCAAGGCGTTCTGCTAGCTAATCCAGTTACTTACCTTGCGATGCTACTTCACCTCTACCTGGTTATTCCAGGGGGCTTTACAAGATTGCATTGCACGACTTGTATTTTTTTCCTTCTCTTATATGATTCATTCCAAGGCGACGTTGTGGCAAGACACTACTTGCTGAGTTGCAGTGTTTTGTTTCCGTTACTTGTTCACAGACAAGATAACGTTTTACAAGACTTGACTTGTAGGTTTAGTGAGTTTTTCGCTGCGTTGTGCATTGCGTCAATGGCAGGATACGCTCCTGCCGGTGTAGAAGGGTGGTACGTAATAATGAACGCTACTTGTGGGTATTAGTAGGTTCTCATGGGGTTTCCCTCGTAAAGAGGATGTCGCACCATGTTTCACGGGGTTGCCCTCGTAAAGAGGATGTCGCACCATGTAATGTGGGGTGAATCACGCCCAAATTCTTAGTAATTTGTACTGGGTTTCATAGTCCGGAGTAAGATGACATGGGGTTTGCCCTCGTAAAGAGGATGTCACACCATGTAAATGTGTGGGGTTGCCCTCGTATAGAGGATGTCGCACAACGTAGTTGTGTGGGGTTACCCTCGTAAAGAGGATGTCGTGCCACGTAGTTGTGTGGGGTTGCCCTTGTAAAGAGGATGTCGCACCATGTAGTAGATGATTCCCTCGGTTGAAAAATTGAATGAATTGTTGTTGTAATCATGGGGTTTCCCCCGACCGGGGATGTCGCACCATGTTACTTGTAGATAATCCTTAGAAAAATTTCTAGGATGTAGCTGTATAGAGAAGTCATAATAGATGTCGCGCGAGAGGGCGTACTGAATGCTCGTTGTTGATGTCGATTATTGACATGTTGGTGGCGTATGGTATAAGCCTTTTGTTGTGTTAAGCGTAATAGCTTGTACTGTTGGTGCAAATTAAATGCATAGAGTCCCCTACTTGGTGTGATTCTAGAGTAGGTAGTGTAAGAGAGTAATGTACCTACAAGAATACATAACTTCATTAGTTTTCTTGGCGTATTTACATTGCTTGATAGATGAGGTCAACTGATCACCATTTGTAAATAGCCTAATGAAAGCTTAAACAACTTAGAAAAGTAAGCTTAAAAGTAGATAGATGCATAAAGCTTCTTGTGACGCAGTGTTGAGGGATAAAGCTGCTTGTGACGCAGTGTTGAGGGATAAAGCTGCTTATGACGCAATGTTGTGGGAGGTATGTGTTTGCCACCTCCCCAGTAGGCATGTTCACGCGGCGGTATGATTGCGCGCCACGCACCCTTTGAGTGCTCCGAAAGCAATCAATTATTCAATCTCAATTCTTAGCATGATGCAGTTGTTGGTGCTATGTCCCCAAGTGTTTTGGAACTTGTACCAGTGTGTGACGTCGGTTCCGAGAAACGCATTCGTAGTCACGTGCGGAGAGGGTAGCTTGTTTTGCAGGATGTTAATGAATAGCTTTTCAACCTCTTTGTCCAGATGAGTGAATGCATACTATGCAACATTGAGTTTGTTCCTGCTTGAACTTTGAAAGAATATCCCCCCCTCGCTTGTGGGTGGCTTGCTCCACCCGAGTTCTTGCTCACATCTGATTGCTCTTTCCCGCTTAGCCTTGAGGTCACTTATTTAATACTTGGTCCTCCAACCATACATCCTTCTGAGTAGGAGGAAGGATCGGGCATTCACGTTCTTGAAAAACGCGTTGATCACCTCCTCCCTCGTTGCATCCATGAGGGCTGCGTTCAGCGCGAAGCGCTTGAAGTATCCCAAGGTTGATTCTCCATTTCTTTGCTTAACGTCCCAGGCACTTTTGAGTGCAGGGACTAGCTAGTTGTTTTCCATGTACCCAGGTGCGTAGAGTTGTTTAAACCTCTCTTCCTCGACTTGGCGAGTGTCTTGTGTCTCGATTGTGCCCATCCTTATCATGGCGATGGAGAGTTGTTGCTTACGCCTTAAAGTGTTTATATAGCACTGTCGTGCTGCAGTTTGATCGCCCAATATCTCTCCAACATCGTTCCTTGTTGGGAACTTCATTTTTTGGTGTGCGGTTGATAGCACTATCTCGTAGGGATTGATCGTTGTTCTCCCAAGTATTCCATTGTATGCCCTCAGGGTTTCAACCACTACGAAGTTGACATTGATGTCAAGCTTCGTCCATCCTGAGCCCAGTGTTACTGGAAGAGTGATTGTACCCAAAGGTATGTCGCAGCGCTTGCAAAGCTTATAAGTGCGAATGTTCCTGGGCTTAAATCTTCTTTTGTGCGGCCGAGCTGCTCTGTTACCTTCATTGTTAGGAGGTCAGCGGAGCTTCCTCCATCAACGAGTACTCCCTTGATGTCGAAGTATGCGATAAGTACGGTAATGACGAGTGCATTGTCGTGGGAGTACACTATGTGCTTCATGTCTTCCTTGGAAAACATGATAACAAGATCTTCTTGCTCACCCCTTGGTCACTTGCCATATTTGGGATGTGTCTCTACCTGTGAGGCATAGGCGTTTCTTGCATGTGAGCCTTGGGCACCGGTAGCTGGTCCACCATGTATGACGTTTATCACACCATGCTTGGGAGGAGGTGGATTGTCATGCATCTTTTCTTTTCCCTTGTTCTTTTTGGAGAGTTCTCCTTGAGGCTTTGTAGGGATGTTGTCACCTTGATCAACAAAGTGTTTCAACTCCCCTCGCAGAATGACATTGTTGAAGCGCATTCTCAAAGTGAAGCAGTGGTTGGTGTCATGCACATTAACTTCGTGGTTTTCACACCACTTATCAGTTTACTTTCCCAAGGAGCCTTTTCGCCAAATGTTTGGCTCTTTCCAGAGATTAGTTTCCTTCATCTCTTTTAAGATCACCGTCATGGGTGCGTTTAGCGGAATGAGGTTTGCAACTTTTACCTCCTTTGAACGTTGGAAGTCGCCTTGGATCGGTCGTTTGGGCTGTGGTTGCCATTGCTTTTGCTGCTGATTTCCTGGGGATGCTTTGCTTGCTCAGCATTGTTGCTATTGTCTTTGTTGCGTGGAGTTTAACTTTGCCTTAGCATTTTTTCTGAACCTTTCAAGGTCCACGTATTCCTTCACACGCGAGGCTAACTCCTCCAGAGTTTCTGCCGAGCGTTTCAACAACTTTTCTCCCAAAGAAAAACCTAGGAGGCACAGGTTCCTTTTGAATGCTCTGATTATCTCCCCTTCAGACAGGTTTGTCTTGATGTCTACGTTGTACTGATTAAAACAGATGTAATAATCAGCTAGAGATTCGTCGTATTGCTGCTGCACATCATCCAGTGCGTTTGAGCCTTTGAGCAACATGCGCTCACCCATGTTCATTTGGATGTACTTATCTTTTAGGTATGGCCAGGAGCTAACACTTTCCTTAGGAAGGAACAAAAACCAGTGTGTCGGTGAACCTGTTAAGGTTTGCGGGAACGTGACCGCCACATGGTTTGGGTTGGTTGTTCTCCCCAGCAACGAAGCCTCGTGCTGCTGCACGTGCTCAATAGGATCACCCTTTCCAGAGTATTTTTCGATACTTATGTTGTTTAGGATTCCCAGAACCCTGTTAGGTTATGACATCTAGGTCAACGGGTGGTCGGCTTTGATCTCACTCCTTACTGGGGATGTGTGTGATCCGGTATTCCTGAGTTGCCCTGTCTTAGACTATGTCTTTCCTTCCTTCCTTCCTTCCTTTGCTTCTTCTCTCCTTCTATCCTGCAGAAGGGGCAGTACCAGACACGGAGGGGGGGGGGTGGTGCCTGTTGAACCCTCTCCGATGCCTAAGTCAGTATTCTTCTTAGAGAGATAAACTAGAGAGATGTCAGAGCAAAATAATCCAAATTGCCAAGATGATCAAATGAGTTGTGAAGGTGGGGTATTTATAGGCAACGGTGTCATTAAGGTGGCTTAATGACATCGTTAACCTTTAAACACATTTAATTATCCTTTAAACGCGTAATTAAGACCTTAGGATTCGGAGAAGGTAGGCGGAGTGGACCGAGTGTGGGAGTCCGAAAATGGTGCCGGGGCCCTTGGGGGGAGGAGAAATCCGACCCCCAAGGGTAGGGGTTGGGTGAGGGCACCCAACCCTTCCTAGGGAGGATGGGGTTGGCCAACCCCATCCCTCCTAGGAGAGATCGGGTTGGCCGACCCGATCTCTCCTAGGAGAGATCGGGTTGGTCCACCCGATCTCCCCTAGGAGAGATCGGGTTGGCTGACCCGATCTCTCCTAGGGGAGGTCGCGTGTGGCCACCCAACCTCACCTAGGTGAGTTTACCTTGGCCGGACGGGCGCTTCGGCCCCGTCCGAGCCGTTGATGTTCTCGCGAAGTGTTCGGTTTGAAGTTTCGATTTACAATCGGTAATGGGACGATAAAAATACAACGGTTTGGAAGTCAACGGGTTCAAATTGGGCGTATATCCATCACATGCCCCCGAGTCAACCAATGGCCTAACCCTTGATTGACTCTATTTTAGGATGGTATGACACGCGCAATTTGAAACCGGGATTTTACCTTCTTGTCTGAACGCTCGCTTACCCATAGATGCGTGCCTTTGACTCTGCCCCCTGCCTTATGAGATAG
Source organism: Clarkia xantiana subsp. parviflora (assembly GCA_036873135.1). Lineage (NCBI taxonomy): Eukaryota > Viridiplantae > Streptophyta > Magnoliopsida > Myrtales > Onagraceae > Clarkia > Clarkia xantiana. The sequence continues at coordinate 46,622,433 of JAPTYO010000008.1, forward strand.
AGGAATTGTAAACGTCAGAGTAGCACGGACGTGTGCCTAGGCATGCGTCCGTCTGAGGTAGGGGTAATAGACTTATCTTTGCTACAGGTGCCTACTCAAAAAATACACACTTGCACAGGGGTGTGATACGAATGCAACTAAGTGACTTATGCTTCAAATTCGTGCCGGGATTCTATCTAAGTGAGGAAAAATTTAATTTTGGCTAAAAATTTTCCTAAGTATGGAATGCTCAAAAATAAAACTAACTTGATAGTTTTTCTAAGTATGGAGATATACTTAGACATAGTTGAAAGGGATAAAAATGATGATTTTTCCTTGGCCCATAGATCTTATTTAAAGATAGATGGAGGGTGGTGATTAAAACCCCTTTAAAAAACCCTATCATCTTTTCAACATAGAGGAGAGTTAGAAAAATACCTCAAGGAGTCACCATAGCCACCATCTTCCCTCTTCACTCACCCTTGGAGAGCAAGAAAAATTTGAGAGCACCCCCAAGGTTAGGGCCGGCCAGAATTCCAGCGAGAGACACGAAATTCCGGCCAGCAGCTCCGGCGGGAGGAGACCACCAGCACGGGACGGAGGCGGCTAGTGGATTGGCGACTCGAGACGGCGACAAGACCTCCAGCGGCTGACGGACGGCGACGCGGCAGGATCTTGGCCGGTGGGGAACGGCGACCAGACGAGCAGCGGTGTCCAGAGGTTTCGACGGCGAGCTCGTCTCCGGCGGCGGCAGTGGAACGTCCGGCCAGGATTGTCGATAGCGGGACCAGGCAGCTCCGGCGTGGTCTGGGACGAATTCCGGCGACGGAGAGACGGCTGGGAACGACTCCGGCGACGACGGAATTGGAGCTCCGGCGAAGGGCTGATTCCGACCGACTTCGAAATTCGAATTCCGGACCCGTTTATCACATCGGGTCGGGTTTTCCGAAGGTCCGCTCTTTTCCTTTCCGTTACCGCGTAAAACGTTGATTTTTGAATTGTTGAGATTTGATTGCCGATGCTTGATTGCCTAAATTTGATTGAATGTGGGATTGCCGCGGATAGCCGTTGATAGATGTGGGTTTGGGGAAAAATGTTTGCCGGTTGTCCGGATATGGTTTCTTGTCCGATTGAGCTATCCCGATCTTGAATTTGACGTCGTACCGCCGTTGGTGTGTTAATCTTTGTTGGAGGGTATAACGGTAATTTTTTCCAAAACCCGACCTTAGGCTCGGATAAAATTATTCAACTTGGTTGTCGTGGTGTCCTTGGCTCATGTTGACTATCTTTGCTGAGTGTCTTTGGATCTTTGATTGTTGTCGTTGGTCGGGTGTCGGAATATTCCCAGTTCTTCGAAAATTTTTCTTGTCTTGATATTTGTCGTGTCGTGGCAGGTACTATACTCTTGGTGGTGTCCGCGCACACAGACTCTTCAGAGGCGTCGTATCCTCCGAAGGATGAGTGAGTTCCTTTCTCTTCCCTTTTGGTCGCATTACTTCCTTTCTTATTGCTGGCTTAGTGTCTTGACCTTCGTTGGGGTGTTAGTCGAAATTTGATTCGTACTTTGGGATTTCCTGCTACCTTTGCCTTAGGTCTTGCTACCCTGTCGGAGAACCATCTCACTAGGTCCGATTACAATGAACATGTTACCCTAGGAGATATCTGTCCCCTAGATGAGCCTCTGTATCCTTTTCTCCCCTCCTTGGGGAATACTCGCGAGACGGTGACGGAGCCTCCTATAGGGAAGGTCGCCGTGTACCCCTCCCAGATCCGATTCGGGCTGAGGTTGCCTTACTGTGACGAGCTTATAGAGTTGAGCAGGTTCTTCAGGATTTCTCCTGTGAACCTTGCCCCCAGTGCCCTTCGTGTATGGGTGGGCTTCCGGGTATTGTGCCATTGGTACTCCTGGAAGTACTCCCTCGCTCTATTTCGATGCTTCTACCGGTTCCAGTACCAGACGAAGGTGGGGTTTGCGAGTTTCGTAACTAGCCATCTGACCTTCAAGGATCCCCGATTTGCTGATTTCGGGTTGAGTGGGATCGAGTGGGATACCTCCCTCCGTTTCGTAGCCCGGAGTGACAATTCGGCCAGTCACTGGGCTAAGCATTACTTCTTCATTACGGATCGATACGTCACTTGGTCGGTCTTGAATGAGGATCGGTCTGATGGTTGGCCTGCTTTTGGAGAGTTCTCTTCAGTTGATTTAGAGACTATGAAGATCATTCACGAGAGCAACAGGACTCGGTCATACTGCCCCGTGTCCTTAGTGACTGAAACGGATCTTTACGAGGCCGGGATCAGTTTGACTCCTGACTCCGGGGGTTCGGTATGTCACTTGGTCTTTCTATCTTTATTTACCTTCTGCTCTTCCTTTGTAGGTTGGTTTCATGGAAAAACCTATAACGTGCAGGGAGCCCCTGTTGATCTGAGCAAGAGGAAGGCTCCTTCTAGTTCCGCTCTGAAGAAATCCCCCTTGCCTGGGAAGAAGGCTGGGGCCTCTGGTATGCTTTCTCCTATTTGCTTCTTTATGGTATAACTTATGTTTTCCTTATCTTGTTTTTCTTACCTTGCTAGGGCGCTCCCCCTTGGTGACTGAGAGGGTCGTCTCCGTTGGCAGAGATTCTGGACCTTCCAAGTCCAAGCCGCGGAGATCTGATTCTGAGGCCGGGGCCTCGGCTGCTAAGAGAAAGAAGGCCGCGGATCCTGCTTCGCCTACTGCTCGTCCTCCGACCCTATCTCGTGATAAGGAGATGGTGGTCGAAGAGGTTCCTTCCCTGGCTGACAAAGGGAAGCGACCTGCTGGTGGTGGTTCCCCTGCCCCCCAGCCGAGGGCACGGTCTTCAGGTATGATCTCTACCTTGTTGCTGATCCTTCTATGTTTATATTCTCCTTTGACTTGCTTTGCTTGTGTAGGTGGGCCTCCGACTTTAAGTCGGAAGGATTTCGCACGTCTTACTGATGAAGATGTTATTGGGTCTGAGTGGACTCCTTTCGCTGGTCTGAAGGAGTTCCACCTCGATAGCACCTCCTCTTTGCGGACTCCTGAGGTTGGTGTCCGCGTACTCCGCGGCGCCATCCCCCTTGGCGATCGTGTTGCTCCGCCCAAGTCTCCTGGGGAGACTCGGCGCTTTGTTCAGGGGGTACTTTCTCGTTATGCACCTGTGAGTTGTTCCTTGCTTTCCTCTTATTACTTTCATAATGGCTATCTTTCGGTTAGTCATCCCTTGTTTGAATTGTTAGGGTATGTCTGATATGGTGAACATGTCCTCGCTCGTGCTCGAGTTATCTGACGAGAGGAAGACCCTTGAGGACAGCCAGGTCTCTCTCAAGGCGGAGGTCGCCACTGCTGCTGAGAAGGCGCGATTATCTGATTTGAGGATGCAGGAGCTCCGGGACCAGGTGTCCTTGCTTGAGACCACTGTGGGCAGTTTGCGTCGGGAAGCTGAGGTTGCAGCGTCGCTCCATTCTGAGGAGTTACGGAAGTTGGAGGCTAAGTGTCGGGCGGAGGAGAGGACTGTCGCGGTGTCTGAGTACAAGGCCTCCTCTGCCTTCATTGCCGATTATAGCGCGCGTCTTACTCAGGAGATGAACCAGTTCGGTGAGTATCTGGTTGATCACATTTTCCGTATTGATCCTCAGTTCCCAGTTGGTGACCTTGGTGACTTCGGGCCATATGCCACTGGTTACATGGCTGTTCTGAGGGGTCAGGCTGCTGTTGCAGACGAGCCTGCCCCTGCCCAGGTGGATGCTACACCAGTGGAGATTGGTACCTCAGATTCCTCCTCATCATCTCTATCTGCCGGTGGTTCAGCTTCAGGGGGTGGGGGTGACTCCCCCGAAGGTTCTGACTGATGTGTTTATCTCATGTTATCCTTGTATATATCTACACTCCTTCTCCCCTTTAATGGGTTGAGTGTCTTTTGAAATTGTGGTGGTGTTTGTTGTTACTTTCCTTTGCCGTATTGTGTTGTTGACTACGTGGTTCGCTTGCCTTTACACTAGTGCTTCTCATGCTTTTGTATATATCGCTTTGGTTATGGGCTCTTCTCTTGGTGTGTTTCCTTTACTTGTCTTTCTTTCGTGTTTTCCTTCATGTCATACCTGCCATTTCATAAAGAAAAAACATTACTTGTTCTTCACATTACTTTACTTAGAAATTTCTTTCTCATGGTATCCTTCTGAGCATGGTGTGATGATCTCTTCTGATACCCCTTACACGGTATACGTTGTACTGTTAGACCAAAGATACGCTCTTGGTGGGCGTCGAAAACTGTTCACGAGACAGGCTCTCGGACGGCACTTAACGTTTCACAGGATAGGCTCCCGGAGGGCTCAGGTTAGACCAAAGATACGTTCCTGGTGGGCGTCGAACTGGTAGTTTGAAATCTACCTCAAGATACGCTCTTGGGGGCGTCGAACTGGTAGTGTTTTTTCTACCTCAAGATACGCTCTTGGGGCGTCGAATCTGGTAGGTTGCAAATCTACTTCAAGATACGCTCCTGGGGGCGTCGAATTCGTAGTTTTTGGAAACCACTCTCAAGATACGCTCTTGGTGCGTCGAATTCGTAGTGTAATAACTACTCTCAAGATACGCTCTTGGGGGCGTCGCAGGTCGTAGTATGAACACTACTCTCAAGATACGCTCCTGGGGGCGTTGAAGTTCGTAATTTTTGGAAACCACTCTCAAGATACGCTCTTGGTGCGTCGAATTCGTAGTGTAATAACTACTCTCAAGATACGCTCTTGGGGGCGTCGAAGGTCGTAGTATGAACACTACTCTCAAGATACGCTCTTGGGGGCGTCGAATGTCGTAGTATGAAAACTACTCTCAAGATACGCTCTTGGGGGCGTCGAACCTGTCATTGACTTGAAGTCATATCTGTGTAAGGATAACTTTGTGATTGTACCACAACATTCACTGGAAAATACTTTTGAGTAACTACTACTCCCTTAGGAGCATTCATGTTTTTGTACACTTGGGGTGCCTTGGTGCACCAAGACATCCTTTGTAGGAATAAAAGATAGTTGTAGAGTTGGAGTAACTTCGTGAGTTCTCCTTCTCCAAAGTTGTTTTTTTTTGAAAAGCTTGTAAAGCTGAAACATGGAAAATGCTAAATATGAAACTAAGGATATGGGGTGGTCACTGTGTCTGTTGCCACGTATTCCTTGAAGCCTCCATTGTAAATCATTTCTTCCACTTCCACCTTCAACACCATGCAGTTGTTGGTTTGATGCCCCCAGGTCCCATGGTATTCACACCAACCCTGTGCATCTCTTCCTAGGAAGGCCTTGCCTTCCTCCCTGCATGTTGGTAGCTCTTCCTTCAGGTGTTTGTGGAAAATTTCTTCTACGCTGATTGTGAGGGGTGTGAATGTGAAATTGACACATCCTCCCAATATGTCAGTGTCTCTTCCTTTCCCCGGAATTTCATCCAACTGCTCCGCTTCCTGTGCAAATGCCCTGTCCAGCTTATCCTTGAGCTCTCTCATTGTGCTCGTCATGACCATCTCATAGAGCCCTCCATATGCCCTGGATGAGTTTGGATGCATGTTTCTAATGAATGCTCTGACTGCTTCTCCCCTTGTGATGTCCATGTTGACACCATACTTGAAGAATCTCTGGAAATAGCTTGATATAGACTCCTGCGGCATTTTCTTGATATCATCTATGTAGCGGAAGCCTCTTAGGATGGAGTTCCTTGTTCTGTTCCCTATTATGGTGTCTGGCTGCCAAGGTATGGATGTCATCTTCACAGCCTTGCTCCTGTGTCTCCTTGTAGGCACTGTTTGAAAAAACTGCCCGCTCAAACGGAGTGTCACTCCACTCCTCCTCTTTCCTTGCCTTTGTCTCCTTCCCCTCCTTCTCCTGTCTTGATTGGCTCCTACCATGACTACAGCCACTGTGTCTGTCCCGTGTGATCCACGTCTCATTGAGTTGACGTAGCACTGCCTTGCGGTGCGTTGATCACCCAGGACCTCTCCAACTCCGTTCTCCGTGATGTACTTCAGCTTCTGGTGAACAGTGGATGGCACTATTTCATATGGGTTTATGGTTGTCCTTCCTAGGATCCCATTGTAGGCTCCCAGGCTTTCAACCACCAAGAAATTGACATTTACCTTCAGCTGGGTCCATCTTTGGCCCATGGTCACTGGCAGGGTTATCATCCCCAGGGGGTAACTTGTTGCCCCTGAGAAGCCAACTAGAGGGAAGTTGACTGGCTTGATGTCTGCTTTGGTTTTCCCTATCTCTTCCAACACTCTCAGGCTTAGGAGGTCAGCTGAGCTGCCCCCATCCACCAAAATTCTCTTTACATCAAAATTATCAATATCTATAGTAATAACTAGAGCATCGTCATGTGGAAAGACGATGTGGCTCTTGTCCTTCTCCGAGAATTCGATCTTCACTTCTTCTCCTTCTCTTGGCCTTTTTCTCCACCTTGGCACTGAGCTTAGCTTGGATGCATAGACCTCTCTTGCACTAGCAGTTGGGCCACCCGATGCTACTCCTCCATGTATCATATTTATGACTCCTTTTTTGTTGGGTGGAGGGTTGTAGTCTATCTTTCCCTTGCCCTTGTCTTTCTGTGATGGCCCTAGTTGCATACTGTTGCCCCCATGGTCTATGAATTGCTTCAGTTCTCCCCTCTGGACGATGTTGTTTATGCTTAGCTTTAGGCTAAAGCATTCATTTGTGTCGTGACCATAAGCCTCATGGTTGTCACACCATCTATCCTTGTGATTTCCCACCATTGGGGCTCTCCACCTTGCAGGGGGTGACCAAAGCTTTTGGTTCCGCATCTCTCTAAGTACGGTGGCTGGAGTGGCGTTCAATGGGATGAACTTAATGACGTTTATTTCTCTAGCCTTTAAGGGTTCACCCATTTGGTTTCTTTGTTGTGGCGGACGCCATTCCTGCTGCCTTGCATGCTGCGGTGCCTGGGGTGGCTTGCCTTTGTTTGGCTTTTGATTATCCTCCTTGGCTGCCTGGATTTTGGCCTTCTTGTTTGCCCTGTGCCTTTCAAGGTCAATATGCGTTTTAACTCTTCCTGCAAGCTCCTCCAAGGTGCTTGCTGGCTTTTTGGCCATCTTTTCAGCCAATGTTGATCCAAAGCGACCTAAGTTTCTGATGAAGGCTCGTATTATCTCCCCTTCGGTGATGTATCCCTGGATGTCTGCAATATTCTGGTTGAACCTAGTATAGTAGCTGGCCAGGGATTCATCGTATTCTTGTTTCACGTCATCAATGGAGCCTGTTCCCTTGAGGAGTTTCCTCTCCCCTAGGTATCTCTGCAGAAACTTAGCTTTTAGCTGCTCCCATGAGTGGATGCTCTCAGAGGGCAGGCTGAAGAACCAATGTGAGGCCACCCCTGTTAGGGTGTTTGGGAACAAGAGTGCCTTGTACCTTTCATCAGTGGTCCTCCCAAATAGGGAGGCCTCATGCTGTTGGATATGCTCTAGGGGGTCTCCCTTCCCATTGTACTTTGCAATTTGCACTGTGTGCAGGGAGTCTGGCACCCTATTCATCTCCAGTTCCCTTGTGAAAGGGTGGTTCGTCTTGTCACTTAGACAATGTAGGCTGGGTTTCTTTGACTCATTCAATTTCCGGGTTATCATGGCTTCTACCTCCTCCGGGGTGATCATCACCTGCGCCGGAGTATAATCCCTCTGATATCCACTGTAGTTGTAGACTGGGCTTACTGGGTTCCCTTGTCCATGCTGGTATGGACTGTAGGTGTACCCTTGGTACGCCTGCTGGGGTGCTTCATAGAAGTCTTGCCTCCTTGGAGGTCTTGCTTGTCTTTCCTCTCCAAGCGGGGTGTAAGCCCTGTTGCTCTGCTGTTGCCTAGGAGGCACGAATTGTTGCCTTCCCTCTGGGGGTGGCTCCTGGTAATATCTTCTTTGTTCATCTCGCTTCCCTGCTCGAGGGTGCGAGTAGTGCTCTTCTGTTGGGATCTGCTCCTCTTCATGAGCTTCAGTGTAAGTCCCTTGGGTGTATGCCGGCCTTGCATATGCTGTGTGGGCGCGGTTGCCATCTCTCTGTGCCGGCATCCCATACGGGTACCTTTGGGGTTGCTCTTCATAATAGTATCCCTCAGGGGGTGCCGTGTTGTGGGAAGGCACTCCCTGTTGTTCTCTTTCTCTCTGTGGCCTTCTTGCCCGGGGGGTGGAGGCTGTGGAGGACTCAGCCCCAGCTGGGCGTGAAGGTCCTCCCTCCTGGTTGTTCTGTTGTTGAGGAGGTTGTGGTATTTCTTGGGGCTCTGGATGCATTGGTTGCTTCCCAGGGTTAGGCTGCCTCCCTGGGGGTATGGGTTCTCTTCTCCGCCCATTGCCCCCGGGTGGGCGTTGGTGCCTAGACACCCTATTGTTCGTCATAGCTCGTGTAATAGCCAGGCTTTTTGTCCGAAGCCTACAGACGGCGCCAAGTGTTAGGTTATGAGATCTAGGTCAACGGGTGGTCGGCTTTGATCTCACTCCTTACTGGGGATGTGTGTGATCCGGTATTCCTGAGTTGCCCTGTCTTAGACTATGTCTTTCCTTCCTTCCTTCCTTCCTTTGCTTCTTCTCTCCTTCTATCCTGCAGAAGGGGCAGTACCAGACACGGAGGGGGGTGGGGGGGGGGTGGTGCCTGTTGAACCCTCTCCGATGCCTAAGTCAGTATTCTTCTTAGAGAGATAAACTAGAGAGATGTCAGAGCAAAATAATCCAAATTGCCAAGATGATCAAATGAGTTGTGAAGGTGGGGTATTTATAGGCAACGGTGTCATTAAGGTGGCTTAATGACATCGTTAACCTTTAAACACATTTAATTATCCTTTAAACGCGTAATTAAGACCTTAGGATTCGAAGAAGGTAGGCGGAGTGGACCGAGTGTGGGAGTCTGAAAATGGTGCCGGGGCCCTTGGGGGGAGGAGAAATCCGACCCCCAAGGGTAGGGGTTGGGTGAGGGCACCCAACCCTTCCTAGGGAGGATGGGGTTGGCCAACCCCATCCCTCCTAGGAGAGATCGGGTTGGCCGACCCGATCTCTCCTAGGAGAGATCGGGTTGGTCCACCCGATCTCCCCTAGGAGAGATCGGGTTGGCTGACCCGATCTCTCCTAGGGGAGGTCGGGTGTGGCCACCCAACCTCACCTAGGTGAGTTTACCTTGGCCGGACGGGCGCTTCGGCCCCGTCCGAGCCGTTGATGTTCTCGCGAAGTGTTCGGTTTGAAGTTTCGATTTACAATCGGTAATGGGACGATAAAAATACAACGGTTTGGAAGTCAACGGGTTCAAATTGGGCGTATATCCATCAAACCCGGTTGTACAACATCTACTTAGTAAAGGGGTGACTTGTGCTATCAGTTGAGACATGCATAACTCTGATTTTCGATTGCTTCAGCTTTTGCTCAATGAGAGCCTCCAAGCACTTAGGAGTTAGTCTTTTGATGGGAATGTTGTCGATCCTCTCTGGCATGCCCCATGTGCTATTTGAGTTTTTGCTGTTGTCATGCCCCCAACTTTGTTGGTAATAGGAATTTTCCCTGCCTTGCTGCTCATTCATGTAACTTGGTTGTTTCCATGACTCGGTAGGGTATGGCCTCTCATTATAGGTTGCACTGGAGCGGGATCCCTGAGGTCCTGCGTTGTAGTAATCTGGGTTGGTAGCCAGAGGCTCTCTTCCCTGTGGCATGAAGCCTCACCTCGGGGCGTGTCATGAGACATTGTCGTAGTTGCAGGGTATATTTGAGCAGGTGGTGGTGGAGGTGGGTGTGGAAGTGGTGGCAGACGCGCATAGCCTAGGTTCCTTAATGTCTCTCCGAAGGCCAAAAGCTCTTCTATTGCTGCCATCATTGCAGGCGTTACAGTGGGAGCGGCTTGCGCACCTTGTGAACCTACTCCCTGAGGCTGCTGGTTTTCAGCCGGCATTCCATAAGGCTGTTCATCCTCGCGTGTGTTCTGCGCTCGAACCCTGGCGGGGGTTGGTTGGTTTGAGCCGTGTGCTCTGATTGAGCATTGGGAGTTTGTTCCGAGGAAGCTGTGGATACAACTTCCGGGATGTGTGAAGGACCTGTCTGGTTCTTCTTTGATGGTGCCTTGCTAGGCTCTCCCGTGGTAGTCTTTCTCTTTGCCATGTAGCTGTTGCTGGTAAGCGAGTGCTTGTTCGTTCGAAAATCGCGGACCACGCCAAAATGTTGCGACCGAGACTCGATGGGGTGTCGGGTACGGTATGAATGTACTGCGGGTTGTTGGTATACCGGGTCGACACACGTATCTGTATGCGAGCACCTCTTGATACCTGCACAAAGGGCAGTATCGCACACTACGGAGAGGGGGGGGGTGGAGTGCGATGAGCCCTCTCTAATGCTTAAATAAGCAATCTTAGAGAGAGAGAGCAAGAGAGATGTGAGAGCTCCTTAGCCAACTTAAGTTATGAAATAGTTGGGTAGATTCCCTAAAATAGGGGCACCTTGAAGCCGAACCCGGTTTTGAATGGTCTGATGCCGGTTTAGTGTAAAACGTGAACCGGGCGTTGACAGAAGTAAAGTTGACATCTGGAAGGCTCGCACATGTAGTATATACGTAAGGGTTTGCATGTCACCGGGCGGACAATCCGGGCCACACCGAGATGTTACGACAATCCGGACGAGTCTTTGGTTCGGAACGCGTACGCGCACTTTCTGAACCGTTTTAAGCTCGCGGGTAAGTAATTCGAAGCTATTGCTGGTTTTGACGTGTAAATGAAGTCCGAATGTAAAATGAAACCGAATCAGAAGTATACCCATCAACGTGCACGTCCGTCAAAACGTTATCTACAACCTCCGAGCTTCTTTAGGCTGATCACCCATCAGTGTTATTAAAGTGACGTGATTGGAATATACACCAATTTCACTTTCACAATACACTTTGGTATTACGATTATGGGATGGTGTTATTTGAGTCGACTTCTTAGAAGCAACCAATTGCATGTTCGCCGCTCCATGTTGTCAGACCTAAAATCTAACCTACGGCGAATACGTGTTGAAAATGCGAAATTTTAAAAGAGTCGCCACTAGTTAATTGTAAGGCTAACTAGAAACCTAAATTACCTAGGTATGTAACGAATTAAACACCTAGATAAAGAAATAGTCTATGATCAGAAATTCGAGTTCGGGGGTTCTGTTACGAAACTAAAAACATGGGTTTGAATCTCCGCCCTTTCGGTACTCAATTCACATATTTACCGTATTTTAAGTTCTAATATATTACATCTTTACAATTAAGTATAAATATATTACATTCTTAATACTATTTAATCTAAAACAAGAAAACATATATTTTATATAATAGTAAATAAAAAACACTAAACTAAATTATTATCTCTTCCTGTTGGAGATAGTCGAGGTTCTATTTCATATAATAATAATAAAACAAAGAATGAATATATATATATTAAAACAAAAGGCTTACCTGAATACCTCACGTTGAAGACGAAGAAGATTGGAGCAGTTGGAAGGCATCTGGGACGGGATGACGCAGCATGTTGAATTTAGACCAGAGATGGTGGATGGATCAACGACAACGTCTTGGCTGAACAGAATAGAGCCACGAGGAGCAGTTGGTTTGATCGGGTAGCGGTCGGCCGGGCTCGGTTGCTGCTAGGGACACCGGTAGCTGGGGCGGTGGAGTTGCTTACTGAATAAATTGACAAGCTCACCAAAAACTCTGAACTTCAATTTAAAACAACCGAGTATAGGAAACCGAGATAAATCAGAAGTCCGGACGACGACGAGGCTCGCTCGGAGCACGGCAGAGCAGGGTGGAGGACTGTGTAGGGACAAGACGAAGATGGCGAGTCGTGGCGTCTGGCAAGAGGCGGAGTCGGACTCGGCCAGACACCGGTGACGAGTGTGGATTTCGAATGCGATAGTCGACGCGTATGTACAAGTTTGTACGGTGGACGAACGGAACTGAGAAAGTGAGGTTTTGGATTACAGTAGCTAAATTAGGTTAAGTCACACTGAAATAAGACAAATTTAATATGATGAAGAAGACGATGTTGTGTACAAAGCAAATAAATAACAATAATAATAATATTAAAACAAAGCAGATCAAACTACGACTATGTCTCCGACTTTATCAGTGAATTGCCACTTTATTTTTCCCTCCCTTTACAACGATGATCAAAGTCCATATATATAGGTACAATAATACTTAGTGTTTAGGGTTAATAACTAAAAATTGTCAAAGGTTTACTCTATGTTAAAATTATGTGTCTGAAGTTTGAAATGTTAAAATGAACTGTCCCAAGTTTCATTTTTGTTGAAATTTGGTGTCGCTGCGCGTTTTTTCATCTTCATTTAATCATTTTTATCAACCCACCAACCCACTCATAATCCATAACTCTTTACTTTTCACAAAATCGTCAAATTTCAACCAAAAATTGAACTTTAAAATTTTTTTTCTAGAAGAGTGGTGTTGAGCCATTTTCCAAGAACAACATAGCGAGATTTACTTGCCCGGATGTGGCCAACTTTTTAAGTAACGTCCCGGCATGATGACGAGAAGGAAGTGTGTATGGGAGCTCGAATTTGACAGACAGTTTCGTCGGAATTGACTTCTCTAAAGTAATCACACCGAGACACCACATTTTAACAAAATTGAAACCTTGGATACTACAGTTTAACATCTGAAACTTCAGACACCTAATTTTAACATAGGGTAAACCTTGGACAGTTTTTTAGTTATTAACCCTAGGGTGTACATGATTTTAGGAAAATCAATTCCTATTGATTTATTCTCTATAATAAATACTAAATATTCTAATCTAAAAAGGAAATAAATATTACAGATTTATTCTTAATAACAAATACATATAATATCCTAATATACGATGGAGCATTCCTGAAAGCTTCTCGAATTTCCATATTGAGACAATTCCCTATTTAGTTTGTCATGTGTCATGCGTGTCGCGCGTGGTCCAAAATTTGGTGTTTACACATGTATTTTGGGAGGGTACTCTTAAGAGCGGCGTCTTGGGATCAACCAATTGCACATCCGCAAAATACCCCTTGTATTTCGATACCGGGATGAACATACCTTGGAATATACAACAGTAATTGCGATAAACCCTACAGTAACGCAATCACTTATGTTATGCGAACACTATTATGATTTAGGAGCCAACTCTGAGGAGATATTTGAATATCACAATGTCCAGTCTACTATAGCAACGTAGCAGTGACCTACCACAAATAGTATGTCATATTTCAGAGATTACCTTTACAAAGACGATGATGAGACAAGTCGCAATAGTGAACTATGTCTACATGCCTAAAACGCACCAGATTTTGCTAGTTGCGTCTTGCCACGAAGTAAACTTAAAATCATCAAGTAACGGTTATTGCTCTACGGCGGAGTCGACCATGTCACAACTACTTCGGGAAAGCCAATTAATCGCCATACAATGAAAAAACGCATCAAAAATTTCGCAAGTTAATCAGACAATAATGCAAGCTGAACGAAGCAGACTAGTCGCGAATAATATGTTCCAGTCATATTGACATTACAAGATGAAAAGAACGAACTAGCCGAACCTGATATGAGGATCGAGTAGTTCAGTCTGATATAGTCCAGAGGGACAACATGACAAGAGACATAGCCTTACATGGAGATTTATAACTCCATATTATTTACTAACCCATATACATCTCGAATCATTGCGAAACAATTTGAGACAGGTTATGTACAGATACAAGAGATGTATCAAAGACACACTCTACTTAGGAGACAATACCAAGTAGAGGTTATATACAGCACACCCTAGAATACTCTATCTACAAGCACCCTACTTAGGCATCTAAGCCAAGTTGTAGTCACATATGTACCACTTGCATCGTCGCAGCAAGTCTCCAAGCTAATGTCAGCGCACGACGTCTAGTTGAGCAAATTGCTCAAACAAAAGATCCTACCTTGGAAACAATACCAAGTAGATATCACATAGTATATACGCATCACGCTATGGAAGCATCGACGCGTATCGACACAAAGCGCAAATAACAATATTTCAACGAACACATGCAACTAGGGACCCTTGAAAAGTCCCATACCTAACATGCGTTGTCAACCAAAGGGAGTATTTATACTAATATTTCAATACATGCACTAACTGAAGAAGATCATAGAACTTCATCTATTATCTATCATACTCCAGTTATTGCAACTATCTAATGAAGTGCATACCTTCTCGTAGGTACAACCTTACTTATACATCAACAATGCTCCCTACTCTGGAATCATACCAAGTAGTGGACTCTATGCATTTATTTTGCATCAACAACGCAAGCTATTACGCTACATACAACAAACGACCTATATTATACGCCATCTACATGTCAATACTCGATATCAACAAGACCACTCTATACGCTATCTCATGCGACATCTATTATGTCTACTCTATACAGCTACATCCTAGAAATTTTTCTAATGACTACATACAGGTAACATGGCGCAACATCCCCGCTCGGGGGCAACCCCACGATTACAACAACCATTCCATGGTTTCTCAACCAAGAGGCAATCATCTACTACGTGGCGCGACATCCTCTATACGGGGGCAACCCCACACATTTACGTGGCGCGACATCCTCTTTACGAGGGCAACCCTATGACATCTTACTGGGGAACGAGACACCCAGTATAGATTACTAAACATTTACATGGCGCGACATCCTCTTTACGAGGGCAACCCCATGACACCTTACTGAGGAACGAGACACCCAGTATAGATTACTAAACATTTACATGGCGCAACATCCTCTTTACGAGGGCAACCCCATGACATCTTACAGAGGAACGATACACCTAGTATAGATTACTAAATATATACATGGTGCGACATCCTCTATACGAGGGCAACCCCATGGGAACATACTACTACCCACAATTAGCGTTCATTATTACGTACCACCTCTCTACGCCGGCAAGAGCGTATATATAGAACACATCAAGCTTGTGCCTTAGTTATGTTTGCACAATGCTTGTGTGTTCCTGCACAATGCTTGTGGTTAGTTATGCCTGCACAATGCTTGTGTGTGCCTACACAATGCTTGTGCCTTAGTTGTGTTTTTCCTCCTTTCCTATGTACGTAGCTAACTTAGTATATATAGTTAGTTAGATCATATTGTACAAACTGATTTGGAGTTTATGTGAATAACAAGATCATTGCATTCTCTAAATCCTCTCAAAGCTTATAGTAGACAACAATCACCGTAATACACAACGCAGCGATAACATACCCAGCCACTTACAATCAAGCACCCCCTCAAGCACCCCCTCAAGCACCTCCTCAAGCACCTCCAAGTAATAAAGAGACTCATGTCCCCATTCTGAGAAGGAGTGCTAGGATTGCTCAACTAAGGGCATGTTCATTTTCCAATGCTGCCTTTGGAATTGAGAAGTATATTTCTTATGCTCATTTACATCCAAAGTTCAATTATTTTATGGCTTCTATTGACAAGATCAAGGAGCCTACTACTTACAAACAAGCAGTCAAGGATTGCAATTGGGTGATAGCTATGAAGGAGGAAATCAATGCTCTTCAAGATAATCACACTTGGAAGATTGTTGAGTTACCTCAAGGAAAGTCTACTATTGGATGTAAATGGGTGTGTAAACACTCGATTTTGACCCGGACGTAACGACGTTACACATGATACGTCAAATTCCGGACGCGTCAAGCCACAAAGTCTCAAAAAAAGCTTAAGGGCACATTAGGGAAATTATTATAAAATATATTTTAAATTATTTCGAATTTATTTAATATTTTCGGAATATTTAAAAATATATATATAATAATTAGTTTTTTTTTTTATTTTAGAAAATTATCTGTAAGATATTTATCTCCAGGTATTATTTTTTTATTCAAAAAAATAATTATCTGTAAAGATAAATATCCTTAGGAATATTCTCTAGAATAATTATCTGTTTAGCAATTTTTTTGTTTAATTTTTATCTGTAACTAGACTAGGTTTTTAGTATAAATAGGGGTTTAGGTTTACATTGTAAGGGGTGAAAAAATCGGAGAAAATGACAGAAAGATGAATGAAGAGAGGCGTTTGTTCTGATTGATCATCCATTGCATTCATTGTTTGATTGATTTCATTATTATTATTAGTTATCATATCATCATTATTGCACTTTTAATCCAAAAATTCTTCTTGCACAGCAAGCTTACCATCCATATGCTTCTCTTCGTCACACCCTTGTCGTTCCACCTCACCATTGACTTCACCAGACGGCCCCTTTCAGACCAATTCGCCCACCATCTTCGACCATCCAGCCACCGGGACGACCTCAATCAATCCGTTCTCAGCCGTACTAACGTTGTAGTCAAACCGAAGCTCCGCTCGACTCACCACTTCCTGTAAGAATATATATTTAATGTTACAATATATATTCTAATTATGTGGCCAGATAATATTAATGAGTATAGATATATTGAATAATGTATTATATTATATTATATCAATATATATCTTTATGGTATGATTTAATCTAGACCGTTCAATTGGTTACTTGATGGACGTACCAGATTAAAGGGTTAATATTATAAACGGTCCTCTCTCCCTGCCAGTTATTGAATAATGTATTATATTATATTATATCAATCTATATCTTTATGGTATGATTTAATCTAGACCGTTCAATTGGTTACTTGATGGACGTACCAGATTAAAGGGTTAATATTATAAACGGTCCTCTCTCCTTATTGACACAGAGAGAAAGAGCAGTTCTCCATCAACTGGTCTCTGACAGAAGGATGGACAAGGGAGAGAAGTAGAACCGTTCTTCTGAGAAGCACATCGACACTCCAGGAAGATCAATGGAGTCGAAATCAATTATCGGGTAAGTCATTCATCTCCATATATTTTCCCTCATAAAGCATGATCAAGATCCTGGCAATTAGGGTTTGTAAAACTTACATGTGGTATCAGAGCGTGAGTTTTGATCATGCTTAGCTTCATATTGTGATCGATTAATTGTTTTGGATCTTGACGTCTGATCTCGTTTCGTGCGATATGTACCGGGGTTGGTCGTATCTTGTATGGCGATTAATTTATTCAACCAAATTCCTTTCAGTGGAGAACTGACTAGATTAATAGCATATATTGACTTACTCTCTGGTGGATATGTTTTGTCTGCTTCTGAAATTGGAGTACTTATGGTTTCGTAATCGGCCATTGATGGAACTTATGAAGTTAGGGTTTTTGTAATTAAATTATTGACGAATTGTTAATTCGGTTGATGAGATTTAATTTGTTAATATGTGTTTATTTACCTCTGAGTGTGTTGAATTGGCTTGTATATGTTCTCTTCGGTGGATTTCAAACCAGTCCGAGGAGCTATTTAAGTCTGCTTATGGAATTTTTTTCCCAAATCGGACTCCACGAACAGTATTTAAGTTACATAGTTAACTGATTGATTAGCCATAAACCTTCGTTACTTTGGCTTCATAATCAAATTACATGCGAACTTGTTTTCATGGAATTGATTAAACAAATATGTTTACAAGTTTATGAAATTGGACGGTGTTGATTTCAATCGGTTTGTATTTTGATTACTTGAATTGTTTATTGTAATCTAATTACTTGAATTGTTATATATGTACTGGGATCACTCTGATCGTCGATCGGTTCCGCTCCCACTCGGAATGCTCCGTCCCTGAATTACTCCAATCTATTATCAATTAATTGGAGTTTACCGAGGAATTGAACCAATTCGGGGAGTGGCGAGTTTGACGAGAACAAAGTGTTATCAAGTATGTTTCTTCTGCATTATCTATGAAGAAAGCAAAGGTGTTCTCAAGATCCTGACTTGATCATCAATCTCATGAATCATAAATAAAGTCAAATTAAGGTTGTTTATATTTCCTCCTAATCAACTTCACGATCCCAGTTGAGGTACGTTTCATATTTGAAATCAGCTTTATCATGCACTGATATGTTTATAAAATGTTGATGCTAGAATAAGTGCATTATGAAAGAGAGTGAATTGGAACTGAATCAACCTTTAAAGCTAATATGTATGGTAACTGAATTGTGGTTCCCAAAGTGATCAAATTAGAGTTTACATATTTCGTTCATTACGTGCCTTAAGGGAGATTAGAATCGCATGCTTATAATAATATGGATATACACCTAAATGATGAATTTGGAATGTGATAATGGTAGTCAATTGAGTCTCCTATGCACGTGTTTATGGATTCTAAAATCATGATGATGTTATTATTTATGCATGAGTGATGAATGAATGACATATTGGATCATGTGATTCTAATTAGAAATTAAGGGTTGATTATGTTTCAATAATGAAGGATTTAGCAAGTTTGAATTAAGCATGAAAATGGCTATTGCATGAAAGATTACTTGCTTTAGTTTCCTTGTTAATTGCTTCCGCTAATCACTAATGAAAAATTATAGTTTTATGGTGTAAAACCATTGACTTTATGGGTTAAATATTTTATTTTAGCTAAACCTAATGTTCTATAGTGATGTTTCAATATCATGATGATAACCATTACGTCGGGTTATAATTAGGCATTGAAATATTACTTTAAAGACCATATGCATAACTTTAATATTGGTTATAATCACCAAAGTGATTTAACTAGAATGATAGTGTTATGCATGAATGAGGTATATATGATCATCATGACTTTATAGTTAGTTTCTAATCACCAAAGTGATTGAACTAGAATGATAAGGTTATGGTTGAATCAGACATTTACTATCAGCATGAATTTATGGTTAGTTTCTAGTCACCAAAGTGGAGAAACTAGAATGTGTTGTCATGCCTAAAGAAAATCAATTATTATATGCATGAACATATATTTTAAGTAGGTTGTTGTCACCAAAGTGGCTAATCTAGGATGTCTATTTGGTTCATGCATATAATATAATAGTAATGTCCAAATAAAGATAAATAATTATATGCACGAACTTATATATTAAGTAGATTATTGTCACCAAAGTGACTAATCTAGAATGTTTATTTGTTTCATGCATATAATACAATTGTCATTTATCCATGATAATAATGAAATGCCTATTAGTGTATACATGATTGGATAGATTGACATTTACTGGTTATTAGAATTTTAGGATTCTGCCCAAAGGTGAATCGCTTTCTATAACCGGTAAACGTGATAGGATAATTAAGATCTTTTGGTTCTATATGTTTGTATATCCAAAGATAACTTGTATATTTAACCGAAGATTTTCTTTAATTGTCCAATAATGTTATGGAATTGAATTAAGATTCGTGTATTATAGTCATTGCCCAAAGGTCGGTTATAATATACAATGATAATTTCCAAATAATGTTATGGCATTTAATTAAGATTAGTGTATTATAGTCGTTGCCCAAAGGTCGATTATAATATACTCTTATTGATTATCTGAATCTATTATAGCTTATTTCCTAATTGGCATTTACTTAATGATAGTATATTATAGTTGTTGCCCAAAGGTCGATTATGATATACTCTGAATGATTAGTTGATTCTACATTAGCTTATTTTATGAATGAGCAATTATGTAATTTGCAGCTATTATAATTAATTCGCATGTATGTTCCGTTATTGTGTTTAATAGGTTTGACTTTCTAAACCGTGTAAGCCAGGTTCCTCTGAAGTTACTAGGTCCTGACTTAATATAGTATCCTTACGGGTACACAACTTAAGTAGAAAGTCAAATAATAAAGTATAAACACGATATAATAGAGTAAATCTTAAGTTAATGCGAATAATTTTGGTTTATTCCACAAACAATAAATAAAGAAATTTATGAAGTCTTGTGGATGAAAGAACAAATTATGTAATAAGTCACTCGTATGTACAAACTTACAACCATTAAGTTTTGAGTTGTATAGTTTGTAGAAGTTTGAGTTGGCTAATTTATGGAGCAAGATTAAAGACCTTAAGGATGACTAGAGATAACTCAATATTTATGAGAGCACTTTAAAGTGTCCATTAAGTGATATTGAGTTAGCTCGTATGTTTATGAAGAATAAGGAAATCACATGTCAACCATACATAAAGGAGTGCTGCTAAAAGGTTAGTGCAATTGTTTTTTCATACATGAATAAAATGTAATATTTTGTATATCTCGCTTATTGCATGATTATTATGCGGAAAATTAATAAGTGTCAAGAATAGGGGGATAATTTATATATATCTTCTTGAACTTATGAATTTATGTTTATTTTCCGTATTAAGAGTTAATGAAGAAAATTAGTTAGTCACGTTTATTAATGTTATTCATGTATGACTATATCCATTTGCTGAGTGTTTTTTCTTGATGGAAATTAAGCAATTAGATAGAAACGTGAAAACTTAAAATGTCTTTATGTGTGGTGACTTTCATGAGAAATGTATAAAAGTATGATATGACTTTTAGTTCATTAATAAGCCTTCTTAAGAGAACATGTCATACATTTATGAAAATAGTATTGTGGGAAAATATATTCGGACTTTGAAAGTTACAGTTAAGAGTTAGACAAGTAAATCTTCTTTACCCAGTAAAGGCACATTGAGTTGTAGATCTATGAGTTAAGAATGCAACTGAGATCCCATAAAGGAAATTCCAACTTCTTAATGATTTGTGAGTTGTAAGGGAGTTTGGTTAAGACACCTGTATGTTTGAGGTTGTCTACCAAAAGTAAATGTTTATGATCCACATGAAAGAATGGATTCTTGAATGAAATGTTTACTTTAGAGTAACATTAAAAGATCCAAAGGGTATAAAGACTTACTTTCTTAACTGAAGTCCGAAAATTATAGAAACCAATTATGTTAATATTAAGAATGATGAAATTAGTGGGAATGTCTGAATAATAAGATGTGGATATTATGGTAAATGATAGACATTGTCTATCTGTATGAATACATTATTCACATGGATTAGAATATAGTTCCATCAGTTGAATGAAAATTTCAACATAAGGGATAATGTTCGAAAGACATGATACTCCATGAAGAAAGAATAGTACAATCATCTGATAAAGTTAAACCATTTAGAATGACATTACAAAAACTTGTTATTTTGGAAGTTGGTTTACTTGTAAGACTTAGATGGTAGTAAATATTTTTTGGTTTCATTCTCACAATATATTATGTTATGAAGTTTATATTTCTCAATTAATGAATTGTCATTTTAGAAATCAATTTATAGGATAAAATAAATATTTCCCACGAATGGTTTAGTAAGTTACTTTACAGTCGTATGAACCGTAAGATTAGTGGGAGTAAGTAGATATTTTACCTGTATAATTGATTATTTCTTGCTCACATTTAAATGATTGTGTAATTATGATTTTCTCTGAAGTTAAGATGAAAGTTAATGTGAGAGACAATTTATGTGACAAAGACTAAATTAAAATTTTAATCTAGTCACAGTTACGGTTGGATTGTCTCAGAAAGCTCACATTGAAATGATCTTAAAGAGAGAGTATAATTCGCAAATGCTGCAAATAAAGTCCTAATGCACCTACAGAACATGTGAATGCATTTATGTTCGTGTAGATTCAGATTTAATGGATATCGTGACAGTTGAAAGTCCACTTTCAATTATTTGTTCCTTTTATGTGTTGGAGCAATATTATAGAAAAGTGGTAATTATATGTCGTTATCAATAATGTAAAGTAAGGTTTTAGCATGTTTTATCATGCATTAAGGACTGTGGGACTTATTTCAGGGCTTGAGGTTGTCGACACCGTTACCAAGTCGCTGGAAAATTTATCGTAATAACGCCACAGTTATTTCTTCGTCAAAACGACAAGCATTAAAAGGTGTAAACTTATGGAATGAAAGTTTATTGTCGTTAAGAAGAAAGTTCAGAAACTAGAGTGTCTGTCAGCATAATGGCCAAGCTGACAATGATGTATTTAAATGAATGTTTACAACTAATGACATCAAATAAGCATGCAAATAATGGGTCTTAGTTGTAAAGTTGATGATGATGATGATGTTTGACACTCTGAGCTCAATGATATGTTTCTGACTCCAATGTTTTCCTGTTAATTATGATTGTGTACACATAAAGTTTATGATAACGGGAAAACCTTATGCAAAGCCTTACTCGGACCCTAATGTGTTTATATATATTGCTTACAGGCTTATGTTTGATAAGATGTGATTGTCGTGGTATATGGAAGGGAGTATGCTGCTTAAATAAGTGTATGACCGCCATAACCCGCATTTACAGATTATTGAATGTAAGTGATTATGATGAACAGAAAGATTAGATTTTACGCGCACCTTATGTTATTCCATAAAGATGTAAGACTTATGTGATTATCTGGCCAAGTGGGAGAATGTAAGAATATATATTTAATGTTACAATATATATTCTAATTATGTAGCCAGATAATATTAATGAGTATAGATATATTGAATAATGTATTATATTATATTATATCAATATATATCTTTATGGTATGATTTAATCTAGACCGTTCAATTGGTTACTTGATGGACGTACCAGATTAAAGGGTTAATATTATAAACGGTCCTCTCTCGCTGCCAGTTATTGACACAGAGAGAAATAGCAGTTCTCCATCAACTGGTCTCTGACAGAAGGATGGACAAGGGAGAGAAGTAGAACCGTTCTTCTGAGAAGCACATCGACACTCCAGGAAGATCAATGGAGTCGAAATCAATTACCGGGTAAGTCATTCATCTCCATATATTTTCCCTCATAAAGCATGATCAAGATCCTGTCAATTAGGGTTTGTAAAACTTACACTTCCCACTTCCCTATTCTGATCACCCGTTCCGTTTCATAGTCGATCATTATCGTCTGCTTCGGGAAGCTCCACCCGATTCCGACCGTCCCTGCTCCATCTTCACCCAAACCAACAGCAGCCATCCGATCGGCTCATCATTCGACCTTCATCGTTGGCCATCTCTAGCACCGAAAACATACAAGAAGATTACCGCAGTTTTTTTTTCTATTTAATTTAATTTCATTGTATTAATATTATTATTATTTGTTACGTTCTATTTCATCTTGTAGCTAGCCATCCTTCTCCAACAACTAACTAATCAAGCTGCTTCTAATTTTTTTTTAGGAAGATCGAAATCTAACCATCGCAGCTCAAACACCCGTTCATCCGACTAGCAATGACCACGACAGATATGCTCCTCTGCTACACCACCGTGCTGCCATCCATTCTTCATCCCACAGTCGATCCAACAGAAAATCATCACCTCTACACCCGGGCTGCCCCGGTCGCTGTGTTTTGTCCGTCTCCGTTCGTGAAGTCTGGCGCCTTATATTCTTCCCTCTGCTGCAAAGGTAACAAAAACGTAGCTTTTGATATTTTATTATTTAATTAATATATTGTTACATTTACGTTTGTTTTAGTTGTACATTCCAAAATATAGCTTTTAGTTGATCTTTTATTATATTTTATATATTATTATATTTGTACTTAATCTAGTAGATTTAGATTTAGTTAATTAATTAACATAGGTTTTAATTCTTAATATACATGTGTATATATGCATTGAATATTTCAGTTTAAGAATTATAGTTACGTTTTCGTAGAATTATGATTGTAAATCAATAGTCTTTTGTCAAATGGTTGCAGATAAAGAGCGCTCCCGCAACATCAAAAGAGGAGAATAAGTGAAAGGGCCACAGCCACCCTCCAAACAGCTAAAGATAAAAGAGAGACCCCGCGAATCCTGTGAGGGCGGTGTTGGATCACGGGCGAAGCTCCGTTAAGTCCTTGACGGAAAGCTTTGGACTCCTGGGCTCCGCGTAATCCTGCAAAAGGGGATGACCTGGGTGGTGACCCAGAATCCCTCTCCGATGCTTAAATGAGTATGGTGATCAATGGGGTGGTAAGCAAAAAGTCTAAGTTCGTATTAGATGATCGTTTTCTGAGGTAACTTCCTCCTTTATATAGGAGGGGAAGTTACTCAGTTACCTGTTACTGCGCCTGGCAGTTTTGCCCATGATTCCGTGTATCTCGCCACGATTCCGTATATCTCGGTTGGGATTCCATATATCTCGCCCCACGCTCCGCGTATCTTACCTGTACTCCGCGTATCTCGGGCACGCCCTGCGTATCTCGGGGGATTTATCTCTATCTCTAACCGTCTCCCACTACTCTATCTAGTGGGCAGGTTTCTCGGTCTTTATCCTCTGATCACAAGTCCCGATTCCTGTCGGAGACTCCAGAGTTGTTTCATTCTAGATCACCACCCAGGACCTTAAGTCTCTACGGGACAGGTCCAGCCTCTGCGGGGCTTTATTATCGGGGCCTTTACTAAGGCTTATCGGGGCCTACTCAGAGGCTTCTCATCGGGAGCATTCAGCTCATACATCGGGACCGCTAAAGTCGGGACCCTTCGTGCTGGGCCTCTGGGCCTTCTAGGCTTTTCACGAGGCCCACTGGACCTACTCGCCGTCCATTGGCTGTTAACGGGGCTAACGATTACATCGGAACCCATCATTTGCCCCCAAGACATGGGGGACTTTTAGTTCGTCATGTCTTTTAATTCAGCTCTTCTGACCTCGTTGTCGTAGGTTTTTGTTTTCATACCTTCCGATACCACCGTCGGAGGCTTTTGTCTTCATACCTTCCGATACCATCGTCGGAGGCTTTTGCCTTGCGTGTGATTGTTGTATAATAGAGTCTCTTACTCATGATTACCTTGGGCCCATCAGGCCCCATGGGTAGTTGTCAAATCCGAGGAGACTCCTCGGTTACTGTAGCATTAAATGCCTAGGGATAAGGAAACGAAGTTTAAACCAGCGTGACTGCTGTTTTCTAGAAAAGTAGCCATGACGTCACGCACGTCCCTTCCGTACCTGTGATCTCGGCGATTAAGATCGTGCCGTTTCCTCTTCAGCGGTGCAGATTGTGCCCATTCCAGCTGTCTCTTCCGTACCGTCTTCATAATTTCAACGATCGAGATCAAGTCGTTTCGTCTTCAACGGTGCAAATTAAGTTCCCTTAGTTGTCCTTTTGCTTATAAAAGCCAAAACCCTGGGACTATTCACTTCTTCTGCACTCTCTTGATTTCAGCCATTCTTGCGTTCGAAGCTTCTTCTCTAGGCTCCTCCTGCTGTTCAAGTGATCAAGGCCTTCAACCCTTCCGATCCTCCTTGCGGAGGCCAAGGCAAAGTTTGAGGCAGAGGGGGCTGAGTTCTCTGCCAAGCTGGCTGAGGCCAAGGCTCAAGGCCTCGAGGAGGGCCGCTTGCAGGGCCGCGAGGAGGGCCGCCTACAGGGCCACGGGGAATATCGGAACTCTGAAGAGTTCAAGGTGGCTGCTGTAGAGTTCTGCAAGTCCAAGGTGGAGGATGTGCTATACAATGCTGTCGAGGAACTCTACACAGCCTATGCGGATTCCATTGACTTCACGAAGTCCGAGACTCTTGCCCCCGTCGCGGAGAAGTATTTCAACCTCCCCGCGGAGAGTGAAGAAGCCGCCGCTGTGGACCCGACTCCGCCAGCTGCGGAGCCTTCTGTCCAGGCCCCTCCAGACCTTGCTCCCTCCGACGCTGCTGAGGATCCATCTTCCAACAAGGACCAAGTTTAATGTTTATATCTTTTAGTCCTTGTAGTCTTTCTCCTTGATCTCTTGTATTGAACCTCTTTGGCCTTCTGTCCTTTATATAAGCAGTTTCTTTCCATCTGTTTTGGCACCGATACTCGTTTGCACTTTATCTAAAGCGGCTTTAAATTCGTTACTCAGAACGTTCCGATGCGCCATTAAAATGACTTCATACGTCCTTCCGACGCTTTACTCGAGATTTTACCGTTTTAAGGTTTCTTGTCCAAAATCGGGACTTCACCACTTAAGGTTTCTCGTCCAAAATCGGGACTTCACCACTTAAGGTTTCTCGTCCAAAATCAGGACTTCACCACTTAAGGTTTCTCGTCCAAAATCGGGACTTCACCACTTAAGGCTTCTCGTCCAAAATCGGGACTTCACCACATAAGGCTTCTCGTCCAAAATCGGGACTTCACCACTTAAGGCTTCTCGTCCATGCCTTTCAAGGCCATTTTCACACCCCTTAGGGCTTTTATTGCGTCTCTACTGGACGGCTTAATCGTACCCTTTAAAGCTTTTTGCCGCATCATATAGACGACTTACGCGGACCTGTTAAGGCTTTTCTGTACCCGTTAAGGCTTTTGGCCGCATCATATAGACGACTTACGCGGACCCATCAGGGCCTTTTCATACCTAGGCTTTTGGTTGCATCATATAGACGACTTACGTGTACCCCGTATGGCTTTTGTCCATACCCGTTAAGGCTTTTGGCCGCATCATATAGACGACTTACGCATACCTCGGAAGGCTTTTATCGTACCTCGGAAAGCTTTTGTCGCGTCCTTCAGGACGTCTTACTAACAGTTTAGAATAAATCTAAAAGCAATTTGATCGGAAGCAACCTCTTTTATTCATAAATAACTCAAAAATAGGCTTACATCGGATCTTATTGATAGACAATTTGCGCCCTTCACGGCGGCTTAATATCAAACATGATACTTCTTCAAGTGTCCGCCACTGAAGGAATGCTTCAACGTCTTGCCATCAAGGTCTTCCAGTTTGTATGCATTGGGTGCTGGCATCCCTACGATCTTGTAAGGTCCCTCCCATTTTGGTGATAGCTTGTTGATCCGATCTTGGTGAACGAACTCGTTCCTCCGCCAGACAAGTTCTCCAACGAAGAATTGTCGGGACCTGACACGCCGATTATAATATCGGGCTGTTGCCATACGCATTCGGGCCTGAACTTCATCAGCCTTCCATCTTTTCTCCTCGAGTAAGTCTAAGTCTAGACGCCTCATTTCCTCGTTTGTTAGAGGCTCGTAATATTTCGCGTGGTGGGACGCCACCGCTATTTCCACGGGAGCGACTGCCTCCGTGCCATAGACCAGGCCAAACGGAGTTTCTCCTGTTGATTGCTTGGGTGTTGTTCTCACAGCCTACAGCACGTTCTCGAGCTCATCCAGCCAATGGCCCTGCAAGGCATAGACTCTCTTCTTCAAGCCATCCATCACGATCTTGTTGGCTGATTCTACCTGGCCATTGGTCTGAGCGTGGCGGACTGAAGCGGTCTGATGCTCAATGTTTAGTTCTTCCAGGTACTCCTTCAACTGAGCCCCATTGAACGGAGGGCCGTTGTCGCTGATCAACACTCGAGGAACCCCGTACCGGGATACGATCTGAGTTTGGAGGAACTTGAGGATCTGCTGCCCCGTCGTCCTGGCCAATGCCTTAGCCTCTATCCACTTTGAGAAGTAGTCGATGGCCACGAGCAAGTACTTGCACTGACCCTTCGCTTGGGGAAGAGGTCCCACCAAATCAATCCCCCATTGCGCGAAGGGCCACGCGCTCCTGATGGGCATTAAGTCCGTGGCGGGAGCCACGATATTTAGAGCGTACCTCTGGCATGCATCACAGGATCGGACCATCGCGGTCGCTTCCTTGTTCATCGAGGGCCAATAGTAGCCTAAGTTCAATGCCTTCCTCACTAGAGATCGGGCCCCATCATGGCAGGCCGCGACTCCTTCGTGTAGCTCCCTCAGGATCCGATTTGTGTCAGGTTCTGCTACGCATTTTAAAAAAGGCTTTACGTACCTTTTTTTGTATAACTGCTTGTCCACCATCGCGTAGTTGTCCGCAATCCGCCGCAACCTGACAGCTGCCACCTTGTCATCGGGGAGTGTCCCTGTAGTCAGATACGTGACCATCGGGGTCATCCACGTGGGCTTCTCTTCTTCCTCCGATCCTGTCTCAATAGCGCAGACCTCCGCCGGATCGATGTTTGAGATAATCACCTTTTCTAGGAAATGTACCTTCCGATTCTCCTCGGGGGCCACTCCCAGGGCAAACTTGCTCAAGGCATCCGCTTCCGCGTTTTCTTCCCTCGGGATCGCCTCGATGTTGAAGCTTTTGAAGCTTCCCTTCAAATTCTGCACCTCGTGCAAATACTTTTTCATTATTGGGCTCCTGGCTTCGTAGTTCCCCTGGACCTGATTCACGATCAGACTGGAATCGCACTTCACTTTCAAATGATCGACCCCCGTACCCTTGGCAATTTTGAGAGCTTTATACTCCGCTTCGTTGTTGGTGGCTTTGAACGTCAACGCCAAGGCATATCGTAGGGGCTCGCCTCCACCGGGCGGTATCAATACGAATCCTGCCCCGAGCCTTCTACACTCGATGAACCATCAGTGTACATCTCCCAGGTGTTCTCCTCATTTGGCTGCTCTGGCTGTTGTTCTGTTGTCGGGACTTCTTCCATGGTTGCCCCCTCTGCGGGACCCGTTACTTCCAGATCGGGTGCCGTAGACTCAGCTATAAAATCTGCCAATGCCTGGCCCTTAATAGCGGTTCTCGGAGCGAAATGAAAGCGGAATTCCGTCAGCTCGATGGCCCATTTCACCAATCTCCCCGACGCCTCCGGTCGGTTCAAAAAGTGTTTCAGGGGCTGATTAGTCAATACCGTGACTTCATGGGCATGGAAGTAAGGTCGTAGCTTTCGAGCGGCAATAATCAACGCGAAGAGATACTTCTCAATAGCGGGATAGTTTATTTCAGACTTGGCAAACGCCTTGCTTACATAGTAGATAGGCACTTGGTTGCCCTTGACAATTTTAATCAAAACAGAACTAACAGCCACATCAGAAACAGCCAAATAGAGATAAAGCGGCTCGCCTGGAACTGGTTTCGCCAACGGCGGAAGGGTACGGAGGTGTTGCTTGAGTGCCTGGAATGCCTCCTCGCACTTGTCGGTCCATTCGAATTTCTTGTGGGCCCTCAGCACATCAAAAAATGGCATGGCTCGGTCACTCGCCTTGGATAGGAAGCGATTCATCGCGGCCAACCGGCCATTCAGCACCTAGACCTCCCGATGAGTCTTCGGGGACTGCATCTCCTCGATTGCTCGCAGCTTCTCGGGATTCACCTCGATTCCTCTCTGGCTCACCATGAACCCTAGGAACTTGCCCGAGTTTACTCCGAAAGCACATTTGTCGGGGTTCAGCCGAACCTGATGGAACTTCATCCGCTCAAACGTGGCCGCCAAGTTCTGGACATGGTCTCCTGCCTGTCGGGACTTCACCAGCATGTCATCCACGTACGCCTCCATGGTTTTCCCCAACATGTCTCCAAACAACTTGTTCACCATTCGCTGGTAAGTCGCTCCGGCATTGATCAATCCGAAGGGCATCACGTCGTAATGGTAGACGTCACTATCGGCGTAGAAGGCCGTATGGGGGGCATCCTCCTTCGCCATCTTGATCTGGTTATACCCGGAATAGGCATCAGTGAAGCTCAGCAGCTCATGTCCCGATGTGGCATCCACCAACTGGTCAATCCTCGGGAGCGGGTAGCAATCCTTCGGGCAAGCCTTGTTCAAGTCGCGGAAATCGAAACACATTCGCCACTTCCCGTTGCTCTTTCGCACCAGGACTGGGTTAGCCACCCAAGTCTGGAATCGGAGCTCCTTGATGAATCCTGCATCGAGCAGTCTGCCCACCTCTTGTTGGATCGCGATCCTCTTGTCCGCGCCCATCGGACGTCTTCTCTGCGCGATAGGCTTGATCGCGGGGTCTATCTTCAGCTCGTGCACTATCACGTCGGGGCTGATTCCTGGCATATCATTCGGGGACCAGGCAAACAGCTCCTTAAACTCCTTCAGGAGCTCGATCAACTCTTTGGCTCTTTCCTCCGACAGAGCAGACCCGATCTTCACCTTCCTCTGAGGCCCATCGATCTCAACTTCCTTCAAATCCTCCATGGGGGCGGGACGCCCATACTCCTCTCGAGGATCAGCATCAGTCTGAAGGACAGTCATGGCCTCCCTCCTTCTCCGTCGGGTGGCGTTAACGTAGCATTTCCGCGATGCCACTTGGTCACCCTTGACCTCTCCGACCCCATTGTCAGTCGGGAACTTCATCTTCTGGTGGACCGTCGAGGCGACTGCCATAAGAGGGTTGATAGTGGTCCTCCCGATAATAGCGTTGTATGCTCCCGCAGACTCCACGACAACGAAATCCACGTTTCGTTTCTCCATCTTCCAGCCACTACCAAACTCCACCGGTAAGGTAATCATTCCCAGCGGGTATGAGGTGGAACCAGAGAATCCTACCATCGGGAAGTCCACCTGTGTGAGGTCCTTCTTCGTCTTTCCCATGGCCTCCAGAGCGTCCATGAAGAGAATATCGGAGGAACTCCCTCCGTCTATCAGGATCCGCTTCATCTCGAATCCGTCTACGTCCAGGGTCACAACCAGGGCGTCATCTTGAGGGCTCTCCACGCCTATTAGATCCTCCGCCGAGAAAGAAATTACCATTTCCTCCTTCAGGGTCCACGACCGGGACCTTTTGCCTAGCACCACCGCGGCAGATATGCGAGAAGCGTAGTTCTCCCGGGAAGCAGAGGTATCTCCTCCCGCCGCCATTCCTCCATGGATGACGTTGATAGTTCCCCGCCTCTCCTTGCGGGCACCCGAGCATGAGGCTTCTGCCTCAACCTTCTTCTTCTTCGGGGAGCGGTCGCGGGACTTGGAACGGGATCGTGACCGACTTCTGGATCGGGATCGGCACCGCCCCCTTCCGACAAACTCTTTTAGCTTCTCCTTCTGGATCAGCTTCTCAATTTCCTTCTTCAACTCCCGACAGTTTTCGGTGTCGTGGCCATTGGCTCGATGGTAGCGACAGTAACGGTCAGGACGGCCTCCTAGGAATTCGCCTTCTTTCCTCGGGGGGTATCGAGCGAGACCCTGTCTGTCCATCACAGCTAACACAGAGGTCATCGAGCTATTAATGGGAACGGCCCGACCTTTTCGGTTATCCTTCCTCGGAGGACGCTTGTCTTCTCTTTTATCGGGACGACCACGGTTCCTACTTCCTTCCGACTTGTCGCTCCCTTTGCGATCATCCGATAGCTTGGACGATGGCTTTCCTCTCCCCGATTTCGGGGGATCGAGCTCTCCGGCAGCAATCTTCGACTCCTGGACGTCGATTTGCTGTTTCACCCTCGCTTGCAGGGCCTCCATGCTCCACACAGCCTTCGCGGCTACGCTGTGCATCAGGTCGGAACCGTACGGAGCGCTCAAGTTCCGCAGGAAAGTACGGATTGTCTCTCCCTCCGAGATTTCTTCATCAATCTCCGCAGCACTAGTAGTGAATCGTTGGTAGTAGTATGCCAACGATTCATCGGGTCTCTGCACCACCTGGGTCAAGGACCTCACACTCTTCAAAAGACGCCTCCGATCTTGGTACTGCTTGATGAAGCGATCGTGCATATCAGCCCAGCACGTGATGCATCCTGGCGGGAGGCTGAAGAACCAAGTCATGGCCCTTTCTCCCAGGGTTATCGGGAACAATGAACAGATGAGGTCTTCGTTCGACGTTCGTCCCATACAAGCCTGGACATGCCTCTGAACATGGCGAACTGGGTCCCCCTCACCATCGTACTCCTTGATGGTCGGAATACCTAGCCCGGGCGGGGCGACGGTATCTATCAGTCGTGGCACGAAAGGATGGCTGGACCGATCCCTCAGCTCTGATGTCATCTGCTTATGATCACCCATGCAGATGCTTAAGATTTTCACCACCTGATCGGGGGTGATGGGGCCATTCAGGGGAATGGTCCTATTCTGGACTGGTCCTGGGCCGTCGACCACGAACTTCTCCAGGTGTGCTGGCTCCTTACCCTTGCTCCTGGGCGGAACCTCCTGTTCCTCTGGGTCCACCCTCGGCGGGGGTGGTGGTAATTCTTCTTGCGGAGGCAACTCCTCCGCCCTCCTGGCGGCCTCTCTTTTGTCCAGCAAGGCCTCCATGGCGGCCAAGAACATGGGCATAGCATCTGCTACTGCCTTGGCCAACTCCGTGTTCGAAGACGACCCTTCTTCCCTTCGCGGGACTCCTTCTCCTCCATGGCCCACCGGGTTTCCATGGCCCACCGGGTTCGGGGGAGCCTCATCTTCCTCCCTACGCGGGACATCCTGCCTGTTCCTCTCTGTGTCTCGGACTGAGACCTCATAGCCATCACCCTGCCCCCCTGTCTGGGAAAGAGCGGGGTTCTCACCTTGTTCAGCAACACGTTCTGGCAACTGGGAACTGCCAGCCTGAACTTGCTTCTTCTTGCCACCACCAGCCATTGATCTGGTAGAAACTATCTTGACTTTTTGTAAGTTTCCCACAGACGGCGCCAATGTTGGATCACGAGCGAAGCTCCGTTACGTCCTTGACGGAAAGCTTTGGACTCCTGGGCTCCGCGTAATCCTGCAAAAGGGGATGACCTGAGTGGTGACCCAGAATCCCTCTCCGATGCTTAAATGAGTATGGTGATCAATGGGGTGGTAAGCAAAAAGTCTAAGTTCGTATTAGATGATCGTTTTTTGAGGTAACTTCCTCCTTTATATAAGAGGGGAAGTTACTCAGTTACCTGTTACTGCGCCTGGCAGTTTTGCCCATGATTCTGTGTATCTCCCCACGATTCCGTATATCTCGGTTGGGATTCCATATATCTCGCCCCACGCTCCGCTATCTTACCCGTACTCCGCGTATCTCGGGCACGCCCTGCGTATCTCGGGGGATTTATCTCTATCTCTAACCGTCTCCCACTACTCTATCTAGTGGGCAGGTTTCTCGGTCTTTATCCTCTGATCACAAGTCCCGATTCCTGTCGGAGACTCCAGAGTTGTTTCATTCTAGATCACCACCCAGGACCTTCAGTCTCTACGGGACAGGTCCAGCCTCTGCGGGGCTTTATTATCGGGGCCTTTACTAAGGCTTATCGGGGCCTACTCAGAGGCTTCTCATCGGGAGCATTCAGCTCATACATCGGGACCGCTAAAGTCGGGACCCTTCGTGTTGGGCCTCTAGGCCTTCTAGGCTTTTCACGAGGCCCACTGGACCTACTCGCCGTCCATTGACTGTTAACGGGGCTAACGATTACATCGGAACCCATCAGGCGGGAAAATAAAAAAGGGTCACAGTCGTCCCTAAAACGACTACAAAATAAAGGGCCACAACCACCCTTCAAACGGCTACAGATATAGAGCACTCTCGCAACATTAAAGGGGGGGGGGGGGGGGGAAAGAGTGAAAGGGCCACAGCCACCCCTAAAATGGCTACCTACAAAGAATGTTCCTCGAATCCTGGGAGGATGGGAAATTGTTGAAAGGGCCATAGCCACCCTCAAAATGGCTAAATATAAAGAGTATTCTCGTGAATCTTGTGAGGCCGGGAAATCATTTGAAAGGGCCACAGCCACCCCTAAAACGGCTACAAATCGAAAGAGCGCTCCCGAAAAATCGACGATGGAAATAAATGAAAGGGCCACAGCCACCCTCCAAATGGCTACAAATACTCTCGCAATGAGACGGGAAATAAAGTCCGGGTCACAGCCACCGTTTAATCGGCTACCAAAAAAAAGGTGCTTCCATTAGGTTGAAAACCCGAAAGGGCAGCCTAGGCAAAATTAGGAAGTGAGGGGCATGATAGCAAATTCAGAAATTGCAATCATGGCAAAAGGAGAGAAAATAAAATCCCGATGGAATAAAAACCCCAAGGGGCAATCCATGCAAAAATCAGGAAAATCGAGATTCACGGTCTAAAGTTTTGACCGTAGCAAAAGGAGAGAATATGAGAGATTTAAAAGAAAAAAAAGATCCCGCTAAGTTGTCGCGTCATGCGCAATTTAGGCAAAAATTAGGGACATGCATTCAAGTCGTCAAGCCACCCGAGGCCCTTCTCCGACATATGCCACTAGAGGCTCTTCTCCGACGGACGCCACTAGAGGCTCTTCTCCAACGAACGCCACTAGAGGCTCTTCTCCAACGGACGCCACTAGAGGCTCTTCTCCAAACGGACGCCACTAGAGGCTCTTCTCCATCGGACGCCACTAGAGGCTTTTCTTTGTCGCACGCCACTGGAGGCATAGTCGATCGAGGTTTTTCTTTTCTGCACTCCACTGGAGGCTTTACTTTCCCGCACGGCACTGGAGGCTTTACTTTTCTGCACGCCACTGGAGGCTTTACTTTCCGCACCGCCACTAGAGGCTTTTCCTTGTCGCGCGCCACTGGAGGCATCGTCGATTGAGGTCTTTACTTTCTGCACCGCCAACGGAGGCACCGCCAACAGGGGCACCGCCGAACGAGGCTTTACTTTTCCGCACCTTGAAGACTTTGAAGAATTGGAAGAGAATATACTTTCTGGTCAAAATCAGCGTTTCCTCGTCTTTGGACAAACCCCTTCGAACACGTTCTAGGGAGTTCGTCCAAAGAGGGGCAAACTGTAAACACTCGATTTTGACCCGGACTTAACGACGTTACACATGATACGTCAAATTCCGGACGCGTCAAGCCACAAAGTCTCCAAAAATGCTTAAGGGCACATTAGGGAAATTATTATAAAATATATTTTAAATTATTTTTCGAATTTATTTAATATTTTCTGAATATTTAAAAATATATATATAATAATTAGTTTTTTTTTTATTTTAGAAAATTATCTGTAAGATATTTATCTCCAGGTATTATTTTTTTATTCAAAAAAATAATTATCTGTAAAGATAAATATCCTTAGGAATATTCTCTAGAATAATTATCTGTTAGCAATTTTTTTGTTTAATTTTTATCTGTAACTAGACTAGGTTTTAGTATAAATGGGGGCTTAGGTTTACATTGTAAGGGGGTGAAAAAATGGGAGAAAATGACAGAAAGATGAATGAAGAGAGGCGTTTGTTCTGATTGATCATCCATTGCATTCATTGTTTGATTGATTTCATTATTATTATTAGTTATCATATCATCATTATTGCACTTTTAATCCAAAAATTCTTCTTGTACAGCAAGCTTACCATCCATATGCTTCTCTTCGTCACACCCTTGTCGTTCCACCTCACCATTGACTTCACCAGACGGCCCCTTTCAGACCAATTCGCCCACCATCTTCGACCATCCAGCCACCGGGACGACCTCAATCAATCCGTTCTCAGCCGTACTAACGTTGTAGTCAAACCGAAGCTCCGCTCGACTCACCACTTCCCACTTCCCTATTCTGATCACCCGTTCCGTTTCATAGTCGATCATTATCGTCTGCTTCCGGAAGCTCCACCCGATTCCGACCGTCCCTGCTCCATCTTCACCCAAACCAACAGCAGCCATCCGATCGGCTCATCATTCGACCTTCATCGTTGGCCATCTCTAGCACCGAAAACATACAAGAAGATTACCGCAGTTTTTTTTTCTATTTAATTTAATTTCATTGTATTAATATTATTATTATTTGTTACGTTCTATTTCATCTTGTAGCTAGCCATCCTTCTCCAACAACTAACTAATCAAGCTGCTTCTAATTTTTTTTTAGGAAGATCGAAATCTAACCATCGCAGCTCAAACACCCGTTCATCCGACTAGCAATGACCACGACAGATATGCTCCTCTGCTACACCACCGTGCTGCCATCCATTCTTCATCCCACAGTCGATCCAACAGAAAATCATCACCTCCACACCCGGGCTGCCCCGGTCGCTGTGTTTTGTCCGTCTCCGTTCGTGAAGTCTGGCGCCTTATATTCTTCCCTCTGCTGCAAAGGTAACAAAAACGTAGCTTTTGATATTTTATTATTTAATTAATATATTGTTACATTTACGTTTGTTTTAGTTGTACATTCCAAAATATAGCTTTTAGTTGATCTTTTATTATATTTTATATATTATTATATTTGTACTTAATCTAGTAGATTTAGATTTAGTTAATTAATTAACATAGGTTTTAATTCTTAATATACATGTATATATATGTATTGAATAATTTAGTTTAAGAATTATAGTTACGTTTTCGTAGAATTATGATTGTAAATCAATAGTCTTTTGTTAGTGATGAAAATTTGAAACTGAAGTAACACATATTTTAAAAGATAAAATTGGCAAATAAAGTGAATAGAGTATCGAAAGGGCGAGACTAATTCCATGTGTTTTAAATTCCTAACAGAACCCTCGAACTCGAATTTCTGATCGTAGACCAATTTAATACCTAGCGTCTAATTTATTATTTGCTTAGGTAATTTAGGATTCTAGTTAGCCTTATAATTAACTAGTGGCGACTCTTTTCAAAACCCGCGTTTTCAAAACGTAATCCGCATATGCATCATTTTCAAAAAAACCTTTTTACCTGATTTTTTTTAAAAGCACGCGTTCAATATGCATTATTTTTTTTTTATAAAAAACATTTCAGGTAAATTTTGAGTTTTTTTTTAGCTATAGAGCTTTCAAATTCACGCATGCATCTCAATTGCATTATTTAAAAAAAAAATCCACCTGAAATTTTCATTTCAAAATATGCATTTCATATGCATTATTCAGGCAAACTATTGTAAGTTGTGAATTTCTTAGAATAGAATTTTAACTTTCAAAAATGCATTTCATATGCGTCATTCAGGTAATATGTTGTAAGTTGTAACTTTCTTAACATTAGAATTTTAACTTTCAAGCATGCATGAGCATTTAAAAAAAAAAATCAAAATGTCGTTCGTTTTTATCCAAGGTGTATTGCACTTTTTTTTGGCAAGATCGTCATTACAACATTCGCATGAGCGAGCATTTAAAAAATGGGAGTTTTGATTTTTTTTTTTTTTGAGAAAATAGTTTAACTGTGCAGTTGAGTCATGAGTGCCACTATTCGAGTTTAAACAAAGAACGATAAAACCTTTTTGAAAAAAACTTCGTTTTGAGCATTTGTCCTGCGTTCGAGCTAGATAATGCACTCAGCAAACTCAGTAAACTCCATGATGGTGCAAAGCACATTTGATCATAAATTTTGATGCTTTTTCAAAAAAGTAATCAAAATTATGAAATGAATGACATCACAGTTTTCAAAAATCATGCATGATTTCTCATATTCTCTACACTCATTTTTCATTCACCCTTTTCAGGTACCCTTGGTTAAGGTATCATGTACACATAAGTTATGCCGGCTAAATGGGGCAACAAAAAAAGAACATGCAGTCATCCAGTTGCACAACTAACAAATTGCACACTCGAGATATCTAACGCTGAGGCGCGTTAAATTGTACTTAATTTTTTCCTTGAGATTTGAGTGTCGCTACTCTTTTGCAGGTCGGATGACCACTTCAACCAATGCCGCAACCGTGTGAAACGTGAGCGTTTAAAAGAGTTTCTATGAAAAATTTCACCCAACATGTGTGAAATTCATACGCTTTCCAAGACGAGGTATACAACCGTTATGTGGCCAGGCTTAAACCATTCAGCGGTAACCATGGGGCATCTCCCTTTGAGATCGAACATGTCAGGAGATGAAAATTTCAAGAGATCATCGAGAATCCCGTGAAGATTCAATATGCCGATCAATGTAGCTTGACTCGATCAACCGAAACCTTTTCCGAAAAAAGTTCTGAAATTTTCAGTCTGCCACTAGGGGCATGTACTTTTCAGCAGGTATACATATACAAGTTGTGGAGCAGGAGAATCATGACATGCAGCAGGTCCAGTCGCATAGCGAGCACATTGCCCACCGAAAAATCCAACTCCCAGGTAAGAGAAGTTGTGATCATTTTATCCCCGAAATTTGAGTTTTTCTTTACTCATTGTGCAGCTTGGATAATCATCCAAATCAAAACTCCTGAAGAACACATCTCGTGTACGGCCCTTCGCTCGCCGACCATTCTTATGCCAGCTATCGAATTTATCCCAGATACCTCGGAAGATATCTATACCTAGGTTTACCATTTACGGACTAATGTGCCAAACTCAACACCATCCGTGTGTGTTCGTTAATCAGGTCATTCGTCCAGCATGCGACGAATTATGAAAATGACAGATGTAGCCGTGGGGCATTCCTGTTAAGATCAAGCATGATTGATGATACAAGAAATCCAGAGATCTTCCTATTAAAAAAGATCGAGATTCCATGAAGATCGGCCGTGCTAATGAAAGAGCATTTGAGATGAAGAAGAAGAAGAAATTATTGTCGGTGTCGCCCACCCATTGAAAGGATCCTCCATTCAAGACATCAACATAATCAAATTATTTGACAAATTTTCCTCCGGAGAGGTTCTGAGAAATTAAAAGGTTTAATCTGCTATTAGGGGCATGTAACATAGTTGTTGTTGATTAGTTTTTGTAGATTTTTTTTTCCATTTGAAAAAAAAAAGAGAAAAAAATAAATTCCCGCTAGGTTTAAAACCTAGGCAAAAGTCAGGGAGAGGGGCATGATTGAAAACCCGCAGGGGCAGTCATGGCAAAAGGTGAGATGAAAAAAGCAAAAAAGCAAAAAAAAAAAAAAAGAGAGAGCAAAAAGAGCCAAAAAAAAAAAAAAACCATGTTTTTTTTAGGGTCATAGCCGCCCTTTAGTTGGCTACAGAAAAATTAAGAAAGCGTTCGTACAAATCTTGTGAGAGCAATAAAAGGGTCACAGTTGTTCCTAAATCACCAAAAAATAAAAGGATCACAGTCATCCCTAAAATGACTATAAAAAAACAGGGCCACGGCCACCCTTCAAATGGCTATAGATAAAGAGCACCCCCGCAACATCAAAAGCGGAGAATAAGTGAAAGGGCCACAGCCAGCCTCCAAACGGCTAAAGATAAAAGAGTGACCCCGCGAATCCTGTGAGGGCGGGAAAATAAAAAGGGCCACAGTCGTCCCTAAAACGACTACAAAATAAAGGGCCACAGCCACCCTTCAAACGGCTACGGATAAAAGAATGACCCCGTGAATCTTGAAAGGGCGGGAAAATAAAAAAGGGCCACAGTCGTCCCTAAACCGGCCACAAGATAAAGGGCCACAACCACCCTTCAAATGGTTGCAGATAAAGAGCGCTCCCGCAACATCAAAAGCGGAGAATAAGTGAAAGGGCCACAGCCACCCTCCAAACAGCTAAAGATAAAAGAGTGACCCCGCGAATCCTGTGAGGGCGGGAAAATAAAAAAGGGTCACAGTCGTCCCTAAAACGACTACAAAATAAAGGGTCACAGTCGGAATATTTAAAAATATATATATATAATAATTAGTTTATTTTTTAATTTTAGAAAATTATCTGTAAGATATTTATCTCCAGGTATTATTTTTTTATTCAAAAAAATAATTATCTGTAAAGATAAATATCCTTAGGAATATTCTCTAGAATAATTATCTGTTTAGCAATTTTTTTGTTTAATTTTTAACTGTAATTAGACTAGGTTTTAGTATAAATAGGGGTTTAGGTTTACATTGTAAGGGGGTGAAAAAATCGGAGAAAATGACAGAAAGATGAATGAAGAGAGGCGTTTGTTCTGATTGATCATCCATTGCATTCATTGTTTGATTGATTTCATTATTATTATTAGTTATCATATCATCATTATTGCACTTTTAATCCAAAAATTCTTCTTGTACAGCAAGCTTACCATCCATATGCTTCTCTTCGTCACACCCTTGTCGTTCCACTCACCATTGACTTCACCAGACGGCCCCTTTCAGACCAATTCGCCCACCATCTTCGACCATCCAGCCACCGGGACGACCTCAATCAATCCGTTCTCAGCCGTACAAACGTTGTAGTCAAACCGAAGCTCCGCTCGACTCACCACTTCCCACTTCCCTATTCTGATCACCCGTTCCGTTTCATAGTCGATCATTATCGTCTGCTTCCTGTTGGATCACGGGCGAAGCTTCGTTACGTACTTGACGGAATGCTCTGGTTTCCTGGGCTCCGCGTAATCCTGCAAAAGGGGATGACCTGGGTGGTGACCCAGAATCCCTCTCCGATGCTTAAATGAGTATGTAATCAATGGGGGTGGCAGCAGTATTCTAAGTGCGTATTAGAGAGTATGAGTTTTCTGGGGTAACTTCCTCCTTTATATAGGAGGAGGAGTTGCCCAGCTACCTGTGACCATGCTTGGCCGTTGTACCCATGATTTATCTCGCCACGATTCCGTATATCTCGGTTGGGATTCCATATATCTCGCCCCACGCTCCGCGTATCTTACCCGTACTCCGCGTATCTCGGGCACGCCCTGCGTATCTCGGGGTATTTATCTTTATCTTTAACCGTCTCCCACTACTCTATCTAGTAGGCGGGTTTCTCGGTCTTTATTCTCTGATCACAAGTCCCGACTCCTGTCGGAGACTCCAGAGTTGTCTCATTCTAGATCACCATCCAGGACCTTCAGTCTCTACGGGACAGGTCCAGCCTCTGCGGGGCTTTATTATCGGGGCCTTTACTAAGGCATATCGGGGCCTACTCAGA
Source organism: Clarkia xantiana subsp. parviflora (assembly GCA_036873135.1). Lineage (NCBI taxonomy): Eukaryota > Viridiplantae > Streptophyta > Magnoliopsida > Myrtales > Onagraceae > Clarkia > Clarkia xantiana. Next base: position 46,662,656 of record JAPTYO010000008.1, read on the forward strand.
GGCTTCTTGTCGGGAGCATCTAGCTCATGTGTCGGGGCCGCTATCGTCGGAACCCTTCATACTGAGCCTCTGGGCCTTCCAGGCTTTTCACGAGGCCCATTGGACCTATTCGCCGTCCATTGGCTGTTAACGGGGCTAACGATTACATCGGAACCCATCATTTCCCCCCAAGACATGGGGTACTTTTAGTTCGCCGTGTCTTTCAGTTCTGATCCTCTGATCTTGCTGTCGGAGGCTTTTGTCTTCACACCTCCCGATACCGCCGTCGGGGGCTTTTATCTTCACATTTCTTGATACCTTCGTCGGAGGCTTTTGCCTTGCACACAATTGCTATATTGACAGAGTTTCTCACTCATGATTACCTTGGGCCCACCAGACCCCCAGGGGCAGTTGCCAAATCCGAGGAGGCTCCTTGGTTACTGTAGCATTAAATGCCCGGGGATAAGGAAACGACGTTTAAACCGGCGTGACTGTTGCTTTCTGAAAAAGCAGCTGTGACGTCACTCACGTCTCTTCCGTACCTATAATCTCGGCGACTAAGATCGTGTCATTTCCTCTTCAATGGTGCAAATCAAGCCCATCCAGCTGTCTGCTTCCGTACCGTCCCCATGATTTCAACGGTTATGATTAAATCGTTTCGTCTTCAACGGTCAAGATTAAGTCCCTCCGATTGTCCTTTTGCTTATAAAAGCCAAAACCCTGGTATTATTCACTTCTTCTGCACTCTCTCGATTTCAGCCATTCTTGCATTCGAAGCTTCTTCTCCAAGCTCTTCCTGCTGTTCAAGTGATCCAAGGCCTTCAACCCTTCCGATCTTCCTTCATTTTCCCTCTCCGATCACCAATCATGTCTGGTAAGGACTTTCTTCTATGTTTTCGTGATTTACTTGCTGTTTGTTCTCCTTTTCTCAAATCTTCTTGTTTGTAACCGTTTTAGACGAAGCTAGTTCTGAGGCTAGGGCTCCTTTCACTTTCGAATTTGCTGTCAATGAGATTTCTGAGGCTTCATATGAGGTTGCCCTTAGAGAGGGGTGTATTACCTCGGATTGGGAACCTCGTTTCCCATATGAGTCTCAGCCTGCTGTCAGAAGGAAGCACATCGTTACGCATCCTCGGGCAGGGGAAGTGATCGTCTCCGCCGGACAAATAAGCGCGGGGATTCGGTTCCCCTTCTGCGGAAATTTGGTGGAGATGTGCAACTTCTACCAAACGCACCCTTGTACCTTCTCTCCACACGCCATCCGCGTGTGGAATGCCTTTCAACTCCTATGCCATCGTCAGGAGTGGACGTACAGTCTACTACTTATCCGCACCTTCTACGGCATGAAGTGCAACAAAGCTGGTGTCTGCTCCTTTTCCCCCCGACTCCCCAAGTGGACAAAGGAGCAACTTTCACGTTTCGGCTGGGATAGCGAAACTTGGAAGTTCCACAAAGATCGGGTGCTGATTCGCGACTCGGGGTCTGACAACAGCGGATGGAAGAAGTACTACTTCTTCGTCCAACAAAGCTCTGTCCCGTGGCCTCAGCGGAAGGTCGTGGTGGACCCTGCCCCCAAGCTCCTAGACTATGCTGAGGATGACCTCAACACTCTCCAAATGGTTCAGCTCTACCGTTGGGGAGACAACTTCATACCCCTCGACGCCAACAAGCTCCAGGAGAAGGACTTGATTACTATCGGAGTCCGACTCCTTGACTTTGTTTCCAAAGATTTGGTCATCTGGGTAATACTTCTAACCATCTTGTCTTTTACTTTTGCAGCCAAGAAGGCTTCTCTGCTGACTCATCTCATTATGAAGCAGGGCGAGACTGATGCCGTCCAGAGTGGCTCCAAGCGGAAGCGGAAGTTGGTGAGGAAAGGCGCTTCCTCTTCCACTCCTCTGTCTGCCGCTCCTCCAACCGAAGAGCAGGTCGGGGCCAAGAAGGCCAGGAGGGAGGAGATAGATCGGGCCTTCGGGGCCACAACCGTCGAGGAAGGTAAGCGCGTTCGTCGTGCAATTTAGAGATATAAGAAATTAGTTCCCAGGGAGTTTATCCCCGCTGATCGGGAGTCGCGGGTTCGGGAAATTAAATACATCCTTCAAGGAGAAGTCCCCCGCGTTCTCAAAGCGGGATATTACAACTTCTTAGGGAAAGACCAGCATGTTGAACGTCAAATTCTCTGGTGTCCTGGCGGAATTCTTCCTGACTATGTTCGTCCTGCCACCGCAGGTCCATCGGAGACTCCTGCTCCGACGGAGGCTGTCACTCCAGCGGAGACTGCGACTACGCAAGAAATGATTCTGGAGGATGCCCCGACGGATGCCCAGTTCCGTCGGGTGACTGACTTGGAGGCCTCTCCTTCCGTCGAAGAGCCTGACGAGGGGGGCCTGCTTCCCCGCGGAAGGTCGGGGCCAAGGAATATGAGGCCCGCCGTGAGGGACGTGTCCCGAAGTCCTCCTCCTGCTTTCCGCACTCCTACTCCTGAACCTCCTCCGACCGAGGTAGCTCCTCCCACCGATGATGCCGAGGTTATCCCTCGTCTTCCGATGGATGATGTTTACAAGATCTACACCCCCGACCAGGCGACGGTTCCCTGGCGTTCGATCGAATCTCTCCACGGGTTTTCGATCCGACGAGATAATCTTCAGCCTGACTTGGCCCTGCATCTGCTGGCAGGGTCAATTCCTCCCGCTTTGAGACTGCCGCTTTGCTTGTCGCGGGAAGACATCGAAGAGGAGTTCCGCGCTATGGCCGTCCGTCGGATGGAGGTAATACTTTACCTTTGTTTGTTTTCTTCCTTATCTCTGCTTTCGACCATCGAATTCTAATCTTTTTTCCCTTTGCCTTAGGAAACTGCGGACCAGCAGCGTTGTTTCGCCATCGCCTTAGCTCTGAAGAGTGCTTTGGAGGAGGCTGAAGCTACGTCGGACCCTGATGCGTTAGCCAAGCTTCAGGTGGAGCTCGACGAGGCGGTGGCGGCTAAGAACAAGATGGCCAAGGAGAAGGGTCTCCTCGACAACATGGCTTCGGACCTGCTTAAGAAGGTTCAAGATCATGAGGCTGTCATGCGTCGGGAGCGGAAGATGGTCCAGGTGGAGCAGCAGCGGAATGAGGCGGAGAAGAAGCAGCTCATTCACGAGAAGAACGTCTTCGCGGATCTTCTCGCGGAGGCCAAGGCGAAGTTCGAAGCTGAGAGGGCTGAGTTTTCTGCCAAGCTGGCAGAGGCCAAGGCTCAAGGCCTCGAGGAGGGCCGCCTGCAGGGCCGAGAGGAAGGCCTCCAGCAAGGTCGTGAGGAGGGCCGCCTACAGGGCCGCGGGGAGTATCGGAACTCTGAAGAATTCAAGGTGGCTGCTGTAGAGTTCTGCAAGTCCGAGGTGGAGGATGTTTTGTACAACGCTGTCGAAGAACTCTACACAGCTTACGCGGATTCCATTGACTTCACGAAGTCCGAGACTCTTGCCCCCGTCGCGGAGAAGTACTTCAACCTCCCCGCGGAGAGTGAAGAGGCCGCTACCGTGGACCCGACTCCGCCAGCCGCGGAGCCTTCTGCCCAGGCCCCTCCGAACCTTGCTCCCTCCGATGCTGTTGAGGATCCATCTTCCAACAAGGACCAAGTCTAATGTTACATCTTTTTAGTCCTTGTAGTCTTTCTCCTTCGTTTTTTGTATCCGAACTTCTAGGCCTTTGAGCCTTTATATAAGGAATTTCTTTCATCTGTTTTGGTCTCGATAATCGTTTGCGCTTATCTAAAGCGGCTTTAAATTCGTTACTCAGAACGTTCCGATGCATCATTTGAGATGACTCCATACGTCCTTCCGACGCTTTACTCGGGACTTCACCATTTAAGGTTTCCCGTCTAATCGGGACTTCACCACTTAAGGTTTCTCGTCCAATCGGGACTTCACCACTTAAGGTTTCTCGTCCAATCGGGACTTCACCACTTAAGGTTTCTCGTCCAATCGGGACTTCACCACTTAAGGTTTTTCGTCCAATCGTACATCATTAAGATGATTTTATCGTACCCTTTGAGGCTTTTATCGCGTCCTTTCAGACGACTTTACGCGGACCTGTTAAGGCTTTTTCATACCCGTTAAGGCTTTTGGCCGCATCATATAGACGACTTACGCGGACCTGTTAAGGCTTTTTCGTACCCGTTAAGGCTTTTGGCCGCATCATATAGACGACTTACGCGGACCTGTTAAGGCTTTTGGCCGCATCATATAGACGACTTACGCGGACCCATCAGGGCCTTTTCGTACCCGTTAAGGCTTTTGGCCGCATCATATAGACGACTTACGCGGACCCATCAGGGCCTTTTCGTACCTAGGCTTTTGGTTGCATCATATAGACGACTTACATGTACCCCGTAGGGCTTTTGTCCATACCTGTGAAGGCTTTTGGCCGCATCATATAGACGACTTACGCATACCTCGGAAGGCTTTTATCGTACCTCGGAAGGCTTTTGTCGCATCCTTCAGGACGTCTTACTAACAGTTAGAATAAATCTAAAAACAATTTGATCGGAAGCAACTTCTTTTATTAATAACTCAAAGCTTTGCTTATATCGGATTGATAGACAACTTGCGCCATTCACGGCGACTTAATATCAAACATGATACTTCTTCAAGTGTTCGCCACTGAAGGAATGCTTCAACGTCTTGCCATCAAGGTCCTCTAGCTTGTATGCATTGGGTGCTGGCTTCCCTACGATCTTGTAAGGTCCTTCCCATTTTGGTGATAGCTTGTTGATCCGATCTTGATGAACGAACTCGTTCCTCCGCCAGACAAGTTCTCCCACGAAGAATTGTCGGGACTTGACACGTCGATTGTAATATCGGGCTGTTGCCAGACGCATCCGAGCCTGGACTTCGTCAGCCTTCCACCTCTTCTCCTCGAGCAAGTCCAAGTCTAGACGTCTCATTTCCTCGTTTGTCAGAGGCTCGTAATATTTCGCGCGATGGGACGCCACCGCTATCTCCACGGGAGCGACTGCCTCCGTGCCATAGACCAGGCCAAACGGAGTTTCTCCTGTCGATTGCTTGGGTGTTGTTCTAACAGCCCACAGCACGTTCTCGAGCTCATCCAGCCAATGGCCCTGCAAGGCATAGACTCTCTTCTTCAAGCCATCCATCACGATCTTGTTGGCTGATTCTACTTGGCCATTGGTCTGAGCATGGCGGACTGAAGCGGTCCGATGTTCGATGTTCAACTCCTCCAGGTACTCCTTCAACTGAGCCCCATTAAACGGAGGGCCGTTGTCGCTAATCATTACTCGAGGGACCCCATACCGGGATATGATCTGAGTTTGAAGGAACTTGAGGATCTAATTCCTTGTCGTCCTGGCCAATGCCTTAGCCTCTATCCACTTTGAGAAGTAATCGATGGCCACGAGCAAATACTTGCACTGACCTTTCGCTTGGGGAAGAGGTCCCACCAAATCAATCCCCCATTGCGCGAAGGGCCATGCACTCCTGATGGGCATTAAGTCCGCGGCGGGAGCCACGATATTTGGAGCGTACCTCTGGCATGCATCACAGGATCGGACCATTGTTGTCACCTCCTTGTTCATCGAAGGCCAATAGTAGCCCAAGTTCAGCGCCTTCCTCACAAGAGATCGAGCCCCTTCATGAAAGGCCGCGACTCCCTCGTGTAGCTCCCTCAGGATCCGATTCGTGTCAGGTTCCGCTACGCATTTTAGGAAAGGTTTTACGTACCCTTTTTTGTATAACTGGTTGTCCACCATCGCGTAGTTGTCCGCAATCCGACGGAACCTGACAGCTGCCACCTTGTCATCGGGGAGTGCCCCCGTAGTCAGGTATGTGACCATCAGGGTCATCCAAGTGGGCTTCTCTTCTTCCTCCGATCCTGTGCCAATAGTGTAGATCTCCGCCGGATCAATGTTTGAGATAATCACTTTCTCTAGGAAATGCACCTTCCGATTCTCCTCGGGGGCCACTCCCAGAGCGAACTTGCTTAAGGCATCCGCTTCCGCATTTTCTTCCCTCGGGATCGCCTCGATATCGAAGCTTTTGAAGCTTCCCTTCAAAGTCTGCACCTCGTGCAAATACTTCTTCATTGTCGGGCTCCTGGCTTCATAGTTCCCCTGGACTTGATTTACGACTAAGCTAGCATCACACTTCACCTTTAGATGATCGACTCCCGTACCCTTGGCTATCTTGAGGCCCGTGATAAGAGCCTCGTACTCTGCTTCATTGTTGGTGGCTTTGAACGTCAACGCCAAGGCATATCGTAGGGGCTCGCCTCCACCGGGCGGTATCAATACGAATCCTGCCCCCGAGCCTTCTACACTCGATGAACCATCAGTGTACATCTCCCAGGTGTTCTCCTCATTTGGCTGTTGTGACTGCTCTGTTATCGGGGCTTGTTCTGCTATCGGGACCTCCATGGTTGCCCCCTCTGCGGGACCCGTTACTTCCAGATCGGGTGCCGTAGACTCAGCTATAAAATCCGCCAATGCCTGGCCTTTAATAGCAGTTCTCGGAGCGAAATGTATACGGAACTCCGTAAGCTCGATGGCCCATTTCACCAATCTCCCCGACGCCTCCGGTCGGTTCAAAAAGTGTTTCAAGGGCTGATTAGTCAATACCGTGACTTCATGGGCATGGAAGTAAGGTCGTAGCTTTCGAGCGGCAATAATCAACTCAAAGAGATACTTCTCAATAGCGGGATAATTTATTTCAGATTTGGCAAATGCCTTGCTTACATAATAGACAGGCACTTGGTTGCCCTTGACAATCTTAATCAAAACAGAACTAACAGCCACATAAGAAACAACCAAATAGAGATAAAGCGGCTCGCCTGGAACTGGTTTCGCCAACGGCGGAAGGGTACGGAGGTGCTGCTTGAGTGCCTGGAACGCCTCCTCGCATTTGTCGGACCATTCGAACTTCTTGTGGGCCCTCAGCACATCAAAAAATGGCATGGCTCGGTCACTCGCCTTGGATAGGAATCGATTCATCGCGGCCAGCCGGCCGTTCAGCACCTGAACCTCCCGATGAGTCTTCGGGGCTGCATCTCCTCGATTGCTCGCAGCTTCTCGGGATTCACCTCGATTCCTCTCTGGCTCACCATGAACCCTAGGAACTTGCCCGAGTTTACTCCGAAAGCGCACTTGTCCGGGTTCAACTGAACCTGATGGAACTTCATCCGCTCAAACGCCGCCGCTAAGTTCTGGACATGGTCTCCTGCCTGTCGGGACTTCACCAACATGTCATCCACATACGCCTCCATGGTTTTCCCCAGCATGTCTCCGAACAACTTGTTCACCATCCGCTGGTAAGTTGCTCCGGCATTGATCAATCCGAAGGGCATCACGTCGTTGTGGTAGACATCACTGTCGGCATAGAAAGCCGTATGGGGGGCATCTTCCTTCGCCATTTTGATCTGGTTGTATCCGGAATAGGCATCCATGAAGCTCAGCAGTTCATGTCCTGCTGTGGCATCCACCAACTGGTCAATCCTCGGAAGCGGGTAGCAGTCCTTCGGGCAGGCCTTGTTCAAGTCGCGGAAATCGACACACATCCGCCATTTCCCGTTACTCTTTCGCACCAGGACTGGGTTAGCAACCCAAGTCTGGAATCGGAGCTCCTTGATGAATCCAGCATCGAGCAGTCTGCCCACCTCTTGCTGGATCGCGATCCTCTTGTCCGCGCCCATCGGACGTCTTCTCTGCGCAATAGGCTTGATCGCGGGGTCAATCTTCAGCTCATGTACTATTACGTCGGGGCTGATTCCTGGCATATCACTCGGGGACCAGGCAAACAGCTCCTTAAACTCCTTCAGGAGCTCGATCAATTCTCGGGCTCTTTCCTCCGACAAAGCAGACCCGATCTTCACCTTCCTCTGAGGCCCATCAATCTCAACCTCCTTCAGATCCTCCATGGGGGCGGGACGCCCATACTCCTCTCGAGGATCGGCATCAGTCTGAAGGACAGTCATGTCTTCCCTCCTTCTCCTTCGGGTAGCGTTAACATAGCATTTTCGCGACGCTACTTGGTCACCCTTGACCTCTCCAACTCCGATGTCAGTCGGGAACTTCATCTTCTGGTGGACCGTCGAGGCGACTGCCATGAGAGGGTTGATAGTGGTCCTCCCGATAATAGCGTTGTATGCCCCCGCAGACTCCACTACGACGAAATCTACGTTTCGTTTCTCCATCTTCCAGCCACTACCAAACTCCACCGGTAAGGTAATCATTCCCAACGGGTAAGAAGTGGAACCAGAGAATCCCACCATCGGGAAGTCCACCTGTGTCAGGTCCTTTTGCGTCTTTCCCATGGCTTCCAGAGCGTCCATGAAAAGAATGTCGGAGGAACTCCCTCCGTCTATCAGGATCCGCTTCATCTCGAATCCGTCCACGTCCAGGGTCACGACCAAGGCGTCGTCGTGAGGGCTCTCCACGCCTACTAGATCTTCCGCCGAGAAAGAAATCACCATTTCCTCCTTCAGAGTCCACGACCGGGACCTTTTGCCTAGCACCACCGCGGCAGATATGCGGGAAGCGTAGTTCTCCCGAGAAGCAGAGGTATCACCTCCCGCCGCCATTCCTCCGTGGATGACGTTGATAGTTCCCCGCCTCTCCTTACGGGCACCTGAACCTGAGGCTTCTTGCTCAACCTTCTTCTTCTTCGGGGATCGGTCATGGGATTTGGAACGGGATCGTGACCGACTTCTGGAACGGGATCGGCACCGTCCCCTTCCGACGAACTCTTTTAGCTTCCCCTTCTGGATCAGTTTCTCAATTTCCTTCTTCAGCTCCCGACAGTTTTCGGTGTCGTGACCATTGGCTCGATGGTAGCGACAGTAACGGTCAGGGCGGCCTCCTAGGAATTCGCCTTCTTTTCTCGGAGGGTATCGGGCGAGACCCTGTCGGTCCATCACAGCTAACACAGAAGTCATCGAGCTATTGATGGGAACGGCCCGACCTTCTTGATTGTCCTTCCTCGGGGGACGCTTGTCTTCTCTTTTCTCGGGGCGACCACGGTTTCTACTCCCTTCCGACTTGTCGCTCCCTTTGCGATCATCCGACAGCTTGGACGATGGCTTTCCTCTTCCCGATTTCGGAGGATCAAGCTCTCCGGCAGCAATCTTCGACTCCTGGACGTCGATTTGCTGTTTCACCCTCGCTTGCAGGGCCTCCATACTCCATACAGCTTTCGCGGCTACACTGTGCATCAGGTCGGAACCTTACGGAGCGCTTAAGTTCCGAAGGAAGGTTCGGATGGTCTCACCCTCCGAGATTTCTTCATCAATCTCCGCAGCACTAGCAGTGAACCGTTGGTAGTAGTATGCCAACGATTCATCGGGTCTCTGCACCACCTGGGTCAGGGACCTTACACTCTTCAGGAGACGCCTTCGACCTTGGTACTGCTTGATGAAGCGGTCGTGCATATCGGCTCAGCAGGTGATGCTTCCTGGTGGTAGGCTGAAGAACCAAGTCATGGCCCTTTCTCCCAAGGTTATCGGGAACAATGAGCATATGAGGTCATCGTTCGAAGTCCTACCCATACAGGCCTGGACATGCCTCTGAACATGGCGAACTGGGTCCCCCTCAGCATCGTACTCCTTGATGGTCGGAATACCTAGCCCGGGCGGGGCAACGGTATCTATCAGCCGCTGAACGAAAGGATGGCTGGACCGATCCCTTAGCTCCGATGTCATCTGTTTTTGATCGCCCATGCAGATACTGACGATTTTCACCACCTGATCAGGGGTGATGGGGCCATTCAGGGGAATGGTCCTATTTTGCACTGGTCCTGGGCCGTCAACCACGAACTTCTCCAGGTGCGCTGGTTCTTTGCCCTTGCTCCTGGGCGGAACCTCCTGAACCTCTTGTTCTTCTGGAACCACCCTCGGAGGGGGTGGAGGCAGCTCTTCTCGCGGAGGCAACTCCTCTGTCCTCCTGGCAGCCTCTCTCTTGTCCAACAAGGCCTCCATGGCAGCCAAGAACATGGGCATAGCATCTGCTACTGCCTTGGCCAACTCCGAGTTCGAAGACGACCCTTCTTCTCTTCGCGGGACTCTTCCTCCTCCATGGCCCACCGGGTTCGGGGGAGCCTCATCTTCCTCCCTACGCGGGATATCCTGCCTGTTCATCTCCGTGTCTCGGACTGAGACCTCATAACCATCACCCTGCCACCCTGTCTGGGAAAGAGCGGGGTTCTCACCTTGTTCAGCAACACGTTCTGGCAACGGGGAATTCACAGTTCCTGCGGGACGAGAACTGCCAGCCTGAACCTGCTTCTTCTTGCCACCACCGGCCATTGATCTGGTAGAAGCTATCTTGACTTTTCGTAAGGTTCCCACAGACGGCGCCAATGTTGGATCACGGGCGAAGCTCCGTTACGTCCTTGACGGAATGCTCCGGACTCCTGGGCTCCGCGTAATCCTGCAAAAGGGGATGACCTGGGTGGTGACCCAGAATCCCTCTCCGATGCTTAAATGAGTATGTAATCAATGGGGTGGCAGCAGTATTCTAAGTGCGTATTAGAGAGTATGAGTTTTCTGGGGTAACTTCCTCCTTTATATAGGAGGAGGAGTTGCCCAGCTACCTGTGACCATGCTTGGCCGTTGTACCCATGATTCCGTGTATCTCGCCACGATTCCGTATATCTCGGTTGGGATTCCATATATCTCGCCCCACGCTCCGCGTATCTTACCCGTACTCCGCGTATCTCGGGCACGCCCTGCGTATCTCGGGGGATTTATCTTTATCTCTAACCGTCTCCCACTACTCTATCTAGTAGGCGGGTTTCTCGGTCTTTATTCTCTGATCACAAGTCCCGACTCCTGTCGGAGACTCCAGAGTTGTCTCATTCTAGATCACCATCCAGGACCTTCAGTCTCTACGGGACAGGTCCAGCCTCTGCGGGGCTTTATTATCGGGGCCTTTACTAAGGCATATCGGGGCCTACTCAGAGGCTTCTTGTCGGGAGCATCTAGCTCATGTGTCGGGGCCGCTATCGTCGGAACCCTTCATACTGGGCCTTCCAGGCTTTTCACGAGACCCACTGGACCTATTCGCCGTCCATTGGCTGTTAACGGGGCTAACGATTACATCGTAACCCATCACTTCCGGAAGCTCCACCCAATTCCGACCGTCCCTGCTCCATCTTCACCCAAACCAACAGCAGCCATCCGATCGGCTCATCATTCGACCTTCATCGTTGGCCATCTCTAGCACCGAAAACATACAAGAAGATTACCGCAGTTTTTTTTCTATTTAATTTAATTTCATTGTATTAATATTATTATTATTTGTTACGTTCTATTTCATCTTGTAGCTAGCCATCCTTCTCCAACAACTAACTAATCAAGCTGCTTCTAATTTTTTTTTAGGAAGATCGAAATCTAACCATCGCAGCTCAAACACCCGTTCATCCGACTAGCAATGACCACGACAGATATGCTCCTCTGCTACACCACCGTGCTGCCATCCATTCTTCATCCCACAGTCGATCCAACAGAAAATCATCACCTCCACACCCGGGCTGCCCCGGTCGCTGTGTTTTGTCCGTCTCCGTTCGTGAAGTCTGGCGCCTTATATTCTTCCCTCTGCTGCAAAGGTAACAAAAACGTAGCTTTTGATATTTTATTATTTAATTAATATATTGTTACATTTACGTTTGTTTTAGTTGTACATTCCAAAATATAGCTTTTAGTTGATCTTTTATTATATTTTATATATTATTATATTTGTACTTAATCTAGTAGATTTAGTTAATTAATTAACATAGGTTTTAATTCTTAATATACATGTATATATATGTATTGAATATTTCAGTTTAAGAATTATAGTTACGTTTTCGTAGAATTATGATTGTAAATCAATAGTCTTTTGTTAGTGATGAAAATTTGAATCTGAAGTAACACATATTTTAAAAGATAAAATTGGCAAATAAAGTGAATAGAGTATCGAAAGGGCGAGACTAATTCCATGTGTTTTAAATTCCTAACAGAACCCCCGAACTCGAATTTCTGATCGTAGACCAATTTAATACCTAGCGTCTAATTTATTATTTGCTTAGGTAATTTAGGATTCTAGTTAGCCTTATAATTAACTAGTGGCGACTCTTTTCAAAACCCGCGTTTTCAAAACGTAATCCGCCGAATAGGTCAGATTTTAGGTCCGACAGGGTGTACAAGGTGAAGTACAACTCAGATGGTTCAATTGAGAGGTACAAGGCAAGGTTGGTTGCTGATGGATATACGCCCAATTTGAACCCGTTGACTTCCGAACCGTTGTATTTTTATCGTCCCATTTATGATTGCGAATCGAAACTTCAACCCGGACACTTCGCGAGAACATCGACGGCTCGGACGGGGCCGAAGCGCCCGTCCGACAGAGGCGAACTCACCTAGGTGAGGTTGGGTGGCTACACCCGACCTCCCCTAGGGGAGATCGGGTCAGCCGACCCGATCTCCCCTAGGGGAGATCGGGTTGGCCAACCCGATCTCTCCTAGGAGAGATCGGGTTGGCCAACCCGATCTCTCCTAGGAGAGATCGGGTCAGCCAACCCGATCTCCCCTAGGGGAGATCGGGTCGGCCAACCCGATCCCTCCTAGGAGGGATGGGGTTGGCCAACCCCACCCTCCCTAGGAGGGGTTGGGTGTCCTCACCCAACCCCTACCCTTGGGGGTCGGATTTCTCCCCCCCCCCAAGGGTCCCGGCACCCCTTTCAGACGCCCATGCTCGGTCCACTCCGCCTGCCTCATCCGAATCCTAAAGTCTTAATTATACGCTTAAAGGTTAATTAATTGTGTTTAAAGGCTAACGATGTCATTAAGCCACCTTAATGACACCGTTGCCTATAAATACCCCACCTTCACAACTCATTTGGGGATCTTGGCCATTTGAACAATTTAGCTCTGACATCTCTCTAGCTTTATCTCTCTAGAAATATAGTTCTGACTTAGGCATCGGAGAGGGTTCACCAGGCACCACCCCCCCTCCTCCGTGTCTGGTACTGCCCCTTTTGCAGGGCAAAGGGAGAGAAGAAGAGAAGGAACCAAGGGAAGAAGGAAAGGAAGAAGGACATAGGCAAAGGCAAGGCGACTCGAGAAGACCGGATCATACACATCCCCAGTAAGGAGTGAGATCAAAGCCGACACCCCGTTGACCTAGATCCCATAACTTAACACTTGGCGCCGTCTGTAGGCTTCGGACAGAAAGCCTGGCTATTACACGAGCTATGACGAACAGTAGGGTGTCTAGGCCCCAACACCCACCCGGGGGCAATGGGCGGAGAAGAGAACCCATACCCCCAGGGAGGCGGCCTGACCCTGGGAAGCAGCCAATGCATCCAGAGCCCCAAGAAATACCACAACCTCCTCAGCAACAGAACAACCAGGAGGGAGGACCTTCACGCCCAGCTGGGGCTGAGTCCTCCACAGCCTCCACCCCCCGGGCAAGAAGGCCACAGAGAGCAAGAGGACAACAGGGAGTGCCTTCCCACAACACGGCACCCCCTGAGGGATACTATTATGAGGAGCAACCACAAAGGTACCCATATGGGATGCCGGAACAAAGAGATGATAACCGCGCCCACACAGCATATGCAAGGCCGGCATACACCCAAGGGACTTACACTGAAGCTCATGAGGGGGAGCAGATCCCGACAGAAGATCACTACTCACACCCTCGAGCAGGGCAGCGAGAGGAGCAAAGAAGATATTACCAGGAGCCACCCCCAGAGGGAAGGCAACAATTCGTGCCTCCTAGGCAACAGCAGAACAACAGGGCTTACACCCCGCTTGGGGAGGAAAGACAAGCAAGAACTCCAAGGAGGCAGGACTTCTATGAAGCACCCCAGCAGGCGTATCAAGAATACACCTACAGTCCATACCAACAGGGACAAAGGAACCCAGTAAGCCCAGTCTACAACTACAATGGATATCAGAGGGATTATACTCCGGCACAGGTAGTGATCACCCCGGAGGAGATAGAAGCCATGATAACCCGGAAATTGAATGAGTCAAAGAAACCCAGCCTGCATTGTCTAAGTGACAAGACGAACCACCCTTTCACAAAGGAGCTGGAGATGAACAGGGTGCCAGACTCCCTGCACACTGTGCAAATTGCAAAGTACAATGGGAAGGGAGACCCCCTAGAGCATATCCAACAGCATGAGGCCTCTCTATTCGGGAGGACAACTGACGAAAGATACAAGGCACTCCTTTTCCCAAACACCCTATCAGGGGTGGCCTCACATTGGTTCTTCAGCCTGCCCTCTGAGAGCATCCACTCATGGGAGCAGCTAAAAACTAAGTTTCTGCAGAGATACCTAGGGGAGAGGAAACTCCTCAAGGGAACAGGCTCCATTGATGACATAAAACAAGAATATGATGAATCCCTGGCCAGCTACTATACTAGGTTCAACCAGAATATCGCAGACATCCAGGGAGACATCACTGAAGGGGAGATAATCCGAGCCTTTATCAGAAACTTAGGTCGCTTTGGGTCAACATTGGCTGAAAAGATGGCCAAAAAGCCAGCAAGCACCTTGGAGGAGCTTGCAGGAAGAGTTAAAACGCATATTGACCTTGAGAGGCACAGGGCAAGCAAGAAGGCCAAAATCCAGGCAGCCAAGGAGGATACTCAAAGGCCAAACAAAGGCAAACCACCCCAGGCTCCACAGCATGCAAGGCAGCAGGAGTGGCGTCCGCCACAGCAGGAGTGGCGTCCACCACAGCAAAGAAACCAAATGGGTGAACCCTTAAAGGCCAGAGAAATAAACGTCATTAAGTTCATCCCACTGAACGCCACTCCAGCCACCGTACTTAGAGAGATGCGGAACCAAAAGCTTTGGTCACCCCCTGCAAGGTGGAGAGCCCCAATGGTAGGAAATCACAAGGATAGATGGTGTGACAACCACGAGGCTTATGGTCACGACACAAATGAATGCTTTAGCTTAAAGCTAAGCATAAACAACATCGTCCAGAGGGGAGAACTGAAGCAATTCGTAGACCATGGGGGCAATAGTATGCAACTGGGGCCACCACAAAAAGACAAGGGCAAGGGAAAGGTAGACCATAACCCTCCACCCAACAAAAGAGGAGTCATCAACATGATACATGGAGGAGCAGCATCAGGAGGCCCAACTGCTAATGCAAGAGAGGTCTATGCATCCAAGCTAAGCTCAGTACCAAGGTGGAGAAAAAGACCAAGAGAAGGAGAAGAAGTGAAGATAGAGTTCTCGGAGAAGGACAAAAGCCACATCGTCTTTCCACATGACGATGCTCTAGTTATTACTTTAGATATTGATAATTTTGATGTAAAAAGAATTTTGGTGGATGGGGGCAGCTCAGCTGACCTCCTAAGCCTGAGAGTGTTGGAAGAGATAGGGAAAACCAAAGCAGACATCAATCCGGTCAACTTCCCCCTAGTTGGCTTCTCAGGGGCAACAAGTTACCCCCTGGGGATGATAACATTGCCAGTGACCATGGGCCAAGGATGGACCCAGCTGAAGGTAAATGTCAATTTCTTGGTGGTTGAAAGCCTGGGAGCTTACAATGGGATCCTAGGAAGGACAACCATAAATCCATATGAAATAGTGCCATCCACTGTTCACCAGAAGTTGAAGTACATCACGGAGAACGGAGTTGGAGAAGTCCTGGGTGATCAACGCACGGCAAGACAATGCTATGTCAATTCAATGAGACATGGATCACACAGGACAGACACAGTGGCTGTGGTCATGGCAGGAGCCAACCAGAATAGAAGAAGGAGGGGAGGGAGACAAAGGCAAGGAAGGAGGAGGAGTGGAGTAACACTCCGTTTGAGCAGGCAGTTTTTTCAAACAGTGCCTACAAGGAGACACGGGAACAAGGCTGTGAAGGTGACATCCATACCTTGGCAGCCAGACACCATAATAGGGAACAGGACAAGGAACTCCATCCTAAAAGGCTTCCGCTACATAGATGATATCAAGCAAATGCCGCAGGAGTCTATATCAAGCTATTTCCAGAGATTCTTTGATTATGGTGCCAACATGGACGTCACAAGGAGAGAAGCAGTCAGAGCATTCATCAGAAACATGCATCCAAGCTCATTCGAGGCCTATGGAGGGCTCTATGAGATGGTCATGACAAGCACAATGAGAGAGCTCAAGACGAAGCTGGACAGGGCATTTGAACAAGAGGCGGAACAGTTGGATGAAGTTCCAGAAAGAGGAAGAGAAACAGACACATCGGGAGGAGGTGTCAATTTCACATTCACACCCCTCACACTCAGCATAGAAGAAATTTTCCACAAGCACCTCAAGCAAGAGCTACCAGCATGCAGGGAGGAGGGCAAGGCCTTCCTAGGGAGAGATGCACAGGGTTGGTGTGAGTACCATGGGACCTGGGGGCATCAAACCAACAACTGCATGGTGTTGAAGGTGGAAGTGGAAGAAATGATCTACAATGGAAACTTCAAGGAGTACGTGGCAACAGACACAGTGACCACCCCATATCCTTAGTTTTATATCTAGCATTTCGCATGTTTCAGCTTTACAAGCTTTTCAAAAACAACTCATGAGAAGGAGAACTCACGAAGTTACTCCATCTCTACAACTATCTTTGATTTCCTACAAAGGATGTCTTGGTGCACCAAGGCATCCCGAGTGTACAAAAACATGAATGCTCCTAAGGGAGTAGTAGTTACTCAAAAGTATTTTCCAGTGAATGCAGTGGTATAACCACAAAGTTATCCTTACACAGATATGACTTCAAGTCAATGACAGGTTCGACGCCCCCAAGAGCGTATCTTGAGAGTAGTTTTCATACTACGACATTCGACGCCCCCAAGAGCGTATCTTGAGAGTAGTTTTCATACTACGACATTCGACGCCCCCAAGAGCGTATCTTGAGAGTAGTGTTCATACTACGACTTTCGACGCCCCCAAGAGCGTATCTTGAGAGTAGTTATTACACTACGACCTTCGACGCACCAAGAGCGTATCTTGAGAGTGGTTTCCAAAAACTACGAACTTCGACGCCCCCAAGAGCGTATCTTGAGAGTAGTGTTCATACTACAACCTTCGACGCCCCCAAGAGCGTATCTTGAGAGTAGTTATTACACTACGAATTCGACGCACCAAGAGCGTATCTTGAGAGTGGTTTCCAAAAACTACGATTTCGACGCCCCCAGGAGCGTATCTTGAGGTAGATTTGCAACCTACCAGATTCGACGCCCCCAAGAGCGTATCTTGAGGTAGAAAAAACACTACCAGTTCGACGCCCCCAAGAGCGTATCTTGAGGTAGATTTCAAACTACCAGTTCGACGCCCACCAGGAGCGTATCTTTGGTCTAACCTGAGCCCTCCGGGAGCCTATCCTGTGAAACGTTAAGTGCCGTCCGAGAGCCTGTCTCGTGAACAGTTTGACACCCGTCAAGAAGGTATCGGTGGACTAACCTGTGCCCTCCGGGAGCCTATCCTGTGAAACGTTAAGTGCCGTCCGAGAGCCTGTCTCGTGAACAGATTTGACACCCGTCAAGAAGGTATCGGTGGACTAACCTGTGCCCTCCGGGAGCCTATCCTGTGAAACGTTAAGTGCCGTCCGAGAGCCTGTCTCGTGAAAAGATTTCGACGCCCACCAAGAGCGTATCTTTGGTCTAACAGTACAACGTATACCGTGTAAGGGGTATCAGAAGAGATCATCACACCATGCTTAGAAGGATACCATGTTTAAGAGGGTACCATGTTTAGAAGGGTACCATGCTTAGAAGGATACCATGCTCGGAAGGGTAACATGAGAAAGAAATTTCTAAGTAAAGTAATGTGAAGAACAAGTAATGTTTTTTCTTTATGAAATGGCAGGTAAGACATGAAGGAAAACACGAAAGAAGGATAAGTAAAGGAAACACACCAAGTAAAGAGTCCATACCCAAAGAGCCATACACAAGGCATAGGGAGCCATCATGAGAAGAGATATATACAAAAGCATGAGAAGCACTAATGTAAAGGCAAACGAACCACGTAGTCAACAACACAATGTGGCAAAGGAAAGTAACAACAAACACCATCACAATCTCAAAGGACACTCAACCCATACAATGGGAGAAGGAGTGTAATTATATACAAGGATAGCATGAGATAAACACGTCAGTCAGAACCTTCGGGGGAGTCACCCTCACCCCCTGAAGCTGAACCGCCAGCGGAAATGGATGAAGAGGAGGAGTCTGAGGTACCAATTTCCACAGGTGTAGCATCCACCTGGGTAGGGGCAGGCTCGTCTGCAACGGCAGCCTGACCCATCAGAACAGTCGCGTAGCCAGTGGCATATGGCCCAAAGTCACCAAGGTCACCAAAGGGGAACTGAGGATCAATCCGGTATATGTGATCAACCAGATACTCACCGAACTGGTTCATCTCCTGGGTGAGACGCGTGCTATAGTCGGCGGTGAAGGCAGAGGAGGCCTTGTATTCAGATACCGCGACAGCCCTCTCCTCCGCCCGACACTTAGTCTCCAACCTCCGCAGCTCCTCAGAATGGACAGACGCGGCAACCTCAGCTTCCCGACGCAAACTGCCCACAGTGGTTTCAAGCAAGGACACCTGGTCCTGGAGCTCCTGCAGCCTCAAATCAGATATACGCGCCTTCTCGGCAGCAGTGGCGACCTCCGCCTTGAGAGAAACCTGGCTGTCCTCAAGGGTCTTCCTCTCGTCAGATAACTCGAGCACGAGCGAGGACATGTTCACCATGTCAGATATGCCCTAACAATTCAAACAAGGGATGAATAACCGAAAGATAGACATTATGAAAGAAATAAGAGGAAAGCAAAGAACAACTTACAGGTGCATAACGAGAAAGTACCCCTTGAACAAAGCGCCGAGTCTCCCCAGGAGACTTGGGCGGAGCAACACGATCCCCAGGGGGAACGGCACCGCGGAGGACGCGGACACCAACCTCAGGAGTCCGCAAAGAGGAAGTGCTATCGAGGTGGAACTCCTTCAGACCAGCGAAGGGAGTCCACTCAGACCCAATAACATCTTCATCAGTGAGCCGTGCGAAATCCTTCCGACTTAAAGTCGGAGGCCCACCTACACAAGCAAAGCAAGTCAAAGGAGAGTATAAACATACAAGGATCAGCACAAGGTAGAGATCATACCTGAGGACCGTGCCCTCGGCTGGGGGGCAGGGGAACCACCACCAGCAGGTCGCTTCCCTTTGTCAGCCAGGGAAGGCACCTCTTCGACCACCATCTCCTTATCACGAGATAGGGTCGGAGGACGAGCAGTAGGCGAAGCAGGATCCACAGCCTTCTTCCTCTTAGCAGCCGAGGCCCCGGCCTCAGAATCAGATCGCCGCGGCTTGGACTTGGAAGGTCCAGAATCTCTGCCAACGGAGACGACCCTCTCAGTCACCAAGGGGGAGCGCACTAGCAAGGTAAGAAAAACAAGATAAGGAAAACATAAGTTACATCATAAAGAAGCAAATAGGAGAAAGCATACCAGAGGCCCCAGCCTTCTTCCCAGGCAGGGGGGATTTCTTCAAAGCAGAACTAGAAGGAGCCTTCCTCTTGCTCAGGTCAACAGGGGCTCCCTGCATGTTATAGGTTTTTCCATGAAACCAACCTACAAAGGAAGAGCAGAAGGTAAATAAAGATGGAAAGACCAAGTGACATACCGAACCCCCGGAGTCAGGAGTCAGACTGATCCCGGCCTCGTAAAGATCCGTCTCAGTTATTAAAGACACGGGGCAGTAAGACCGGGTCCTGTTGCTCTCGTAAATGATCTTCATAGTCTTCAAATCATCCGAAGAGAACTCTCCAAAAGCAGGCCAACCATCGGACCGATCCTCATTCAGGACCGACCAAGTGACGTATCGGTCCGTAATGAAGAAGTAATGCTTAGCCCAGTGACTGGCCGAATTGTCAATCTGGGTCACGAAACGGAGGGAGGTATCCCACTCGATCCCACTCAACCCGAAGTCAGAAAATCGGGGATCTTTGAAGGTCGGATGGCGAGTTACGAAACTCGCAAACCCCACCCTCGTCCGGTACTGGAACCGATAGAAGCATCGGAATAGAACGAGAGAGTACTTCCAGGAGTACCAATGGCACAATACCCGGAAGCCCACCAAGACGCGGAGGGCACTGGGGGCAAGGTTCACAGGAGAAATCCTGAAGAACCTGCTCAACTCTATAAGCTCGTCACAGTAAGGCAGCCTCAGCCCGAATCGGATCTGAGAGGGGTACACGGCGACCTTCCCTATAGGAGGCTCCGTCGCCGTCCCGCGAGTATTCCCCAAGGAGGGGAGAAAAGGATACAGAGGCTCATCTAGGGGACTGATATCTCCTAGGGTGACATGTTCGTTGTAATCGGACCTAGTGATATGGTTCTCTGACAGAATAGCAAGACCTAAGGCAAAGATAGCAAGAAACCCCAAAGCACGAATCAAATTTCGACTAACACCCCAATGAAGGTCACGATACTAAGCTAGCAATAGGAAAGGAAGTAACGCGACCGAAAAGGAAGAGAAAAAGGAACTCACTCATCCTTCGGAGAATACGGCGTCTCTGAAGAGTCTGCGTACGTGGACACCACCAGGAGTATAGTACCTGCCACGATACGACGAATATCAAGATAAGAGAAATTTTCGAGGAACCGGAAATACTCCGACTCCCGACTAACGACAACAATCAAAGATCCAAAGACACTCAACCAACGACAACAACTGAGTCAAATAGTTTTATCCGAGCCTAAGGTCGGGTTTTGGAAAAAATTACCATTATACCCTCCAACAAAGATTAACACACCAACGGCGGCACGACATCAAATTCAAGACCGGGATAACCCAATCGGACAAGAAACCATATCCGGTCGACCGGCAAACATTTTTTCCCAAAATCCACAACTACCAACGGCTATCTACGGCAATCCCACATTTAACCAAACATCGGCAATCAAGCATCGGCAAACAAATATCAATGATTCAAAAATCGGCATTTCGTATGGTAACGGAAAGGAAAAGAACAAACCTTCGGAAAACCCGACCCGATGTGATAAACGGGTCCGGAATTCGAATTTGAATGTCGCCGGGAATCAGGTCCTCGCCGGAAGTCGGACCCCGTCGTCGCCGGAGCTGATTTTGATCGCCCCACCGTCGTCGGAAGCCGCCGTGGGTCTCGTCGGAATCGCTTCCTATCGCCGTCGACAACCTCCGTTGGACCTGGTGCCGTCGTCGCCGGAGGTGAGCCCGTCGTCGATCACCGTCGTCGTCCGTCCAATGCAGTCGCCGGAAGAAAACTCAACGTCGAAGCCGCCCGACGCCGCTGCTCGATTGATCACCACCCTCAGCCGGCCAAGCCCGTGCCGCGTCACCCAGGTCCAGCAGCCGCCGTCTCGAGCCGCTGTTCCGTCAATCGTCTCCGGCCGGGCTGTCTCCTCGTCGCCGTCCCGATCAAGGTGCTGGCCGGAATTTCAAGTGCCCACCGGAATTTTGGCCGGCCCTAACCTTGGGGGTGCTCTCAAACTTGCCTTGCTCTCCAAGGGTGAGTGAAAAAAGAAAGATGGTGGCTATGGTGACTCTTGGAGGTATTTTTCTAACTCTCCTCTTTTATGTTAAAAGGATGATAGGGTTTTTAGGGGGTTTTAATCACCACCATCCATCTAGCTTTAAATAAAATCTAAGGGCCAAGGAAAAATCATCATTTTTGTCCCTCTCCCCTATAGCTAAGTATATTCCCATACTTAGAAAAATTATCAAGATAGTTTTATTTTTGAGCATTCCATACTTAGGAAAATTTTTGGCCAGAATTAAAATTTTCCCTCACTTAGATAAAATCCCGGCACGAAATTGAAGCGTAAGTTATTTAGTTGCATTCGTACCACACCCCTGTGCAAGTTTGTATTTTTTGAGTAGGCACCTGTAGCAGAGATAAGTTTATTACTCCCGCCTCAGACGGACGCGTGCCTAGGCACACGTCCGTGCTACTCTGACGTTTACAATTCCTCTATCTCATTAGACAGGGGGCAGAGTCAGAGGCACGCATCCATGGGTAAGCAGACATTCAGACAAAGAAGGTAAAATCCCGGTTTCAAATTGCGCGTGTCATACCATCCTAAAATAGAGTCAATCAAGGGTTAGGCCATTGGTTGACTCGGGGGCATGTGATGGATATACGCCCAATTTGAACCCGTTGACTTCCGAACCGTTGTATTTTTATCGTCCCATTTATGATTGCGAATCGAAACTTCAACCCGGACACTTCGCGAGAACATCGACGGCTCGGACGGGGCCGAAGCGCCCGTCCGACAGAGGCGAACTCACCTAGGTGAGGTTGGGTGGCCACACCCGACCTCCCCTAGGGGAGATCGGGTCAGCCGACCCAACCCCAGTAAGGAGTGAGATCAAAGCCGACACCCCGTTGACCTAGATCCCATAACTTAACAGTTGCCAAAGGATTTACTCAAGTGGAGGGGACTGATTTCAATGAGACTTTCTCCCCAGTTGTGAAGATGACCACTGTGAGAATTGTCCTTGCTATGGCTGCAGCCAAATCATGGGGCTTGTATCACATGGATGTGAACAATGCCTTTCTACAAGGTGATTTACATGAAGAGGTCTTTATGCACATTCCTCAAGATTTTGATCTTCTAAGCCAGTCTTTGGGTCACCTAAACGTGTGTGCAAGCTTTTGAAGTCTTTGTATGGACTAAAACAAGCTTCTAGGCAATGGAACATCAAGCTCAATCAGACCTTGTTGAAAAATGGCTACATTCAAAGTGTTTCTGATCATTCCTTGTTCACCAAGACTAATGGTAAAGAAAATGTTATCCTACCCATCTATGTGGATGACTTGCTTATCACTGGTTCAAGTGAAAGCATGATTAGCCAATTGAAGTCCACTCTTCAGTCTCATTTCAAACTCAAAGATTTGGGAAATTTGAGATATTTTTTGGGATTGGAGATTGCTAGATCACATGAGGGGTTAGTTATCAATCAGAGGAAGTATGCTCTTGAACTCATTGAGGAGGTTGGATTAGGGGCAACAAGACCAACTGAAACTCCTATGGAGTTCAATATCAAGCTGACCACTTGTGAGTATAATGAGGCAACCAAGTCCAATCCTGATGATCACACACTTAATGATGCTACTTCTTATAGGAGATTGATTGGTAAGCTTCTCTACTTAACCATGACAAGGCCAGATATTAGCTTCTGTGTGCAAAGATTGAGTCAATTTGTTGACAAACCCAAGAAGTCACATATTAATGCTACCATGAGATTGATTAGGTACATCAAGGGTTGTCCTTCAAGGCTTGATCTATCAATCTACAAACAATTTCAAACTTAGTTTGTATTGTGATTCAGATTGGGCTGCTTGTCCTTTGAGTAGGAAGTCAGTGAGTGCCTATTGTGTTAGGCTAGGTGAGGCAATGGTAGGTTGGAAAGTGAAGAAGCAGGAGACCATTTCTCTTTCAAGTGCTGAAGCTGAGTATAGATGTCTTAGAGTGGCAATTCAGGAGGCTCTTTGGGTTATTAGACTCCTAAGGGAGTTGGATTTGCCTTTGTGTTTGCCCATTCCAATCTATACGTATAGTGAGGCTGCTTTGAGAATAGCTAGTAATCCTGTGTTTCATGAGCGCACAAAACACATAGAGCTGGATTGTCACTTCACAAGACATCATATTGGTTCTGGGATAATTGACGCCATTCATGTTGCTTATAAGGATCAACTTGCTGATTTGCTTACAAAGGCCTTGGTAAAGAAGCAACACATTGCCTTATTAAGGCTTTATGGTATAAAGGATGTGTTTCACGAAAAGAAGAAAGAAGAAGAAAAAGCTGGGGGAATATAGAACACATCGAGCTTGTGCCTTAGTTATGTTTGCACAATGCTTGTGTGTGCCTGCACAATGCTTGTGGTTAGTTATGCCTGCACAATGCTTGTGGTTAGTTATGCCTGCACAATGCTTGTGTGTGCCTACACAATGCTTGTGCTTTAGTTGTGTTTTTCCTCCTTTCCTATGTACGTAGCTAACTTAGTATATATAGTTAGTTAGATCATATTGTACAAACTGATTTGGAGTTTATGTGAATAACAAGATCATTGCATTCTCTAAATCCTCTCAAAGCTTATAGTAGACAACAATCACCGCAATACACAACGCAACGAAAAACTCACCAAACGTACAAGTCGAGTCTTGTAAAACGTTATCTTGTCCGTGAACAAATAAGGGAAATAAAACACTCCAACTAAGCAAGTAGTGTCTTGCCACAACGTCGCCTTGGAATGGCCCAAGAGACGGAAAAAATTACTAGTCGTGTAATGCGAACTTGTACAACCCTCGGGGATAACCGGATAGAGGTCTAGTAGCATTGCAAGGTCAGTACAATGACTCTCCAAGGAACACCTCGCCTCAACGCTATAACGGGAGGTACCCAAATTGCGGATCAAAACACATTCAAAATTTGGCAAGTCGTGTCTTGCTACAACGTCGCTTCGGAATGGCCCGAAAGGTAGTGTAAACCACAAGGCGTATCACGGGACCTTTGTCACGCCCCTTTAACTAACAAAAAGGAGGCGTAATAGCATTGCAAGGCAAGTAATTGGGATAGCCACCAGAACGCCTTGCAACAACGTTACGAGGGGTGTTCCCAATTAACGGATGGAAAAATGCACCAACTTACAAGTAGCGTCTTGCAACAACGTCGCCTTAGAGTGGACTCGCGTGTATACATGGGTCTTGCGCATTACTACTCACAAATGCCAAGTACCGGGAAAATGACCTTGTGCATTACTACCCATAAATGCCAAGGGTCACTCTAAGGACTTCCGCATTACTACTCATAAATGCCAAGTGTCGGGATAATGGCCTTACGCATTACTACACATAAATGCTAAGCGTCACTCTTAACTCTTAAGCCTTGCGCGTTACTACTCATGAAATACGGCAAGCATACAACACATATGTCTAACACATATTCATCTTGCCATGCCTTGGTATAACCAAGAGAGGCAGGCAATTCAGGGACGTATGTCTCCTAACAACAACTACGGATGCTACATCCAATAAGAGGACGAGTCTCAACTCTACTCAATAGTCCAAAATACATGGAAAATCATGAACGCAAATGTATGAAATATTAGTACCATGTTATCATGCATTACTAAACTATTCATGACAGGTCTTATATGACAACGTCAAAGCATCGAAATATAAACATAAAGGGTTCAAAGGGACAACAACCCAAAATGCAACCTCAACAGATCATGGGGAGCAAAAACTATGTGACATGCGAGGTACCAACACCTCTAGTGGGATGAACAATACCCTCATCTCTAGTGATAATCTCCACTCAACACCTACATAGCCTATATGACCCTTATGTTTACGCCTACACGGCATCTACACGCGTGTCTAACATGGCATTATGCGACTACTCGGGGACACATATGTCTACGTACATGCTCTACGAAGAGTCTCAAGTTTCGACCATCGTTGTGAACAATGCCACATTACCAAGCCTATGTATACAAAGGCTAAAATCATGCAAGTTGCAATACAAACATCACTATCAACAACCTTAAAGTCATGCGCCACAGCAATCTGGGGGGCATTGGCCTCAACAGTCGGGAGAACAATCCCGCCTCTAAGATACAAAGAAGCCACATGTCCAGTGGAAAACATGCATATATACAAAACCGATCAAAGTAAAAGTCGGGGGAAACGGTATATACCATGCCCAACAGAGCCTTCGATGGAAGACAAACTCATCAAGTCGTCATCACCTGCCTGAATGTCAACGTAATAAGACTCCGAATCCTTGTACTCCATCACTCCATCAACCTTCCCCTCTACATACGCATTCTCATGCATAACCTGCAAGACAAGCCTGTACGCCTCACTATCCTCAGCAACCTTCTTCTGAAGGGCAATCACATTGAACTCGAGCGCAACAACTCGAGCACAACAACTCGAGCCTGACGAGATGAGGTTCCCGCCTCCAAATAAGCGACCTTGGAATCCAAGAAGCGCGTCTTCCCCTTCACGCTCACCAACTCGTAACATACCATGTTGCACTTCCCTTGGAGTGCCTTATCCTCCTTCGTGAGTTCAATCGCAAAGGATCAAAGGTGCGCCATATAGAAAACAACTTATAGTGCAATACAGCATCCAACAACAAACAAGTTGTAATAAAAAAGAAGCATACAACTTATAAAAGAGCAAGGACAAAATACTCACAGACGCAAGACATGTCTGCACACCCTCAGCATTCGAGTGCAAACTCTTAGGTTCGCTGAGATGAACCCTTCGATCGCCAGGAGAGATAATCTGCTGGAACATACGTACTCCCACCTCAGGAATAGTCAAGAGGGCGTCCTTGGCAAAGCGTGGCCCCCCAATATCAAAGGGTGCCCACTCCCCTCCAATGATAACGTCCTTTCAGGACGAACCAAGGCAGCGCAGGCAGGAAGAGGCGCAATACCTATAAAAACATACAAGGATAAACAAGAAGGACCAAGCATCACAGTATAGCAAGAAAATAAAAGCAACTTACACATATTCACGAGGAGACTGTGCCTCCAAGGTCCGGTCCCTCGACCGGGGGGCAGACAAAGCAGGCGCGCGAGCCTGACCCTCAAACGTTTGATGCCTCGCCACTGCCAGATTTCGACCATTTGGGATCGCTCGAGGGACGCACCTCGGAGTCGGATCTTTTGGTCTTGGAACTAGGCGGAGTGTCCGTAATAGCAACACACGCGCGTCTACGCACCAAAAGGGGAAACAACGCATCTCGTTCAAAAACTAAGTATGGAGACGCTAAGTGCAACACACGCGCGTCTACGCACCAATAGGGGAAACAACGCCTCTCGTTCAAAGGATAAGTATGAAGACGCTAAGCGCAGCACGTGCGCGTCGACGCACCAGGAAGGAGGAGTAACACCTCCCAATCAAAAATTAAGTACGAAGAAACCTAGCGTGGCACACGCGTGTTGACGCATTAAGAGGTGGAGCAACAGCTCTCGTTCAAAAACTAAGTATAATGGCAACATACACGGCGCAACGCGCGTATGTTTCGACACATAACCAAGGTGCGACGATTCGCTTCTAAATTCTAAGTGTAAGAATACCACGAACGCCACACTATGCACGCGCAACACCGTACACACACGTCGACACGTCAATGCAAGATCTACCACCTGACATACGAAGCACCTAACGGGTACACCAAATGGCTAGCAAGTCTTAGCAAGTCCACGCGTCTTTAAGCGGCTATCATGTCCGCGTATCTGGAAGCGGCTATCACGTCCGCAGATCACTATGTGGCTGTCATGTCCACGTAACTCTTAGTGGCTGATGTGTCCACGAATCTCCGAACTAATTTTATGAATTCGCATCACATCAATATATCTATAACCAAGTAGCGGCCGCAGGAAGCACTGTACCTTGAAACACCAGGTTGCGGCAACAACATGGATAGGCACGTCGCCTCGTCGACCTCTGACCAATACCATGGAAGGGTACGTCGCCTCGTCGACCTCTAGCCTTCTCCCTACCTCGGTAACATCAAGTAGTTGTCGCTGAATGCACCCAACCTTGGAAAAACCCAAGTGGCAGTCGACACGAGGGTCAACACCCCGCGTCCAAGACAACTATGTGGCGAACATACCCGACACTGGGGCAACTCCACACCTACGAACTTGTAAGTTTACAACTACTACATAACAAGCATTCTCTATACGGGGGAAACTCTACGTCAATAAGGGCCTCCTCCCGACACTTATACAACCTATACGGCACTACGCGCGTCTGCGCGACCTAACACTACGCGCGTCGGCACAACTTAACACGCATCTATTATGGAGCGTTCATCGACAACACGTCGGAGGCCTAACACCTTGCAACTAAGGGGATAGTGCGCCCCTGATTAGAATCGGCACATGCATACACCTATGCAATCTATGCGCCGATACAACGCATACATGCGTGTACTCGGCCAAGTCACTACAAACGCTCCCCCTCCGGGGGCAATACTATATCGATAAAGGCCTCGTCTCTCGACACATACGTTGCGAACATAATCCTATTATAAGGCGTTTGTCAACGACGCGACGGATCCATGACGCCTCGCAATCTCAGGACCTACGTGTCTGTAACACACACTCCTCTGTGTAGTGTAAGGGTGAAGGTTTACCTCTCCTTAATTTTTCTAACTCTTTTTATGAGTCTTCAGCATACGCCCATGCTTACATATTCACGCATACATACACCATGTTTGCATACATACCAATATGTACGTCTATGTTATGTATATACACTTACATGATTACATATGTATTTGCTATACACGTATACTCGCTGCACTAACCATGTCAGCGGTTACGATCCCTTCCACCAAGCAATGTGGAGGAAACTAATTCCAATATGTGGAGACTAAGTATTGAGAGGTTCACATACACACTCCTTTATATACACGCGTGGGTAATATTCTATCCTCCTCATATTTTTTCTAACTCTTTTGGGAGAATTCCCTAACACTTACACATGTTTACATACCCTCGCGTACATATGCATGTCTACATTCATACACACGTTTGCATATCCATGTCACGTGTTTATTATTACAACCACGACATGTATATACTCATACCATGTCATCACATACATACATGCCCATACTTACATGATTTAATTTCATGACATTATACAACACGCGCCAACGCACATACACGCGTATACCATGTTAACACATATGTTAGCACTCATACCCATAATTGCATGCATAGACTTGCATTATTATATATGTACATGTCATACACATATACTTGGTGCACTAACCATGTAGGCAGTTATAACCGCTCCCATTTAAACAAAAAGAGGGACGCGCAATAGCAAGGCCCACGTGCCAACGGACAGTAAGTCCACCCCGAGGTAACAGCCGAACATAAATCGAACATATACTCTATCCAAAATAGAGTCAAGCCGGGGCCATGCCACCACATGACTTGGGGGCAAATGATGGGTATACGTCGATTCGGGTTTGTTTTATATTATTCTGACTTCGTTTACACATCAAACCCACTAAACGGCTTAGAATTATTCACCCACGGCAGTAAAAAGGTTCGGGAAGTGCGCGTACGCGTCTCGGGCCAAAAATCCTCATCCAGATTGTGTCACTAATCCAGACGTCTGAATTGTGTTAACATCCAGAGTCCGGATGTTAACACAATCCGGACCCGGTCCGGATTGAGGGACGATACAAGCCTCCGGATTCTCCCGCCTCCCCGGACTTCCCGGGATCGTCGCGATACCCCCGGGATGGTCTGGATTACTCCGTTTGATGACGTGCAAACCCCTACGCATACACTACACGTGCGGATCCTCCCGATGTCAGCTTTACTCCCGTCCACGCCCTGTTCATATTTTACACTAAACCGGTGTTGGACCGTTCAAAACCGGGTTCAGGTTTAGGAGCTCCTATTTAAGGGAATCCACCCACCTGTTGGATCACGGTTGGAACTCTGGTAGGTTCTTGATGGAAGTCCAAACTCTTTTGCTCCAAGTAATCCTGCAAGAAGGGGATAGACCGGGCGGTGACGCAGAATCCCTCTCCGATGCTTAAATGAGTATCTCGATGCAGGCAAGCAAGTATCAGTATGTAAGTATGTGAACGTATCAATCCTGAGGTAACTCCTTCCTTTATATAGGGGAGGGGTTACCTCAGTTACCTGTTGAGATAACTGCCACGTTCCGTTTATCTCGGACAGTAGCCCACGTTTCGTCTTTTCAGGCCACTTTCCCACTACGCTGATAGTGGGCGTGTTTCTCGGCCTCGTCCTCTGGTGGCAAGTCCCGACGGATGTCGGGGACTCCAGAGTTATCTCCTTTGGTCACCGCTCGGGGCCCCTCGTCATCGGGACAGGGCCAATCTTCTCAGGGATTCAATATCGGGGCCTACTCAAAGGCATATCATCAGGGCCTACTCAAAGGCATATCACCGGGACTGTATAGCTCATATGTCGGGACCGACCTTGTCGGGACCCCTCGCATTAGTCCTCTAAGCCTCTTTCGGAGCCCAGTGGGCCTATTTCACCGTTTACTCGTCGTCAATGGGCCTAACGGCTATGTCGAAACCCATCATTTGCCCCCAAGACATGAGGGACTTACAGTTCGTCGTATCTTCCAGTTCTGGACCTCCCGACATCGGTATCGGAGGCTTTCGACTTTCCGAAAAATCTTTTGAAGCAGATCTTCTCCTCCAAGATTCCCCGATATTCCGAGGATAACCACCGAATCCGAAAAGATTTCTCGGTCACTCAACTATTAAATGCAGCAGGTGACGAAGCGACGACTTGGGTACCCGTGACTGTTTTTCCTGAAAAAGCACTTTCTAGCCGTTTTGTCTCTAGTATTTCGACGATTCAGGTTGAGGCGTCTTATCTTCAACGGTCCGGATTACAACGTCTCTTTGGCTGTCCTCTCTCATATAAAACCCCAAATCTTGGCATTATTCAGTTCTCCTTTACCGTTTCATTCTCTGTGTTTTCAAAAGCTCAAGCTCTCCTTTTTATCTCTGATCAACACTCCGGCGACCAGGATCTCCGACCATCAAGATCATCCTTTCTTCTCCGATTCAACATGTCTGGTAAGATTTCCTCCTTTGATTCCGAAGAAACTTGTTAGCATAGTTTTTCCTTTTATCTCAATCAACTTACCCGAACTTTTGCAGAAATCAACTGTGCCTTTTCTTGCCATGATTACTTTCCAGACGGTGAGTCCAGTTCCGGGGGGAGGAAGCCCTTCAAGTTCGATTATGCTTGTAATGAGATTTCAGACACCGCCTATGATTCAGCTCTCCGGGAGGGGTGTATTACTTCCACCTGGGAGCCTCGCTTCCCTTTTCCTTGGCCTCGCGTCCCGGGTGACCTTGTGGTCACTCGTCCCCGGGAAGGGGAGGTATTTGTCTCCACCGGGAAAATATCGGCAGGGATCCGATTCCCCTTCTGCGGGAATTTAGTCGAGATGTGTAAATATTAAAAAACAAATCCAACTACTTTTTCTCCCCACGCCATCCGTGTGTGGAATGCCTTCCTTGTTTTTTGTCTTCGCCAACAGTGGACCTACAGCCTCCGACTTTTCCGGACCTTCTACGGGATGAAATGCAATGATGCCGGGGTCTGTGCCTTCTACCCGCGAATGCCTAAATGGAGCAAGGCGCAACTCTCCCGGTACAGCTGGAATGGTGACACCTGGAAGGTCGCCAAAGGTCGGGGGCTCATCACTGACTCGGGGCCCGACAACAGTGGCTGGAAGAGGAATTATTTCTTCATCCGAAACAGCTCCATCCCATGGCCCCGATGGGAGGTTGAGGCGGACCCTGCTCCTGCTTTTCATACTCACTCCGAGGAGGATTTCCAGATTCTCCACTGCATCCAACTTTATCGCTGGGGGGATTCCTTCGCTCCCCTTGATGCCAACTCCATCGGGGAGCGGGACCTGGTTCTGACCGGGATCCGACTCCTTGATGTCGCCTCTGGGGGTCAACTCTTTGACGGCCCTTCTAACCTCGTTCCTTGGGTAATATTCTAACTGCACTTTCGTATTCGTCTTTGCAGCTAAGAAGGTATCATTGCTGACCAATCTCGTGCTTAAGCAGGCGGAGACCGATGGTGTCCAACGCCCCGCGAGGAAGACGAAGTCTTCAAAGAGGGCCGCCTCCTCATCGACACCTCCCATTTCGGAGCAGATCAAGCGGGCCCGGGTGGAGAAGATGGAGCAGATCTTCAACACCAAGACTTACGAGGAAGGTAAACAGCTCCGCTTAGCAATTCGATTATACATGAGGCGTATTCCTGAGGAGTTAATCCCCTCCGATAAGGGAGCCAGGATCGAAGGGATCAAACGCATCCTGCAAGGAGAAACTCCCCGCATCCTCAAAGCGGGTTACTACAATTATTACAGGAAGGACCAGTATCTTTCCCGTCGCGTCATCTGGTGTAAGGATCCTGATCAACTTCCTGATTTTCTTTCTGAAGCTTCTCGTCCTCCAGCTGCAGGTCAATCGGGAGCTGGAGCTTCGGCGGAGGTGCCACCCTCCGACGCCCAGGTCGGAGAGCCCCTCCTTTCTCTTCCAGCCCCAGGAAGATCGGGGACTGAAGACGCCCCGACGGACGGTCAGTTCCGTCGGGTGGTTGACCTGGACATCTCTCACTCTTCTGAGGAGGCGAGCGAGAGTCAGCCCCTGGTTCGTCGTCGGGGGGCGAGGCAGACCCCGCTGGAGCCGACTCCCGAAGGGCTGCCTCCATCTTCTCCGGCACAGCAGCTTTCTCCGGTCTTGAGCCTGACTCCTGAGGGGGCGACGGGTTCTCATGGCGGCTCGGAGGCCCGCACCTCCGATATTCAGGGCGTCGTTCCCCCTTTCCTCTTAGACGGGAGCTTCTACCAGGTTTACACCCCCGACCAGGCGGTGGCTCCCTGGACTCCGATAGAGTCATTGCGGGGGGTCCCGCTGCGTCGGGATGATGTATCCTCGGAACTGGGTCTGCACCTGCTGGCAGGTTCAGTTCCGCCCTCTATGAAGCTTCCGCTCTCCCTGGCTCGAGAGGACATCCACGCGGACATTCGCGCCATGGCCGTTCATCGTGTGGAGGTAAGGTTTCCTGTTTTTACACTTAGTACATATAAGGCAGAATATTCTCGTGTACTGACCTCTTCCTTTCTTCTTCACAGGAAATAGCGGACCAACACCGCTGTTTCGGGTACGTCCTGGCCCTGGAGGAGGCCCTAGAACAGGAGCGAGCCAAGGCGGCCCCCGAGGTCTTGGCCAAGCTCAAGGAGGATCTGGCTGCCTCCGAATCAGCGAAGGGGAAGCTGGTTAAGGAGCAGGCCCTCCTTAATCAGAAGACTCGGGACCTCCTGAGGCAGGTTCACGACTTCGAGCGGCTGTTGAAGCAGGAGCAACAAAAGCTCCAGGAAGAGCAGCAGGGGCGCACGGAGGATCAGGACAGGCTTGTCCTCGAGAAGAAGGCCCTTGAGGATGCCAAGGCGGGGCTGGACGCTGAGAACTCGCTGAGTTTCCCACCAAGCTTGCCGAGGCTGAGGCCAAGGGACGGGAAGATTATCGGGGCTCCGAGGCTTTCCAAGTGGATGCAGTGAAGTTCTGTACGGCGGAGGTGGAGACCACCCTGCTTAACGCTGTCGAGGAGCTCCATCTGGAGTATGGTGGTGCCATCGACTTCACCAAGTCTCAGACTCTCGCCCCTTCGCGGAGAGGTATTTCAACCTTTCTGAGGAGAGCGACGGGGCCAACAAACCCGAGGGGGCTGCGGGTGCTGAAGGCACGGTGGAGCCTCCAAGTGCAGATCTCCCAACAACCGATCCCCCGATAATCGACTCTTCATCGGCTGACCTCCAAGGATCCGATCCTCCTGCGGCCAATCTTCCAGGATCCGATCCTCCGATCACGGAGCCTTCTGCCACAGACCTCGTGGACCTGCTCCCCTCGACGCTGCCAAGGATCAAGCTTAATTGCTTTATTTTCGAATCCTTGTAATTTCTTTCTTTTTTCGTGAACCTTTTAGGTCTTTATAATATCAATCCCTTCTGGTCCCGATTACCACTGCACCACTTAAGGTGAATTAACCACGCTACTTAAGGCAATTCGATCATATCACTTAGAGTAATTTCGACGTGTCACTTAAGACATTTTACCCACACCACTTAAGGCGATTTAATCGTGCCCCTTAAGGCAACTTACACACACCACTTAAGGCGATTTAATCGTGCCACTTAAGGCGGAACCACGCCACTTAAGGCGATTTAATCGCGTCACTTAAGGCAACTTATCCACACCACTTAAGGCGATTTAATCGTGCCACTAAAGGCAACTTATCTACACCACTTAAGGCGATTTAAGCATACTTAGAACGATAAGTCTAAGCACAATCTGGTCGGAAGCAACCTATTTATTCATTGATGGCTCAAAACGTGTTTATATCGACTCAAAACGATAAACAACTTGCACCACTGAAGGCGACTTCGATAAACAACTTGCACCACTGAAGGCGACTTAATAAACAACTTGCACCACTGAAGGCGACTTAACATCAAGCATGAAATTTTTCAAGTGTTCGCCACTAAAAGAATGCTTCAACACATTGCCATCGAGGTCTTCCAACTTATACGCATTTCGAGCTGGCATCCCCACGACCTTATAAGGCCCTTCCCATTTTGGTGACATCTTGTTGATCCGATCCAAAAGGGTAAATTCGTTCCGACGCCAGACCAGTTCCCCGACAAAGAACTGTCGAGACATGACTCGTCGATTATAATATCAAGCCGTTGCCAAGCGCATCCGAGCCTGGGCCTCCTCGGCACTCCGCCTCTACTCTTCAAGTCCAAGTCCAGACGCCTCATTTCATCATTCGACAGAGGTTCATAATACCTCGTCCGATGGGATGCCATAACTATTTCGACGGGAGCAACTGCTTCCGTGCCATAAACAAGGCCAAACGGAGTCTCCCCAGTCGATCGTTTGGGTGTTGTTCTAACAGCCCAAAGCACATTTTCCAGCTAATCCAGCCATTTGCCCTTCAAGGCATGGACCCTCTTCTTTAGGCCATCCATCACGATCTTGTTGGCTAATTCCACCTGTCCATTGGTTTGAGCATAACGGACAGAGGCTGTCCGATTCTCAATTTTCAGTTCCTCCACCGTTAAACGGAGGGCCTTTATCGCTGATCAATACCTTGGGGATCCCGTATCGAGATATGATATGGGTCTGGAGGAATTTGAGGATATGATTCCCCGTTGTCTTGGCCAACGCCTTAGCTTCTATCCACTTCGAGAAATAATCATTAGCCACGACTAAATATCGGCACTGACCTTTTGCCACTGGAAGGGGTCCCACCAAATCGATTCCCCATTGCGCGAAGGGCCAAGCACTCTTGATGGACGTCAGATCGGCAGCTGGAGCCACGATATTCGGGGCGTACCTCTGGCAAGCGTCACAGGATCGGACTAGCATCGTTGCTTCCTTGTTTATCGAGGGCCAGTAATAACCCAGGTTCAACACTTTCCTAACGATGGATCGGGCACCTTCATGACAAGCCGAGTATCCTTCGTGCACCTCTCTAAGGATCCGATCTGTGTCGGGCTTAGCCACACATTTCAAATAAGGAGTTAAATACCCCTTTTTATACAGCTGATTGTCCACCATCGCATAATTGACCGCGATTCGGCGTAATCTGCCGGCTGCTACTTCATCATCGGGGACTGCCCCCGTAGTCAGGTACGCGATTATCGGGGTCATCCAAGTGGGCTCCTCCGATCTGGTCTCGATGGCACATACCTCCGATTGGTCGGTGGTTGACAAGATCACCTTCTCCAAGAAGTGCACCTTCCGACTTTCATCGAGGGGTGCCCCCAAGGCGAACTTGCTCAAGGCATCTGCTTCCACATTATCCTCCCTCGAGATCGCCTCAATATCGAAGCTCTTGAAACTCTCCTTCAGGGTTTGCACCTCGCGAAGATACTTTCTCATCATCGGGCTCTTTGCTTCGTATCGCCCCTGGACTTGGTTCACGATTAGGCTAGAATCACACTTCAACTTTAAGTGACCAACTCCCGTTCCTTTAGCAATCTTGAGGCCAGTGATGAGAGCCTCATATTCAGCTTCATTGTTTGTGGCCCTAAATGTCAAGGCCAAGGCATATCGGAGGGGCTCGCCTCCGTCTGGTGGTATCAGTACGAAACCTGCTCCCGATCCTTCTGAATTTGAGGAGCCATCGGTATACATCTCCCAAGTATTCTCGGCGTCGGGCTGTTCAGAATGCTCTGTTATCGGGATTTCCATAACTGCCCCCTCTACAGGGCCCGCTTCTTCTAGATCGGGGGCTGTAGACTCTGCTATGAAATCCGCCAATGCCTGGCCCTTAATAGCCGTTCTCGGAGCAAAGTGAATGCGGAACTCACTAAGCTCGACTGCCCATTTCACTAATCTCCCCGACGCATCAGGTCGGTTCAAAAAATGTTTCAAGGGTTGATTCGTCAAAATGGTAATCTCATGCGCATGGAAGTAAGGTCCCAGCTTCCGAGCAGTAACAATCAACGCATAAAGATACTTCTCAACGGCGGGATAATTCATTTCAGACTTGGCGAGTGCCTTGCTTACATAATAGACAGGGACTTGGCTACCCTCTACAACTTTCACTAAGACAGAGCTAACAGCAAATTCAGAAACAGCCAAATACAGATAGAGTGGCTCGCCTGGGATGGGCTTCGCCAATGGCGGGAGGGTGCGAAGGTAGTGCTTGAGTGCCTGGAACGCCTCTTCGTACTTGGCAGTCCACTCAAACTTCTTGTTGGCCCTCAGCACTTCAAAGAATCGCATGGATCGATCACTTGCCTTGGACAGGAAGCGATTCATCGCGGCCAATCGGCCATTCAGCACCTGCACCTCCCGATGGTTCGTCGGGGACTTCATCTCCTCGATTGCCTTTAGCTTCTCAGGGTCCACCTCGATTCCCCTATGGCTCACCATGAAGCCCAGAAACTTCCCTGAGTGCACTCCGAAGGCACACTTGGTCGGGTTTAAGCGAACTTGATGAAGCCTCATCCGCTCGAACGCCGTGGCCAAGTTGTGAACATGATCCTCGGCCTGTCGGGACTTCACTAGCATATCATCCACATAGGCCTCCATAGTTTTCCCAAGCATATCTCTGAACAGCTTGTTCACCATCCTCTGACAAGTTGCTCTTGCATTGATCAATCCAAAGGGCATAACATCATAATGATAGATGTCACAATCAGCATAAAAGGCGGTGTGGGGGGCATCCTCCTTGGACATCTTGATATGATTGTAGCCAGAGTAGGCATCCATAAAGCTCAGCAGCTCATGTCCCGATGTGGCATTCACCAGATGGTCGATCCTCGGGAGCGGGTAGCAATCCTTCGGGCATGCCTTGTTCAGGTCGCGGAAATCAACACACATCCGCCATTTGCCATTGCTCTTCTTCACCAGGACTTGGTTGGCGACCCAGGTCTGGAATCGGAGCTTCTTAATGAATCCAGCATCGAGCAACCTGCCCACCTCTTGCTGGATCGCGATCTTCTTGTCGGCACCCATCGGGCGCCTTCTCTGTGTAATCGGCTTGATCGCGGGATCAATCTTCAGCTCGTGAGTAATCACATCGGGGCTGATTCCTGGCATGTCACTCGGGGACCAGGCAAATAGCTCCTTGAATTCCTTCAACAGATCGATCAATTCTCGGGTCGTCTCCTCAGTCAGAGCGGACCCGATTTTCACCTTCCTCTGAGGTCCATCAATCCCGACCTCCTTCAAATCCTCCATCGAGGCGGGACGCCCAAACTCCTCTCGGGGATCAGCGTCAGCAGATTTGTCTTCTAGTGAAAACGTTTTTAATTTTTTTAATTTTTTTTCCTTTTAGTTTTCTGCCGTGAAAACCCTCCCTCTCTCTTCACTTCTCTCTCTCCCTCTATAGATTTACATATTTGTACATACATATAGAGGTACTCATACTTGTATAGATACATGGTACCTTAGGTTGACTTGTATAGTTGACTTAGTTAGTTAGGATTACACTCCTATATATAGTAGTACCCTAGCATGTAATACTTGGTTGAATCATTTATATCATTCATATGCTTTATTGCTTATGGTTCAACCCTCCTCTCCACATATTTTAATATGGTAACAAAGCTCAGCTTCGGGTTCACTTTTTCGAGAGGATTTTTGCATCGATTCGAGCTTGGATCTTGAGGATCAAGCATCGATTCATTGGATTACTTGAAGATCAAGCTGTAGCAAGCTGTTGCTGCTACGTTTTATGGATCTGTTTTACTGTTCCATTGATTTGGCAATTACCTGGTGCTGATTTGCTTCATTTCAGCGGACACTTGGAGCTGTTCTTCTTCGATTATGCTTCTGCAAGCTGAATTGAAGATTCATTTCATCATTCTATGCAACAGATTGACTTTCTGTGAGTTTTAAAGCTATGAATTCAGTTGAATTTCAGCTCTGCAATTCGGATCTGAGATGATACTGGTTGTTGCGATCTGTGATTTCAATTCTTGTTGCGTTCTTGATTTCAATTGCTTCGACCTGAGCTGAATTGAGCTCAATTACTTGTCCCGATAGCTTGATCTTGCTTGCTATGGCTTCTTTTGAGTTTCTGCTTGAAGTTTAGCTGGTTTGTGCGCAATTAGCTGGATTTGATTTTGCTGTGTGTTTTTTTGGCCTTGGTTTGCTGGATTTTGGTTATTCTGTTGTTTTTGGATTGGGATTGTCTTGTCCTAGTTGGTAGCTGTTACTAGTTGCTTTTCGATTGGGATCGTCTGCTTGCCAGCATGCTGCATTTTAAACAGTATCTGAGGTGTTTTTCGGAATTGGCATTTCCTTGGAGCTGCATAACTGAGTTCTTGATACTGCAGTGTTGTTGACTGCAATTTGTTCGAATTCAATTTGGATAATCGATTATTCGCTGATTTTTGGATTGGATTTGTTGCACCGTATGGTTGCTGGTATAATCGCAAATGTTTTGGCATCATATTGGATTTGGTTTACCTGGGTTTTCATGATGAACACCTGGGAATTTCGATGAAGATTTCAAGATCTTCATCTGCGGTTTGAAGATGAAATTCAAGCGTCTCGCTGGTTTCGAACCCGCGACCTATGGCTACTGTACAGTGCTCCTTGCATACACCGGGTTTCGTAGTCGGCATTTGGTCCTCCAATGCACCCCGGTGCACCCGCATGTGCATTGCACATGACTTCTTCATTTCGGGCGAATTTGACCGAATTTTGTGATTTTTGGGTCAATTTTGCAAGTTGTTTGAAGATTTGGGGTTGTTGGGCAGTTTTCAAAATTTGGATGATCTTTAGTGGATTTTGGGGCTGTTTTGGAGCAGTTTCTGAAGTTTGGGGGCCATTTTCCGAAATTGGATCTTCGAGGGGCCATTTTGGAAGATCGGGTTTAAATGTACCTTGGCAATGAAGACAGGGTTTAAATGTACCTTGGCAATGAAGACCGGGTTTAAATGTACCTTGACAATGAAGACCGGGTTTTTATGTACCTTAGCGGTTTGTGAAGATCAGGTTTGATTGGACCTTGGCATTTCATTCATCATCAAACTTTTCTCTCAAATTTTCCTTTTAATTATTTTAAAAGGAAGAAGATGGAAATGATGGGGGAATATAGATGTACATACTTGTACATACATAGAGAGGTACTCATACTTGTATAGATACATGGTACCTTAGGTTGACTTGTATAGTTGACTTAGTTAGTTAGGATTACACTCCTATATATAGTAGTACCCTAGCATGTAATACTTGGTTGAATCATTTATATCATTCATATGCTTTATTGCTTATGGTTCAACCCTCCTCTCCACATATTTTAATATGGTAACAAAGCTCAGCTTCGGGTTCACTTTTTCGAGAGGATTTTTGCATCGATTCGAGCTTGGATCTTGAGGATCAAGCATCGATTCATTGGATTACTTGAAGATCAAGCTGTTGCTGCTACGTTTTATGGATCTGTTTTACTGTTCCATTGATTTGGCAATTACCTGGTGCTGATTTGCTTCATTTCAGCGGACACTTGGAGCTGTTCTTCTTCGATTATGCTTCTGCAAGCTGAATTGAAGATTCATTTCATCATTCTATGCAACAGATTGACTTTCTGTGAGTTTTAAAGCTATGAATTCAGTTGAATTTCAGCTCTGCAATTCGGATCTGAGATGATACTGGTTGTTGCGATCTGTGATTTCCATTCTTGTTGCGTTCTTGATTTCAATTGCTTCGACCTGAGCTGAATTGAGCTCAATTACTTGTCCTGATAGCTTGATCTTGCTTGCTATGGCTTCTTTTGAGTTTCTGCTTGAAGTTTAGCTGGTTTGTGCGCAATTAGCTGGATTTGATTTTGCTGTGTGTTTTTTTGGCCTTGGTTTGCTGGATTTTGGATATTCTGTTGTTTTTGGATTGGGATTGTCTTGTCCTAGTTGGTAGTTGTTACTAGTTGCTTTTCGATTGGGATCGTCTGCTTGCCAGCATGCTGCATTTTAAACAGTATCTGAGGTGTTTTTCGGAATTGGCATTTCCTTGGAGCTGCATAACTGAGTTCTTGATACTGCAGTGTTGTTGACTGCAATTTGTTCGAATTCAATTTGGATAATCGATTATTCGCTGATTTTTGGATTGGATTTGTT
The DNA here is from genome assembly GCA_036873135.1 of Clarkia xantiana subsp. parviflora. Lineage (NCBI taxonomy): Eukaryota > Viridiplantae > Streptophyta > Magnoliopsida > Myrtales > Onagraceae > Clarkia > Clarkia xantiana. The sequence goes on from JAPTYO010000008.1 coordinate 46,702,822, forward strand.
GCACCGTATGGTTGCTGGTATAATCGCAAATGTTTTGGCATCATATTGGATTTGGTTTACCTGGGTTTTCATGATGAACACCTGGGAATTTCGATGAAGATTTCAAGATCTTCATCTGCGGTTTGAAGATGAAATTCAAGCGTCTCGCTGGTTTCGAACCCGCGACCTATGGCTACTGTACAGTGCTCCCTGCATACACCGGGTTTCGTAGTCGGCATTTGGTCCTCCAATGCACCCCGGTGCACCCGCATGTGCATTGCACATGACTTCTTCATTTCGGGCGAATTTGACCGAATTTTGTGATTTTTGGGTCAATTTTGCAAGTTGTTTGAAGATTTGGGGTTGTTGGGCAGTTTTCAAAATTTGGATGATCTTTAGTGGATTTTGGGGCTGTTTTGGAGCAGTTTCTGAAGTTTGGGGGCCATTTTCCGAAATTGGATCTTCGAGGGGCCATTTTGGAAGATCGGGTTTAAATGTACCTTGGCAATGAAGACAGGGTTTAAATGTACCTTGGCAATGAAGACCGGGTTTAAATGTACCTTGACAATGAAGACCGGGTTTTTATGTACCTTAGCGGTTTGTGAAGATCAGGTTTGATTGGACCTTGGCATTTCATTCATCATCAAACTTTTCTCTCAAATTTTCCTTTTAATTATTTTAAAAGGAAGAAGATGGAAATGATGGGGGAATATAGATGTACATACTTGTACATACATAGAGAGGTACTCATACTTGTATAGATACATGGTACCTTAGGTTGACTTGTATAGTTGACTTAGTTAGTTAGGATTACACTCCTATATATAGTAGTACCCTAGCATGTAATACTTGGTTGAATCATTTATATCATTCATATGCTTTATTGCTTATGGTTCAACCCTCCTCTCCACATATTTTAATATGGTAACAAAGCTCAGCTTCGGGTTCACTTTTTCGAGAGGATTTTTGCATCGATTCGAGCTTGGATCTTGAGGATCAAGCATCGATTCATTGGATTACTTGAAGATCAAGCTGTTGCTGCTACGTTTTATGGATCTGTTTTACTGTTCCATTGATTTGGCAATTACCTGGTGCTGATTTGCTTCATTTCAGCGGACACTTGGAGCTGTTCTTCTTCGATTATGCTTCTGCAAGCTGAATTGAAGATTCATTTCATCATTCTATGCAACAGATTGACTTTCTGTGAGTTTTAAAGCTATGAATTCAGTTGAATTTCAGCTCTGCAATTCGGATCTGAGATGATACTGGTTGTTGCGATCTGTGATTTCCATTCTTGTTGCGTTCTTGATTTCAATTGCTTCGACCTGAGCTGAATTGAGCTCAATTACTTGTCCTGATAGCTTGATCTTGCTTGCTATGGCTTCTTTTGAGTTTCTGCTTGAAGTTTAGCTGGTTTGTGCGCAATTAGCTGGATTTGATTTTGCTGTGTGTTTTTTTGGCCTTGGTTTGCTGGATTTTGGATATTCTGTTGTTTTTGGATTGGGATTGTCTTGTCCTAGTTGGTAGTTGTTACTAGTTGCTTTTCGATTGGGATCGTCTGCTTGCCAGCATGCTGCATTTTAAACAGTATCTGAGGTGTTTTTCGGAATTGGCATTTCCTTGGAGCTGCATAACTGAGTTCTTGGTACTGCAGTGTTGTTGACTGCAATTTGTTCGAATTCAAATTGGATAATCGATTATTCGCTGATTTTTGGATTGGATTTGTTGCACCGTATGGTTGCTGGTATAATCGCAAATGTTTTGGCATCATATTGGATTTGGTTTACCTGGGTTTTCATGATGAACACCTGGGAATTTCGATGAAGATTTCAAGATCTTCATCTGCGGTTTGAAGATGAAATTCAAGCGTCTCGCTGGTTTCGAACCCGCGACCTATGGCTACTGTACAGTGCTCCCTGCATACACCGGGTTTCGTAGTCGGCATTTGGTCCTCCAATGCACCCCGGTGCACCCGCATGTGCATTGCACATGACTTCTTCATTTCGGGCGAATTTGACCGAATTTTGTGATTTTTGGGTCAATTTTGCAAGTTGTTTGAAGATTTGGGGTTGTTTTGGGCAGTTTTCAAAATTTGGATGATCTTTAGTGGATTTTGGGGCTGTTTTGGAGCAGTTTCTGAAGTTTGGGGGCCATTTTCCGAAATTGGATCTTCGAGGGGTCATTTTGGAAGATCGGGTTTAAATGTACCTTGGCAATGAAGACGGGGTTTAAATGTACCTTGGCAATGAAGACCGGGTTTAAATGTGCCTTGACAATGAAGACCGGGTTTTTATGTACCTTAGCGGTTTGTGAAGATCGGGTTTGATTGGACCTTGGCATTTCATTCATCATCAAACTTTTCTCTCAAATTTTCCTTTTAATTATTTTAAAAGGAAGAAGATGGAAATGATGGGGGAATATAGATGTACATACTTGTACATACATAGAGAGGTACTCATACTTGTATAGATACATGGTACATTAGGTTGACTTGTATAGTTGACTTAATTAGTCATGATTACACTCCTATATATAGTAGTACCCTAGCATGTAATACTTGGTTGAATCATTTATATCATTCATATGCTTTAGTGCTTATGGTTCAACCCTCCTCTCCACATATTCTAATACCCTCACTTATCTCTCTGCCGTGAAGACTCCGCCGGCCACCAACAACCACACCTTCGCCGGAGTGACTTCGGTTCGCTCGACCACGACTCTACCAACCTCCGGCGACCCCGTTCCGTACCCTCCGGTCCCGTTACTGTCTCTCCGGAGCCTATCCAGGTATCGCTGCTGCTGTCCTCCTGCACCCTAGGACCTCGCCGGAATCGCTCTGTTGCTCCGGCATACTCCATCCTGTTCCTGCTGATGGTGTCGCCGGAAGTTGCACCCGCTGCTGCTGCTGTCTCCCCGCTGAAGTCCCTTCTCCAGCGAGCTCCTCGTCGCCAGTGTCAGTCCTCGCCCTGGCACCGTCGTTGATTGGCTCTGACGACCGTGATTCTCCCACCTTGTGTCTCTGCTCGTTGTCGTTGCTAACTACCCTTTCCGTGGTCATCGTCCCTGCTTTGAGCTTTCTTCTTCTTCACTTGACGAAGCCATCGTTCCTGCAAGGTAGGTAAGTCCACCCTTTTCCTTTGTTTTTCTTTCTTTATATTAAATTATTTTATTATATGAATAATAATATATTATTTATTATACTATATTATTTTATGTTATTATATTATAATTATTATCCTATTATATTTAATTAGGTAGTTTAAATGTGATTGTTTAAAATTGATGGGGTAGAATATTTAATTGTTCAAATTATGTATGTATGTTAAATATATAATAAGTTGTACATTGATTTAAGTATGTTTTATAATTTCGGTGTCTTAATTAGGAATTATAGATTATAATTAATATTTTTTAGACTTAGGTTTATAATTAACAATATTTTTGCATATGATAGAAATTTAATTAAAATCCTGACATCGTTAGATTAAATTGGTGTAGCATTTATTAAAAATAAAACAGGCAAATTAAGTGAATTGAGTACCGAAAGGGCGTAGTTAAAAAGTATATTTTTAATTCGTAATAGAACACCCGAACTCGAATTTCTGATCGTAGACCGATTTTATAGCTATGTGTTTAATCCATTATTTGCTTATGTGATTTAGGATTCAATTTAGCCTTACAATTAGCTAGTGGCGAATCTATTGAAAATCCACGTTTTCAAAATGTAATCGCCGTATGTCAGATTTTAGGTCCGAAAATTTGGCGACTCAGCTTGGGAAGATTAGAGGGTTCAGGCTCATTATATTCGCTTATTGCCATGCTTTTTGAGTTTTTATATTTTATTATCTTCACTATTCTAACTTTTTTTTTTTGTGTTACAGGTACATATCTTTAGAGTTACAACTAAAATTTTTCTTTTTTGTGGCATTATTAAAATTCACACACACCCACTTTAGAATAATCACCAAAACACCTAAAACCCCGGGCGACTAAGAACCCCAGAGGTTTAGTACGGTACGACCGGAGCGGCTGGGCCGCCGGTACGACTCCGAAAAACTCCGCTCGCTTGTGAAGGTCCTGTGATCCCTATGATGGGGAGAGGAAACCACCTTGTCGGGAACCTATCAGTGGAACCTACCTTGTAGAGCAAAACCACACTCTTTTTTAGACCCCTCTAACATGACCTTTTTTTATCCATCTTTTGTTGTAAACTTTAAGTTTTTTTTTTCTATTTTGAGTAACCTTTTTTTTTTTAAGCATTCATCTAACTGTATTTAAAAAAAAAAAAAAAAAACTTTTTCAGCGAAATAGTTATTTAGTTGTAGAAAATTTCTTTTCAAGCATGCATTAATTTATTTTTTTAAAACTCTTACCTGAATTTTTTTATTTTAAACATGTGTTTCATACGCATTTTTTAAAAGAACTCTTCAGGTAAGTTGTAATTTTGGTTGCGCGTAGCATATGAAAAAAAAACAATTTTTAAGGAAAAATGGTAATTCAGCTGTCAGACCTAAATTCTAACCTAAGGCGATACGTTTTGAAAAACGTGAGTCGCCACTAGTTAATTATTAGGCTAACTAGAATCCTAAATTACCCAAGCGAATAATGAATTAAACACCTAGATACAAATTCGGTCTACGATCAGAAATTCGAGTTCGGGGGTTCTATTACGAATTAAAAAATAAACAATTTTTAACTTCGCCCTTTCGGTACTCAATTCACTTAACTTGCCAATTTTATTTTTTAAATTCATGTTATATCAGATTAATCTAACGATGTCAGATATGCAAAAAATATTATCGATCATTAACCTAAATCTAGAAACTAAAAAAAACTAATCTAAAATTTCTAACAAAACTAAACATGCTCAAAATCATGGTACAATTTAATATTTACATGTCATAAACATATACACAAAAAAAAATGTTATCTAATTAAATTTACATTTTAATTATCTAGCTAACATGATATAGTAATAATAATAATAATAATAATAATAATAATAATAATAATGAATAATCATAAAATAAATAAAAAAAATAATTAACTATTTAAATAAATAATAATGATAAAAAAAACAGCGCAACAGGGAAAAAAAGAAATTACCTACGGTGGCAGCAGCAGGCACTAGGAGGGAAGAACGAGACGTCTCTGGCGGTTCGTGGCAGCAGCTCCGGCGAGCGGGATAACAACGACGCGACGGAAGGACGGGCGGACGTGACTCCGTCGTGGCTTGCAGCAGGGCGGACGATCGCAGCTCTGGATTGGCAGACCGAAATCCTGACTGGCGGAGGGGGACCTCGAACGGCGGCTCCTGTGAGGCGACGGGCTGGCACGGCGCAGCAATCAACGGGGCTGGCAACGGTGGCGGCGGGTCCTCCGGTCTCCGGCGAGGTAACGTCGTCCAGCAGCTGCAGTGGTAGCGGTAGACATCAGAAGAAATTTCACGTTTTAAAAAAAAAACTAATATTTTATTATTGTTTAATTGCTGTCTGATTTTACATAGATACCTAGGGTCTATTTATAGGTAAATTGACACCAAAAAATTAGGAAAGTAATATTACCTCAATATACACCCCTATAATTGCGAAAATTATACATATATATTTATGAATATTACCATAAATATATATTATATATTTTATGAATATTACATATTATTAAATGCATATATGGTGCCCTAATTTAAGCTAAACCTATTTTTAGAAACCCCGTGACCCTCCATATTTAGATATTTCCTTTTTTAAATGCGTTACACATAACATTTTTAACATGTTACATACGTGACGCGCGTACCAAAATTAGGTGTTTACAGCTTGCCCCTCTTTGGACGGACTCCGGTAGAATGCTTTTGAGGGGGTTTGTCCAAAGACGAATAAACACTAATTTTGGCTAGGAAATATATCTTCTTCTGGTTCTTCAAGTCTCCAAGGTGGCCTTTGGCTTTATTGATGGTGCGAAAAAGTAGAATCTCTGTCGGCGGTGCCCCTGTTGGCGGTGCCTCCATTGGTAGTTCGGAAAATAAAACCTCAGTCGGCGGTGCCTCCGTTGGCGTGCCCCTGTTGGCGGTGCGGAAACTAGAACCTCTGTCGGCGGTGCCCCTGTTGGCGGTGCCTCCATTGGTAATGCGGAAAATTAAAGCCTAGGTCGGCGGTGCCCCTGTTGGCAGTGCCTTCGTTGGCGTGCCCCTGTTGGCGGTGCGGAAAATAGAACCTCTGTCAGTGGTGCCTCTGGTAGCGGTGTCTCCTTTGGTAGTGCGGAAAAGTAAAGCCTCAGTTGGCGATGCCCCTGTTGGCGGTGCCTCCGTTGGCGTGCCCCTGTTGGCGTGCGGTGCCCAGTGGTTGCGGTAGTGCCCATGTTGGCGGTAATGCCCCTATCGGCGTGCCTCTATTGGCATTTGTTGGAGAAGTGCCTCTAGTGGTGTGACTTGCGAAGGCTGAATACTAAGGCTTCGTTCGTCGGGTTGTGACTCTCTGAAAGCTGGAAAACTACATGTCCTGATTCTCGATTTGTGACTTGTAGGAACAGACTATAACAGTTCTACTCATCATTGAATGGTGACTCACGAGAACAGACTGTAACCTTCCCGCTTGCCATGAAGTTGACTTTGGAATACGCTGTGTTTGTCCCTAATTTTTAGACAATACACAGGTGCACGATATTTGTCCCTATTTTTTGCCTAAATTGCACATGGCGCGACAACTGAGCGGGATCTTTCGCTTTCTCTTTCTTTCTTTTTTTTTTTTTTTTGAATTTCTCTCTTATTCTCTCCTTTTGCCACGTTCGGTTGGGAGATTACTGAGTGTGCCCCTCAGTTTTTTTATTTTCTCTCCTTTTTTCCATGATTGCAATATCATAATTTGCAACCATCACTATCATTTCCTGATTTTTCCTAGGCCGCCCTTTCGGGTTTTGAACCTAGCGGAAGAATTGTTTATTTGGTAGCCGATTAAACAGTGGTTGTGACCCGTACTTTATTTTCCGTCTCGATGCGGGAGTATTTGTAGCCGTTTGGAAAGTAGTTGTGACCATTTGGAGCTCTATTGATTGTAGCCATTTGGAGGGTTGCTGTGGCCCTTTATTCCTCGTCTCTGATCCGGGAAACACTCTCTCTCTATGTAACCATCTTGAGGATGGTTGTGGCCCTTTCACTTAATACCCGCCATCGATATTCCGGGAGCGCTCTTTTGATTGTAGCCGTTTAGAGGGATGACTGTGACCCTTTCTTTTATTTTCCCGCCTTCACAGGGTTCGCGGGATCACTCTTTTTGTGTAGCCATTTTAAGGGTGGTTGTGGCCCTTTTTTATTCTCCTGTCCTCACAGGGTTCGCGGGATCACTCTTTTTTTGTAGCCGTTTGGAGGGTGGCTCTGGCTCTTTCACTTATTTCCTGCTTTTGATGTTGCGGGAGCGCCCTTTATTTGTAGTCATTTAAAGGGTGGTTGTGGCCTTTTCTTTGTAGTCGTTTTAGGGACGACTGAGACCCTTTTTATTTGTAATTGATTTAGGGACAACCGTGACCCTTTCTTCACTGCTCTCACAAAAATTGCATGAGCATTCCCTTTTTTGTATCGGTAGCCAATTAAAGGGCGGCTGTGACCCTAAAGAAAAATGATAATTTTTTTTTACAACTCAGCATTTGCCATGACTGCTCCTGCGTGTTTTCAATCATAACCCTCTCCCTAACTTTTGCCTAGGTCGCCTTTACATGTTTTCAACCTAGAGGGAGTTTATGTTTTTCTCTCTTTTTTGCTTTTTTTATTTTTGTAAAATAAAATTTAACAAAAATTATTTACATGCCCCTAGTAGCAGATTGGAAACTTCAACTTCTCAAGACTTCTTTCCTTGAAAAAATTGGCTGACCGAGTCAACACATGTTGATCACGTTGACGTCTCAGATTGACCTCATGACAATAATGTCTTCTTTGCTTCACTACACATTCGATATGCACTCTGTGTTTTTTTTTTCATTTTGATCATAAATTTGAATTGGCGAGTCCCGTGGTGGGAAATTTCAGGGTCATGCTTTCTGGTGAAATGCACCGTCTCATTTGTTAGGACAACGCATGGACTAAATCACTAGGTGATTTGGATTCTTCATCAGTCGCCTTGATGGACTCTCTGCTCCATGAATTTATCGTTCGAGTGTTAGGAACATTACCTCTCAAACTCAATTGTTCAAATCATTCCTAAAAAGAGAAAAGTGGAATTAACGCCAGAAAAATAATCAAAAATTTAATGAAGGGAATTATTTATATTAAATAGATCACGATAATATCCCTCTTTCCTTTGCGGGGCTCATGATCTCACCGCGCAAGGAGTATATAATTGAAAATTTTATTCATTGCTGAAATAAAAAAACGGATGTAGCGCTAGGAGGGTTTTTTCGAGATAAATCATGTGGATGAGGCCTATGGGGTGTTGGCGTCAGCCGGGGGAACTGCGTTAAGAATCAAAAGCTTATGGTAAACGAGATCCTGGATCCTGTGCCTCAGAAGAGAGAAATCCTCAGTTGAGTGACCGAATATCTCTATGTGAAACTCACACTTCGAGTTTGGATCATAGTTGGGTATCCTTGAAGTAGTCTTCCAAACCTCAGGACCAATGAGACCCTGAGCAAGTGCTTTCTGATATACTTCGGCGGTCGATAATGGTAAGGGTGTGAATTTCCTAGATTTCCGCATCTTGTTCATAGCCGGTTGTTAGGTCCACCCACAATGGGGGTTTGCTGAGCTTGTGTCTGGTAGACTACACCTACCGTTGCGTCTTTGGATGACCAGTTCTTGGAGCCTCCTTTTTTGGTTCTATCATCTTGTTGACTCTTCGAGGGGTCTTCAAGTTTTCCAGTTCGAATGCCATGTGATGGATATACGCCCAATTTGAATCCGTTGACTTCCGAATCGTTTTATTTTGATCACCCCGTTAGTGATTATAAATCGAAACTTCGACCAAAACACCCCGCGGAAACACCAACGGTCCGGACGAGGCCGAAATACTCGTCCGGACCGCGACAAACTCACCTAGGTGAGGTCGGGTGGCCACACCCGACCTCCCCTAGGGGAGATCGGGTCAGCCAACCCGATCTCCCCTAGGGGAGATAGGGTTGGCCAACCCGATCTCCCCTAGGGGAGATAGGGTTGGCCAACCCTATCCTCCCTAGGGAGGGGTTGGGTGGCCACACCCAACCCCTACCCTTGGGGGTCGGATTTTCTCCCCCCCCAAGGGCCCCGACACCGCTTCCCAACTCCGATACTCAGTTTATTTCCGCCAACTTTCTCCGTGCTTTAAGGTCTTAATTACGTGATTAAGGGCTAATTAATTGTGTTTAAAGGTTAACGATGTCATTAAGCCACCTTAATGACACCGTTGCCTATAAATACAACATTTCCACCATTCATTTGAACATCTTGGCTAAGGGTGCAATTTAGCTCTGACATCTCTCTAGCTTTATCTCTCTAAAAGTATCGTACTGACTTAGGCATCGGAGAGGGTTCATCAAGCACCACCCCCCCTCTCCGTGCTTGATATTGCCTCTGTTGCAGGATAGTGGGGAGAAGAGAAGGAGGAGAGCAGAAGGACGAGCGTCAGCACAACCTACCCTGAGAGTTCTGAATCCTTCAGGGTAGCATGGAGAAGAGAAGAATGAGAGCAGAAGGACAAGTATCAGAACGACTAGCCCCAAGAGTTCTGAATCCGTCAGTTCACCAGTGAGGAATAGGATTTAGGCCGGCGACCCGTTGACCTGAAACCTATAACCTAACACTTGGCGCCGTCCGTGGGCTTCGAGCAGAAAGCCTGGCAATCACGAGAGCGATGACGAACAACTTAGCGTCTAGAGATAATCGCCCACCTGGGGGCAATAGGCAAGAAAGACAGCCTATACCTCCAGCAAGGCAGCCTAACCCAGAAAAACAGCCTGCACACCCAGAGCCTCAGGTAGCCCCACAGGCACCCCAGCCTAACAATCAGGGAGGAGGACCTTCACGCCCAGCCGGGGCTGAGTCTTCCACAGCTTCAACTCCATTGGCTAGGAGGCCACAGAGACAGGGGGGAAACAAGGAGTGCCATCCCAATACACGGCACCTCCACAGGGGTACTACTATGAGGCACAACCTCAAGGATATCCATATGGAATGCCGACTCAAAGGAAAGACAATCGCGCCCAAACAACCAACACAAGACCTGCATACTCGCAAGGAGCACAGACAGTGACTCCGGGGTTGATGAGCGCATTGGATGAGCTGCTAGCCTATAGAGAGACTCTGAGGAACAGGCAAGGAAGGCAACACCAGCATGAAGAAGAAGAAGTTCATAAAGAAGAATAAGTCCCAGAAGAAGAACACTACTCGCACCCTCCAACAGGGCAGCGAGAAGAACAAAGAATAGCAAGGGCCACCCCCAGATGGGAAGACAACAATTTGTGCCCCCAAGGCAATAACAAACACAGCAAAGAGATGGGACATACACCCCACTAAGGGAGGACATGCAAGTCAGACCACCAAGGATATAAAAGTTCCAACATCCACATCAGCAAGGTACACATACAGTCTGTATCACCACAGACATGACTAAGAGACATTCCAAGGAAAGCTCAAATGGAGGGACATCGCCCCGACAACACAACAAGGCAACCACCTACTCATGATACGGCACGACAGGTCCCAACCTCTTGTGTATGACAACCCTTGATACACATCCCCCTAGGACAGGGGAGAAGTCGAAAAGACAAGGATTTGAACAGGGGACTTATAGAGTACCACACCATGTTAGTACACAGCTACTACAATGGGAAGTCTCATGGAGAGACGTAGTAGAGTGAGATCACACATAGCATACATGAAGGATACACCTCCACCTAGTCCGCCTTGCAAGGATGCGATCTTATATTCCTCAAGTGGAAGGAATACACACAGACTAATGGAAGAAGACAATTACATTACCAAGGAAGCAGGGGGTATCAACACCCCCACACCCATATCCTTCCCATATCCTCTTATTTAATTTAACTGCATAACAAGTCAACTCCCTAAAAGGGGTAGATTTTGATACTTGATATCAACATGTTTTCCAAAAAAGACCATACCGGACGCCTTCGGGCTCCGTGGTATATATATACACAGGTGGACTACTAGAAGAGTCCATAAAACGCCGCCGCCAACCAAGAGATGCACAAGGAACAAATTTCTCAATCTCAAAGGGCACCTATAAGGTCAAGATTCTTTGAAAGATCACAAGATGGAAGACGCACTTACAAAAATAAGTTGAGCACTCTCAACATCCTATAAAAGAACTACCATGAAGGTCACAAAGGATTACCCCTACCATAACCTTCCGCTAAGTACCGTAGGGCCTAGTCCGTCGAAGGGCGCCATCTGGCATCGATATGCAAGGGGGGCACCAGTCACAATGCGTCCTCCCCGAAAACAAATAGATTATCTATTAGCATAAGAGGGGGTACCCACGAACACATCCCTTCAAAAACGAAAGAAACCATACCACATGGGCAACGCCCACCTTCAAAGGCAAACACCTCCAGCAGATCTTTATGATTTCACAAAATAGTCAGGAGATACAACTACACCTAGTAAGCTCATCTCAGTTAATGGAATACACTTCCATCAAAAAACTCTCAAGGACACCAAGCCTAGCAAAGGAAGAAGGGCGACACCATCATCAAGCCTTTAAAAAAAGGATATGGAAAACATAGTATTTCCACACAATGATATATTAGTCATAAGAGAGGGAATCGTTAGCTTTGACATAAAGAGAACCATAATGCATGAAGGGAGTCCGTCAGACATCTCCCATGACCAACTATTGATGATACTAGAGAAGAGTCAGGCATACCTAATACCTAATACCAAAGGACCCCCTACTAGTAAAGGTGGTCAGAACATCAACACACCCATTAGGGACACGGCACTGCAAATGAACCAGGAACAAGGATGGAACACATATCCTTACAAGTATCCTTGCATTTATCCTTGCAAAAATAAACTCCCTAGATAAAGAGGTTATCTAATAGATGACTATGTCTCTGTTCTCAAAATATGATCCTAACCCGGAGATCCTTGGACTCCGTATTATATATGCAATGAATAACATGTTCATCAAAGATAGGTACACGAAGATTCAAGACTGCGCCCTAAAGATTAGGCGCATACCTCTACCAAGTACGACACATTTGAGTGTTCATAAACACTCCTTCGCCATCTCACAAGAAAGGAAGGCAGCCAAGGATACAAGTCCTAACAAAACAAACATCGGTAGAAAATCCTGTCATTGAAGTCATGCACCAAGAGAGAAACTCCAAAGATGCAAGATTAGCAAAAGAGATAGTGCAACAACTAGAATATGAAAAAGGAGACACACCTCCTATCAAGAGCCTTAGGGCATGATAATAGTTCTACAAGATCAACCAAAGAAGAGCTCAAAAGCTTGGGGAGTAAGATTTCAAGATCGACCCTCACACTAGAAGCACATCCTGATCAAACACCTTGTCTGCGAATGATAAGACATTTGACTCTGGCATCCCATCAAGAGGAGAACCTCGATAAAGGGGGCACTAGAAAAATATCCCGCCTTTAAGGCCATACGCCGGACACATGATGAATGAAGGTTATGACAAAATGAAAAAGGAGGGACTTGTCAGCTCAACACACCTCAAACACGTATACGTGCGCAATACAAATGCAGCCTCTAATGAAGCTATCCAACAAGGAATAGCCAATACGGGGGCAAACCCATGGAAAATCATGGAACATCACCTGCAAACCTAAAGGAAAACATCCTTTTTAGGTTCAAGTCCTAATTCAAAGGAAATCTATAATCAAGATTCAAGGTGGGAGGAGCATGACCAATGTGACACTCCCTAAAGGCATTGAAGAATACTCCAATGTAAAGGAAAATGCAAAGCACACTACGTACCACAATACTTCAAGAAGATTATCACAGCCCGGTCAGACCCCCCCCCCCCCCCCCCCCCCCCCCCCCCCATGCCCGAGCAAGAAGCATGGATCGGATTGACTAGTCTGAAACACACCTACGAGATTAACAACTTAAGACACCATTCTATGAGAAAGCTTTTCAACCTAAATACAATCCCTTCCAAGATACGTTACTCCTACTCTATCATCACCGCAGAAGTGTTTTTTCTAAAAATCACAAGGAAGGGGGGGAAAGAATTTACAAGCACCCCTAGGATACAAACACTGCCACATCCTAGTTATCAAGAGAATGAAAATCACCCCCACCCACCCGGTGCAAAAGCTCTCCACCCAACCTCTAAAGATACATCCGACAAAGGCATTATCCAAACCATGCCTATGACTCAAACAAGCAAGCACGAGAAAGAGTAAATCCTACAAGGGACACTCATCGCATTCAAACAAGCAGACAAGGGAGCCCCGAGCATAAGGGGTACCCAACCAAGAAAATGAACGAGGGGCCTTCAACGGCCAAATATGAAAGGCGGTATGACCACCAAGCAACTTGGGGGGCACCAAACGAATAAGTGCTTGGTAGTCCACCTAAGTATAAAAGAAGAGATTAGAGGCAGAATATCACAAGAACATGCAATACCACTTCTCCTAGAAGAGGTCACATAAGAGGAAAACATCCTCAATTCCCTGCACGAACTCGTCCTAAGTTGGCAACACACAAACATCACCCTCGAAAGGGGATCTCCCACATTGAAGAAAAAGCGTGGTAACAGGCAATATCATATAAGGAAAAGTAAAGTAAAGACTCGAAAAGCATACCAAAGACGCACCCTACATGAGAAGGGACACAAGGTAAAGTAATATTATGAGCCCTCCGGGAGCCAATCCCGCGAACACATTCGACGCCCCCAAGAGCGTATCTTTAGAGTAGTTCTAAAACTACGAACCTTGTGCCCTCCGGGAGCCTATCCCGCGAACAGATTCGATGCCCCCAAGAGCGTATCTTGAGAGTAGTTTTCATACTATGACCTTCGACGCCCCCAAGAGCGTATCTTGAGAGTAGTTTTCATACTACGACCTTCGACGCCCCCAAGAGCGTATCTTGAGAGTGGTTTCCAAAAACTACGAACTTCGACGCCCCCAAGAGCGTATCTTAAGAGTAGTTTTCATACTACGACCTTCGACGCCCCCAAGAGCGTATCTTGAGAGTGGTTTCCAAAAACTACGAACTTCGACGCCCCCAAGTGGCTATCATGTCCACACACTACAGAAGGGCTATCACTCCCATACATCACGAAGTGGCTATCATGTCCACATACCTCGAAGTGATTATCATGGCAGCACATCATAAAACATCTGTCAAAGACATGCATTGTAAAAACACCATCCCAACCACGAACATCAAAAGGCTACGCCTAGCCCTAGGAGGAGGTTCAAGAAAAAGGGAAAAACAACACCCTTCATACGCTCATCAAAGGTAGGCACTTATATTTCAACCCACTGGGTGATACTAGGTAGGAGACGTCCTCATTATGAAGACAACCTCCATATCTCATGAAATCAACCATGAAGCAAAGAATCACGACAAGCACTATTGAGGGCATATAACAAAACAATCCCCACAACGATCACAACTACGATACTAGTAGAGGCTAACTCAAGAACAGTCTCCACCAAACTCCCAAGCAATAATTTGCTATCTTAATCAGAGCCATGGCAAGAGAAAGGAACCTCAATGAAAGGCAATGATCACACCCATCACCAAAAGAAAAATCTTCAACGCAGGGGTTAATAACATAACCCATAGGAAAGCCAAAGACACCTTCAAAAGTCGTCAAATCTACATGAAGACGAAATGAACCTGAGACTCGGCCCCTCGGCTGGGGGGCAGAGGATAGAGAAGAGACATCAAGACCTATGATCACCCCATCGCCAGCCACAGGTTGTTTCCCTTTGTCAAGCAAAGAGGGCGCCTCTTCAACCACTACCTCCTTATCATGAGAGGGAGTCAGCAAGGGGGCACTTGAAGGAGAGCCTCTCACGGTTTCCTTCTCCTTGGCAGCCGAGGGCCCGACCTCAGAGTCAGGTTTCCGCGCCTTGGATTTAGATTGACTTGAACTCTCGCCCACCGCAAGAACCCATTCGGTAACCAGGGGCGAACGCTCTAACAACAAGAAGGAAGCAACATGAGAACAATCATAAGTATATCACAAAGAAAAGAGAATGGAATGAGAACATACTGGAAGCATTAGCAGCCTTCCCTGACTTAAAAAATTTCTTGGCCTGATAAGCAGAACTAGAGGGTTCTTCCCTCTCATTCGATTCAACGGTACGTTCGGAACGCTCTGCCTACACCTTATACGTTTCTCCATGAAATCAACCTACAAGGGGTCATACGAGTCCCCGCCTCATACAAGTCCACCTCGGACACCCAAGACACAGGACAGTCAGATTTGGTCTGACTGCCTTGGAAAACGATCTTCATGGTCTCCCTGTCTGAAGAAGAAAGCTTCCCAAAAGTGAGTCATCTATACGAGCGACCAACACAAAGATCGAC
This sequence comes from Clarkia xantiana subsp. parviflora, assembly GCA_036873135.1. NCBI lineage: Eukaryota > Viridiplantae > Streptophyta > Magnoliopsida > Myrtales > Onagraceae > Clarkia > Clarkia xantiana. Next base: position 46,718,298 of record JAPTYO010000008.1, read on the forward strand.
CCTTACTCATGGAGGGGCGAGATACGCCTACTACGGGGGCAACCTTAACACCAATCAAGTTACGGAAGCAAAACCACAACCCAAGAGACCTATCCAAGGGAACAAATCCCAGAGCGTCACAAAGAGGGCGAACTTTTAGCTTCCCCAAATGGAGCAACGCTCCAACACATCCGAAGGAAGGGTCAACCCTTAACACATGTCAATAGACCCCTTCGCTCACGGCGGGTAAGAAGAAAGCTTGTAAGCATTTTCATCCTCACTTTTATGGGGAACAAATTGCAGGGTAAAGGTCAAGAGCTATACACACGCTCCAACGAATGAAGGAAAAATGTTACACATGCCGAAGGTCGAGGTTAAAGGACAATGCTCGCGCTAGTACGAGGGAGGCGGAACGTTGTGTCCCATTGAGTGGCAGAGTTCCCACCCTCAAGTAAAGGAGAGGTCTATGCTCTCACCCTTGCACTTATGCTCATATTCATGATTAACATCTACAAGTACACCAATGCCATCACTCATGCTTATACTCACAACCCATCCATACACACATACATGTTTACGCTTGCACTCACATGCATGCCCACGTGCGCACTCCCGTGTGTTCAAACATTTAGACGTCCATGCACATGGCCGCCATATATTCATGCATACATTCATGACTACAATCGCAGCATGTCTACACCCACTTCCATACTTGTGTTCCTACTTGCATATATGCTAGTACACATTTTCATGTTCATGATACATCCATGTTCACTCAAGTTAACACCCCATAGGCATGTTTTTTAAGTATCCCATACTTAGAAAAATTTTAGACCAAAATTAAAAATTTTCTCCACTTAGACTTACCCCGGCATGAAATTGAAGCATGGACTCGTTTAACTGTATTCATGTTGCATCCCCACACGAGTGTATATTTTCCAAGTATACGCCCGTGACGGTATTAGATTTATTAATTCCATCTCAGACGGACACGTGCTTGGACACGTGTCCGTGCTATTCTGACGTTTGCGATTCCTCTATCTTATAAGACAGGGGGCAGAGTCAGAGACACATACCCACAGGTAAGTCAGGATTCCGAAAAAAGGTAAAATCCCGGCTTCAAATTGCGCGTGTCGTACCATCCTAAAATAGAGTCAATCAAGGGTCAGGCCATTGGTTGACTCGGGGGCATGTGATGGATATACGCCCAATTTGAAACCGTTGACTTCCGAATCGTTTTATTTTGATAACCCCGTTAATGATTATAAATCGAAACTTCGACCCAAACACCCCGCGGAAACACCAACGGTCCGGACGAGGCCGAAATACTCGTCCGGACCGCGACAAACTCGGTCGGGTGACCACACCCGACCTCCCCTAGGGGAGATCGGGTCAGCCAACCCTATCCTCCCTAGGGAGGGGTTGGGTAGCCACACCCAACTCCTACCCTTGGGGGTCAGATTTTCTCCCCCCCCCCCAAGGGCCCCGGCACCGCTTCCCGACTCCGATACTCAGTTTATTTCCGCCAACTTTCTCCGTGCTTTAAGGTCTTAATTACGTGATTAAGGGCTAATTAATTGTGTTTAAAGGTTAACGATGTCATTAAGCAACCTTAATGACACCGTTGAATATAAATACAACCTTTCCACCATTCATTTGAACATCTTGGCTAAGGGTGCAATTTAGCTCTGACATCTCTCTAGCTTTATCTCTCTAAAAGTATCGTACTGACTTAGGCATCGGAGAGGGTTCATCAAGAACCACCCCCCCTCTCCGTGCTTGATATTGCCCCTGTTGCAGGATAGTGGGGAGAAGAGAAGGAGGAGAGCAGAAGGACGAGCGTCAGAAAAACCTACCCTGAGAGTTCTGAATCCTTCAGGGTAGCATGGAGAAGAAAAGAAGGAGAGCAGAAGGACAAGTATCAGAACGACTAGCCCCAAGAGTTCTGAATCCGTCAGTTCACCAGTGAGGAATAGGATTTAGGCCGGCGACCCGTTGACCTGAAACCTATAACCTAACACTATGCTCTACCATTTCTCTGGATTTCACCAAATCAACGAAGTTGGCTGAAACATGCCCCAACAAATGGGTGTAAAATGCCCCTTTAAGAGTGCCGATGAACATGGACAACGCTTCTGCGTCTTCCAGTGGTGGTTGGACTCCAGCGGCTTTCTCTCTCCAAGCCTGCATATAGCTTCTAAATGATTGCCCCCCTTCCATTTCCATGCCTTGGAGGTCTATGCGGGTCGGAGATGTATCCAAGTTGAACTTATATTAGCGAAGGAAAGCGTTAGCCAACTCCTCCCATGTTGAAATATCACCGGCTTTCAAGCTGACGAACCAAACCGAAGGCGCTCCCTTCAAGCTTTCCTGGAATGTCTGGATCAAGAACTTCTCGTACTGATGGTAAGGGGCTATCTTCGCAAGGTAAATCCGCAGGTGGACTATGGGATTGCCGGTTCCATCATACTTCTCAAAGTCGGGGACTTTGAACTTCTCCGGACTCGACATGTCGAGGAAAATGCATAAGTCAGAGTAACTAATGCCCCCATACTTCTCAAGTCCAAATAAAGATTTCATCTTTTCCTCCATTTTTTTCAGGCAGCGATCATGTTCAGATTCGACGACAGGTGATGATGTAACTGTATTTGTGACAATTACACCCCCATTCATTGTTGTCGGATTCGGAAGGACATAAGGATTTGATGCGGATTTATCTGGAATGACCAAAAAAGGGGGTTGGTCACGAGGAGGTTCCACCATGGCATCAGGAGGCACGGTGGCAGCCGGTATCGCAGGTCCAGTATTCACTACTGGTGTTTTTGACGAGGTTGGACTCGTGCTTTCTGTCAGCAAGACCGGGTTGGGAGCATCGTGAGCTGACTGAGCTTCAAGGAGTGCCATGTTGCGCTCCATGTTGGATGACATGGTAGCCATATCCAGATGCATTTTGGCATTAGTTGCCTCAATCTCGGCCATCCGTTCGTAATGTTGCTGGATCTTCTTAGCGTCTTCCATATTACTGGTTAGTCACGTGATTGCCAGTAATACCTGCAATTAAAAATGCCATATTCAGAATATGGAACAAAAAGTATCATGCACGATCGTTTTGAAAGTAATGTGTCATTCAACTCATCATATTTTGGAAAAAACTGTTTTCTAAAATATGTTTATAAGACACTTTACACAAATTGGAACTCGGTCAATGAGCGTCGAGTACTTGCCCCATAATCCGAGCGAAGGTAATGTAACAAGGTTTTTCAAAATGGATACGATTTTTACCACTTGTTCGGATTTTGGAGGGAGCACTTAACTCTGACGTTTCTATTTTGAACGGTTGCAGCACTCCACTCTAAGTGTTATTTCTTCAATAGTTTCGCTCTGCATCCATCATGCTGGTCTGAACTTGGTCAACGCCAGCCCTGAAAAATGGAAGGGTCGTGATACAAAGGCAATTGTGCAATTTTTTCATTCTTACCGAAAATGGTGTGTAAAGCGTTTTACAAACAATGATTTGAATGACACATTTTTTGGGAAAATATGATGCATGCTTGAAACATAAATTTCCATTAATATGCATTCTACAACTACATATGGGAAAAAAAGATAAAGATTACATCGAGACGCATGTCCTATAAACGAAAAATTCTAGGGGTCGAGAACAATTAGAAAAAGAACACACGTAAATACGCATAGAGGCAGGATCGAAGCTTCAGGTGTGTGTTTTTGCTTTGTTCTAATGGGTTATTTCCACTGATAGGCTTCCGACACGGTGGTTTCCTCACACCATCATAGGGATCACAGGACCTACACGAGCGGTGGAGTTGTTAAGAGTCGTTCCAGCGGCTCGGCTGCGCGGTCGTGCCCTTAATATCTATCAGGGGTTCCTAGTTGCCCTGGGATTTAGGCGATTGGAATTGATAACTCGAAAGAGGTTAGGCTTCGAAAAAACCTATTTCCGAATCGATTGTCGACCATCAATTAATCTAATATCAACAATATCACTCAGATTAGTCGATAACTCGAAATAAGTTAGGCGTCGAAGAAACCCTTTTCCGAATCGATTATTGACAATCAAATAATCTGATATAAACAATATCACCCGGATTAGTCGACAACTCGAATGAGGTTAGGCGTCGAAGAAACCCTTTTCCGAATCGATTGTCGACAATCAAATAATCTGATATCAACAATATCACCCGGATTAGTCGACAACTCGAAAGAAGTTATGTGTCGAAGAAAACCTTTTCCGAATCAATTGTCCACCATCAAATAATATGATATCAACAATATCACTCAGATTAGTGACAACTCGAAAGAGGTTAGGCGTCGAAGAAACCCTTTTCTGAATCGAATGTCGACCATTAAATAATCTGATATCAACAATACCACTTAGATTAGTCGACAACTCGAAAGAGGTTAGGCGTCGATGAAACCCTTTTCCTAATAGATTGTCGACCATCAAATAATCTGATGTAAACAATATCACTCAGATTAGTCGATGACTCGAAAGAGATTAGGCGTCGAAAAAACCCTTTCCTGAATCGATTGTCGACCATCAAATAATCTGATATCAACAATATCACTCAGATTAGTCGACAACTCGAAAGAGGTTAGGCGTCGATGAAACCCTTTCCCGAATCGATTGTCGACCACAAAATAATCTGATGTCAACAATATCACTCAGATTAGTTGATGACTCGAAAGAGGTTAGGCGTCGAAAAAACCATTTCCCGAATCGATTGTCGACCATCAAATAATCTGATATCAACAATATCACTCAGATTAGTCGATAACTCGAAAGAGGTTAGGCTTCGAAAAAAACCCATTTCCGAATCGATTGTCGACTATCAAATAATCTGATATCAACAATATCACTCAGATTATTCAACAACTCGAAATAAGTTAGGCGTCGAAGAAACCCTTTTCCGAATCGATTATTGACAATCAAATAATCTGATATCAACAATATCACCCGGACTAGTCGACAACTCGAATGAGGTTAGGCGTCGAAGAAACCCTTTTCCGAATCGATTGTCGACCATCAAATAATCTGATATCAACAATATCACCCGGATTAGTCGACAACTCGAAAGAGGTTAGGCGTCGATGAAACGCTTTTCCGAATCGATTGTCGACCATCAAATAATCTGATATCAACAATATCACTCAGATTAGTCGACAACTCGAAAGAGGTTAGGCATCGAAGAAACACTTTTCTGAATCAATTGTCGACCATCAAATAATATGATATCAACAATATCACTCAGATAAGTCGACAACTCGAAAGAGGTTAGGCGTCGAAGCAACCCTTTTCCGAATCGATTGTCGACCATCAAATAATCTGATATCTACAATATCACTCAGATTAGGCGACAACTCGAAAGAAGTTAGGTGTCGAAGAAACCCTTTTTCGAATCAATTATCGACCATAAATAATCTGATATCAACAATATCACTCGGATTAGTCGAAAACTCGAAAGAGGTTAGGCGTCGAAGAAACCCTTTTCCAAATCGATTGTCGACTAACAAATAATCTGATATCAACAATATCGCTCAGATTAGTCGACAATTCGAAAGAGGTTAGGCGTCGAAGAAACCCTTTTCTGAATAGATTGTCGACCATCAAATAATTTTATATCAACAATATCACTCAGATTAGTCGACAACTCGAAAGAGGTTAGGCGTCGAAGAAACCCTTTTCTGAATCGATTGTCTACCATCAAATAATCTGATATCAATAATATCACTCATATTAGCCGACAACACAAAAGAGGTTAGGCGTCGAAGAAACCCTTTTCTGAACGATTGTCGACTATTAAATAATCTAATATCAACAATACGACTTAGATTATTCGACAACTTGAAATAGGTTATGCGTCGAAAAAAACCCTTTCCCGAATCGATTGTCGACCACAAAATAATCTGATGTCAACAATATCACTCAGATTAGTTGATGACTCGAAAGAGGTTAGGCGTCGAAAAAACCATTTCCCGAATCGATTGTCGACCATCAAATAATCTGATATCAACAATATCACTCAGATTAGTCGATAACTCGAAAGAGGTTAGGCTTCGAAAAAACCCATTTCCGAATCGATTGCCGACTATCAAATAATCTGATATCAACAATATCACTCAGATTATTCAACAACTCGAAATAAGTTAGGCGTCGAAGAAACCCTTTTCCGAATCGATTATTGACAATCAAATAATCTGATATCAACAATATCACCCGGACTAGTCGACAACTCGAATGAGGTTAGGCGTCGAAGAAACCCTTTTCCGAATCGATTGTCGACCATCAAATAATCTGATATCAACAATATCACCCGGATTAGTCGACAACTCGAAAGAGGTTAGGCGTCGAAGAAACGCTTTTCCGAATCGATTGTCGACCATCAAATAATCTGATATCAACAATATCACTCAGATTAGTCGACAACTCGAAAGAGGTTAGGCATCGAAGAAACACTTTTCTGAATCAATTGTCGACCATCAAATAATATGATATCAACAATATCACTCAGATAAGTCGACAACTCGAAAGAGGTTAGGCGTCGAAGCAACCCTTTTCCGAATCGATTGTCGACCATCAAATAATCTGATATCTACAATATCACTCAGATTAGGCGACAACTCGAAAGAAGTTAGGTGTCGAAGAAACCCTTTTTCGAATCAATTATCGACCATAAATAATCTGATATCAACAATATCACTCGGATTAGTCGAAAACTCGAAAGAGGTTAGGCGTCGAAGAAACCCTTTTCCAAATCGATTGTCGACTAACAAATAATCTGATATCAACAATATCGCTCAGATTAGTCGACAATTCAAAAGAGGTTAGGCGTCGAAGAAACCCTTTTCTGAATCGATTGTCTACCATCAAATAATCTGATATCAATAATATCACTCATATTAGCCGACAACACAAAAGAGGTTAGGCGTCGAAGAAACCCTTTTCTGAACGATTGTCGACTATTAAATAATCTAATATCAACAATACGACTTAGATTATTCGACAACTTGAAATAGGTTATGCGTCGATGAAACCCTTTTCCGAATCGATAGTCGACCATCAAATAATCTGATGTCACCAATATCACTCAGATTAGTAGATGACTTGAAAGAGGTTAGGCGTCGAAAAAACCCTTTCCCGAATCGATTGTCGACCATCAAATAATCTGATATCAACAATATCACTCGGATTAGTCGATAACTCGAAAGATGTTAGGCGTCGAAGAAATCCTTTTCTGAATCGATTGTCGACCATCAAATAATCTGATATCAACAATATCACTCAGATTAGTCGACAACACGAAAGAGGTTAGGCGTCGAAGAAACCCTTTCTGAATCGATTGTCGACTATTAAATAATCTAATATCAACAATACCACTTAGATTATTCGACAACTCGAAAGAGGTTATGCGTCGGTGAAACCCTTTTCCGAATCGATAGTCGACCATCAAATAATCTGATGTCACCAATATCACTTAGATTAGTCGATGACTCGAAAGAGGTTAGGCGTCGAAAAAACTCTTTCCCGAATCGATTGTCGACCATCAAATAATCTGATATCAACAATATCACTCGGATTAGTCGATAACTCGAAAGATGTTAGGCGTCGAAGAAATCCTTTTCTGAATCGATTGTCGACCATCAAATAATCTGATATCAACAATATCACTTAGATTAGTCGACAACACGAAAGAGGTTAGGCGTCGAAGAAACCCTTTTCTGAATCGATTGTCGACTATTAAATAATTTAATATCAACAATACCACTTAGATTATTCGACAACTTCGAAGAAACCCTTTTCCGAATCGATTATCGACCATCAAATAATCTAATATCAACAATATTACTCGGATGAGTCGACAACTCGAAAGAGGTTAGGCGCTAAGGAAACCCTTTAGCGAATCCAATGTCGACCATCAAATTATCTGATATCAACAATATCACTTAGATTAGTCGACAACTCGAGAGAAGTTAGGCGTCGAAGAAACACTTTTCCGAATAGATTATTGACCATCAAATAATCTGATATCAACAATATCACTCAGATTAGTCGACAACTCGAAAGAGGTTAGGCGTCAAGATACCTTTTCCGAATCGATTGTCGACCATCAAATAATCTGATATAAACAATATCACTCAGATTAGTCGACAACTCGAAAGAAGTTAGGGGTCGAAGAAACCCTTTTTCGAATCGAATCTCGACCATAAATAATTTGATATCAACAATATCACTCGGATTAGTCGACAACTCGAAATAGGTTAGGCGTCGAAGAAACCCTTTTCCAAATCGATTGTCGACAAACAAATAATCTGATATCAACAATATCACTCAGTTTAGTCGACAATTCGAAAGAGGTTAGGCGTCGAAGAAACCCTTTTCAGAATTGATTGTCGACAATCAAATAATCGGATGTCAACAATATCACTCAGATTAGTCAACAACTCGAAAGAGGTTAGGCGTCGAAGAAACCCTTTTCTGAATCGATTCTCTACCATCAAATAATCTGATATCGAAAATATAACTCAGATTAGTCGACAACACGAAAGAGTTTAGGCGTGGAAGAAATCCTTTTCTGAATCGATTGCCGACCATCAAATAATTTGATATTAACAATATCACTCAGATTAGTCGACAACTCGAAAGAAGTTAGGGGTCGAAGAAACCCTTTTTCGAATCGAATATCGACCATAAATAATCTGATATACACAATATCACTCGGATTAGTCGACAACTCGAAAGGGGTTAGGCGTCGAAGAAACCCTTCTCCAAATCGATTGTCGACAAACAAATAATCCGATATCAACAATATCACTCAGATTAGTCGACAATTTGAAAGAGGTTAGCCGTCGAAGAAACCCTTTTCAGAATTGATTGTCGACCATCAAATAATCTGATATCAACAATATCACTCAGATTAGTCGACAACCTGAAAGAGGTTAGGCGTCGAAGAAACCCTTTTCTGAATCAATTGTCTACCATCAAATAATCTGATATCAACAATATCACTCATATTAGTCGACAACACGAAAGAGGTTAGGCGTCGAAGAAACCCTTTTCTGAATCGATTGTCGACCATTAAATAATCTAATATCAACAATACCACTTAGATTATTCGACAACTCGAAAGAGGTTATGCGTCGGTGAAACCCTATTCCGAATCGATAGTCGACCATCAAATAATCTGATGTCACCAATATCATTCAGATTATTCGATGACTCGAAAGAGGTTAGGCGTCGAAAAAACCCTTTCCCGAATCGATTGTCGACCATCAAATAATCTGATATCAACAATATCACTCGGATTAGTCGATAAATCGAAAGAATTTAGGCGTTGAAGAAACCCATTTCCGAATCGATTGTCGATCATCAAATAATCTGATATCCACAATATCACTCAGATTAGTCGATAACTTTAAAGAGGTTAGGTGTTGAAGAAACCCTTTTCCGAATCGATTGTCGACCATCAAATAATCTGATATCAACAATATCACTCAGATTAGTCGACAACTCGAAAGAAGTTAGGGGTCGAAGAAACCCTTTTTCGAATCGAATCTCGACCATAAATAATTTGATATCAACAATATCACTCGGATTAGTCGACAACTCGAAATAGGTTAGGCGTCGAAGAAACCCTTTTCCAAATCGATTGTCGACAAACAAATAATCTGATATCAACAATATCACTCAGTTTAGTCGACAATTCGAAAGAGGTTAGGCGTCGAAGAAACCCTTTTCAGAATTGATTGTCGACCATCAAATAATCGGATGTCAACAATATAACTCAGATTAGTCAACAACTCGAAAGAGGTTAGGCGTCGAAGAAACCCTTTTCTGAATCGATTCTCTACCATCAAATAATCTGATATCGAAAATATAACTCAGATTAGTCGACAACACGAAAGAGTTTAGGCGTGGAAGAAACCCTTTTCTGAATCGATTGCCGACCATCAAATAATTTGATATTAACAATATCACTCAGATTAGTCGACAACTCGAAAGAAGTTAGGGGTCGAAGAAACCCTTTTTCGAATCGAATATCGACCATAAATAATCTGATATACACAATATCACTCGAATTAGTCGACAACTCGAAAGAGGTTAGGCGTCGAAGAAACCCTTTTCCAAATCGATTGTCGACAAACAAATAATCCGATATCAACAATATCACTCAGATTAGTCGACAATTTGAAAGAGGTTAGCCGTCGAAGAAACCCTTTTCAGAATTGATTGTCGACCATCAAATAATCTGATATCAACAATATCACTCAGATTAGTCGACAACCTGAAAGAGGTTAGGCGTCGAAGAAACCCTTTTCTGAATCAATTGTCTACCATCAAATAATCTGATATCAACAATATCACTCATATTAGTCGACAACACGAAAGAGGTTAGGCGTCGAAGAAACCCTTTTCTGAATCGATTGTCGACCATTAAATAATCTAATATCAACAATACCACTTAGATTATTCGACAACTCGAAAGAGGTTATGCGTCGGTGAAACCCTATTCCGAATCGATAGTCGACCATCAAATAATCTGATGTCACCAATATCATTCAGATTATTCGATGACTCGAAAGAGGTTAGGCGTCGAAAAAACCCTTTCCCGAATCGATTGTCGACCGTCAAATAATCTGATATCAACAATATCACTCGGATTAGTCGATAAATCGAAAGAATTTAGGCGTCGAAGAAACCCATTTCCGAATCGATTGTCGATCATCAAATAATCTGATATCCACAATATCACTCAGATTAGTCGATAACTTTAAAGAGGTTAGGTGTTGAAGAAACCCTTTTCCGAATCGATTGTCGACCATCAAATAATCTGATATCAACAATATCACTCAGATTAGTCGACAACTCGAAAGAAGTTAGGGGTCGAAGAAACCCTTTTTCGAATCGAATCTCGACCATAAATAATTTGATATCAACAATATCACTCGGATTAGTCGACAACTCGAAATAGGTTAGGCGTCGAAGAAACCCTTTTCCAAATCGATTGTCGACAAACAAATAATCTGATATCAACAATATCACTCAGTTTAGTGGACAATTCGAAAGAGGTTAGGCGTCGAAGAAACCCTTTTCAGAATTGATTGTCGACCATCAAATAATCGGATGTCAACAATATCACTCAGATTAGTCAACAACTCGAAAGAGGTTAGGCGTCGAAGAAACCCTTTTCTGAATCGATTCTCTACCATCAAATAATCTGATATCGAAAATATAACTCAGATTAGTCGACAACACGAAAGAGTTTAGGCGTGGAAGAAACCCTTTTCTGAATCGATTGCCGACCATCAAATAATTTGATATTAACAATATCACTCAGATTAGTCGACAACTCGAAAGAAGTTAGGGGTCGAAGAAACCCTTTTTCGAATCGAATATCGACCATAAATAATCCGATATACACAATATCACTCGGATTAGTCGACAACTCGAAAGAGGTTAGGCGTCGAAGAAACCCTTTTCCAAATCGATTGTCGACAAACAAATAATCCGATATCAACAATATCACTCAGATTAGTCGACAATTTGAAAGAGGTTAGCCGTCGAAGAAACCCTTTTCAGAATTGATTGTCGACCATCAAATAATCTGATATCAACAATATCACTCAGATTAGTCGACAACCTGAAAGAGGTTAGGCGTCGAAGAAACCCTTTTCTGAATCAATTGTCTACCATCAAATAATCTGATATCAACAATATCACTCATATTAGTCGACAACACGAAAGAGGTTAGGCGTCGAAGAAACCCTTTTCTGAATCGATTGTCGACCATTAAATAATCTAATATCAACAATACCACTTAGATTATTCGACAACTCGAAAGAGGTTATGCGTCGGTGAAACCCTATTCCGAATCGATAGTCGACCATCAAATAATCTGATGTCACCAATATCATTCAGATTATTCGATGACTCGAAAGAGGTTAGGCGTCGAAAAAACCCTTTCCCGAATCGATTGTCGACCATCAAATAATCTGATATCAACAATATCACTCGGATTAGTCGATAAATCGAAAGAATTTAGGCGTCGAAGAAACCCATTTCCGAATCGATTGTCGATCATCAAATAATCTGATATCCACAATATCACTCAGATTAGTCGATAACTTTAAAGAGGTTAGGTGTTGAAGAAACCCTTTTCCGAATCGATTGTCGACCATCAAATAATCTGATATCAACAATATCACTCAGATTAGTCGACAACTCGAAAGAAGTTAGGCTTCGAAGAAACCCTTTTCCGAATCGATTATCGACCATCAAATAATCTGATATCAACAATATCACTCGGATTAGTCGACAACTCGAAAGAGGTTAGGCGCTAAGGAAACCCTTTAGCGAATCTAATGTCGACCATCAAATAATCTGATATCAACAATATCACTTAGATTAGTCGACAACTCGAAAGAAGTTAGGCAACGAAGAAACACTTTTCCGAATAGATTATTGACCATCAAATAATCTGATATCAACAATATCACCCGGATTAGTCGATAACTCAAGAGAGGTTAGGCATCGAAGAAACCTTTTTCCGAATCGATTGTCGACCATCAAATAATCTGATATAACAAATATCACTCAGATTAGTCGACAACTCGAAATAGGTTAGGCGTCGATGAATCCCTTTTCCGAATCGATTGTCGACCATCAAATAATCTGATATAAAAAATACCACTCAGATTAGTCGATAACTCGAAAGAGGTTAGGCATCGAAGAAACCCTCTTCCGAATCGATTGTCGACCATCAAATAATCTGATGTCAACAATATCACTCAGATTAGTCGATGACTCGAAAGAAGTTAAGCGTCCAAGAAACCCTTTTCTGAAACGATTTTCGACTATTAAATAATATGATATCAACAATACCACTTAGATTAGTCGACAACTCGAACGAGGTTAGGCGTCGATGAAACCCTTTTCCGAATCGATTGTCGACCATCAAATAATCTGATGTCAACAATATCACTCAGATTAGTCGATGACTCGAAATAGGTCAGGTGTCGAAAAAACCCTTTCCCAAATCGATTGTCGACCATCAAATAATCTGATATAACAAATATCACTCAGATTAGTCGACAACTCGAAAGAGGTTAGGCGTCGATGAATCCCTTTACCGAATCGATTGTCGATCATCAAATAATATGATATAAAAAACATCACTCATATTAGTCGATAACTCGAAAGAGGTTAGGCGTCGAAAAAACCCATTTCCGAATGGATTGTCGACCATCAAATAATCTGATATCAACAATATCACTCAGATTAGTCGACAACTCGAAAGAGGTTAGGCGTCGAAGAAACCCTTTTCTGAATCGATTGTCTACCATCAAATAATCTGATATCAACAATATCACTCAGATTAGTCGACAACACGAAAGAGGTTAGGCGTCGGTGAAACCCTTTTCCGAATCGATAGTCGACCATCAAATAATCTGATGTCACCAATATCACTCAGATTAGTCGATGACTCGAAAGAGGTTAGGCGTCGAAAAAACCCTTTCCCGAATCGATTGTCGACCATCAAATAATATGATATCAAAAATAGCATTCGGATTTGTCGATAACTCGAAAGAGGTTAGGCGTCGAAGAAAACCTTTTATGAATCGATTGTCGACTATTAAATAATCTGATATCAACAATACCACTCAGATTAGTCGACAACTCGAATGAGGTTCGGCGTCGATGAAACCCTTTTCCGAATCGATTGTCGACCATCAAATAATCTGATATCAACAATATCACTCAGATTAGTCGATAACTTGAAAGAGGTTAGGTGTTGAAGAAACCCTTTTCCGAATCGATTGTCGACCATCAAATAATATGATAACAACAATATCACTCAGATTAGAAGAAATTCAAAAGAGGTTAGGCGCTAAGGAAACCCTTTTCCGAATCGATTATCGACCATCAAATAATCTGATATCAACAATATCACTCGGATTGGTCGACAACTCGAAAGAGGTTAGGCGCTAAGGAAACCCTTTAGCGAATCAAATGTCGACCATCAAATAATCTGATATCAACAATATCACTTAGATTAGTCGACAACTCGAAAGAAGTTAGGCGTCGAAGAAACACTTTTCCGAATAGATTATTGACCATCAAATAATCTGATATCAACAATATCACCCGGATTAGTCGACAACTCAAAAGAGGTTAGGCGTCGAAGAAACCTTTTTCCGAATCGATTGTCGACCATCAAATAATCTGATATAACAAATATCACTCAGATTAGTCGACAACTCGAAAGAGGTTAGCGTCGATGAATCCCTTTTCCGAATCGATTGTCGATCATCAAATAATCTGATATAAAAAACATCACTCATATTAGTCGATAACTCGAAAGAGGTTAGGCGTCGAAGAAACCCTCTTCCGAATCGATTGTCGACCATCAAATAATCTGATGCCAACAATATCACTCAGATTAGTCGACAAATCGAAAGAAGTTAAGCTTCGAAGAAACCCTTTTCTGAATCGATTTTCGACTATTAAATAATCTGATATCAACAATACCACTTAGATTAGTCGACAACTCGAACGAGGTTAGGCGTCGAAGAAACCTTTTTCCGAATTGATTGTCGACCATCAAATAATCTGATATAACAAATATCACTCAGTTTAGTCGACAACTCGAAAGAGGTTAGGCGTCGATGAATCCCTTTTCCGAATCGATTGTAGACCATCAAATAATCTGATATAAAAAATACCACTCAGATTAGTCGATAACTCGAAAGAGGTTAGGCGTCAAAGAAACCCTCTTCCGAATCGATTGTCGACCATCAAATAATCTGATGTCAACAATATCACTCAGATTAGTCGATGACTCGAAAGAGGTTAGGTGTTGAAGAAACCCTTTTCCGAATCGATTGTCGACCATCAAATAATCTGATAGCAACAATATCACTCAGATTAGAAGACAACTCGAAAGAGGTTAGGCGCTAAGAAACCCTTTTCCGAATCGATTATCGACCATCAAATAATCTGATATCAACAATATCACTCGGATTAGTCGACAACTCGAAAGAGGTTAGGCGCTAAGGAAACCCTTTAGCGAATCAAATGTCGACCATCAAATAATCTGATATCAACAATATCACTTAGATTAGTCGACAACTCGAAAGAAGTTAGGCGTCGAAGAAACACTTTTCCGAATAGATTATTGACCATCAAATAATCTGATATCAACAATATCACCCGGATTAGTCGACAACTCAAAAGAGGTTAGGCGTCGAAGAAACCTTTTCCGAATCGATTGTCGACCATCAAATAATCTGATATAACAAATATCACTCATATTAGTCGATAACTCGAAAGAGGTTAGGCGTCGAAGAAACCCTCTTCCGAATCGATTGTCGACCATCAAATAATCTGATGTCAACAATATCACTCAGATTAGTCGATGACTCGAAAGAAGTTAAGCTTCGAAGAAACCCTTTTCTGAATCGATTTTCGACTATTAAATAATCTGATATCAACAATACCACTTAGATTAGTCGACAACTCGAAAGAGGTTAGGCGTCGATGAAAGCCTTTTCCGTATCGATTGTCGACCATCAAATAATCTGATATAACAAATATCACTCAGATTAGTCGACAACTCGAAAGAGGTTAGGCGTCGATGAGTCCCTTTTCCGAATCGATTGTCGACCATCGTATAATCTGATATAAAAAATACCACTCAGATTAGTCGATAACTCGAAAGAGGTTAGGACGTCGAAGAAACCCTCTTCCGAATCGATTGTCGACCATCAAATAATTGATGTCAACAATATCACTCAGATTAGTCGATGACTAGAAAGAAGTTAAGCGTCGAAGAATCCCTTTTCTGAAACAATTTTCGACTATTAAATAATATGATATCAACAATACTACTTAGATTAGTCGACAACTCGAACGAGGTTAGGCCTCGATGAAACCCTTTTCCGAATCGATTGTCAACCATCAAATAATCTGATGTCAACAATATCACACAGATTAGTCGATGACTCGAAAAGGTCAGGCGTCGAAAAAACCCTTTCCCAAATCGATTGTCGACCATCAAATCATCTGATAGCAACAATATCACTCAGATTAGAAGACAACTCGAAAGAGATTAGGCGCTAAGGAAACCCTTTTCCGAATCGATTATCGACAATCAAATAATCTGATATCAACAATATCACTCGGATTAGTCGACAACTCGAAAGAGGTTAGGCGCTAAGGAAACCCTTTAGCGAATCAATGTCGACCATCAAATAATCTGATGTCAACAATATCACTCAGATTAGTCGATGACTCGAAAGAAGTTAGCGTCGAAGAAACCCTTTTTTGAAACGATTTTCGACTATTAAATAATATGATATCAACAATACCACTTAGATTAGTCGACAACTCGAACGAGGTTAGGCGTCGATGAAACCCTTTTCCGAATCGATTGTCGACCATTAAATAATCTGATGTCAACAATATCACTCAGATTAGTCGATGACTCGAAAGAGGTTAGGTGTTGAAGAAACCCTTTTCCGAATCGATTGTCGACCATCAAATAATCTGATAGCAACAATATCACTCAGATTAGAAGACAACTCGAAAGAGGTTAGGCGCTAAGGAAACCCTTTTCCGAATCGATTATCGACCATCAAATAATCTGATATCAACAATATCACTCGGATTAGTCGACAACTCGAAAGAGGTTAGGCGCTAAGGAAACCCTTTAGTGAATCAAATGTCGACCATCAAATAATCTGATATCAACAATATAACTTAGATTAGTCGACAACTCGAAAGAAGTTAGGCGTCGAAAAAACACTTTTCCGAATTGATTATTGACCATCAAATAATCTGATATCAACAATATCACCCGGATTAGTCTACAACTCAAAAGAGGTTAGGCGTCAAAGAAACCTTTTTCCGAATCGATTGTCGACCATCAAATAATCTGATATAACAAATATCACTCAGATTAGTCGACAACTCGAAAGAGGTTAGGCGTCGATGAATCCCTTTTCCGAATCGATTGTCGATCATCAGATAATCTGATATAAAAAACATCACTCATATTAGTCGATAACTCGAAAGAGGTTAGGCGTCGAAGAAACCCTCTTCCGAATCGATTGTCGACCATCAAATAATCTGATGTCAACAATATCACTCAGATTAGTCGATGACTCGAAAGAAGTTAAGCTTCGAAGAAACCCTTTTCTGAATCGATTTTCGACTATTAAATAATCTGATATCTACAATACCACTTAGATTAGTCGACAACTCGAAAGAGGTTAGGCGTCGATGAAAGCCTTTTCCGAATCGATTGTCGACCATCAAATAATCTGATATAACAAATATCACTCAGATTAATCGACAACTCGAAAGAGGTTAGGCGTCGATGAGTCCCTTTTCCGAATCGATTGTCGACCATCAAATAATCTGATAAAATAAATACCACTCAGATTAGTCGATAACTCGAAAGAGGTTAGGCGTCGAAGAAACCCTCTTCCGAATCGATTGTCGACCATCAAATAATCTGATGTCAACAATATCACTCAGATTAGCCGATGACTCGAAAGAAGTTAAGCGTCGAAGAAACCCTTTTCTGAAACGATTTTCGACTATTAAATAATATGATATCAACAATACCACTTAGATTAGTCGACAACTCGAACGAGGTTAGGCGTCGATGAAACCCTTTTCCGAATCGATTGTCGACCATCAAATAATCTAATGTCAACCATATCACACAGATTAGTCGATGACTCGAAAAAGGTTAGGCGTCGAAAATACCCTTTCCCAAATCGATTGTCGACCATCAAATAATCTGATATCAACAATATCACTCAGATTAGTCAACAACTCGAAATAAGTTAGGCTTCGAAGAAACCCTTTAGCGAATCAAATGTCGACCATCAAATAATCTGATATCAACAATATCACTTAGATTAGTCGACAACTCGAAAGAAGTTATGCGTCGAAGAAATACTTTTCCGAATAGATTATTGACCATCAAATAATCTGATATCAACAATATCACCCGGATTAGTCGATAACTCAAAAGAGTTTAGGCGTCGAAGAAACCTTTTTCCGAATCGATTGTCGACCATCAAATAATCTGATATAACAAATATCACTCAGATTAGTCGACAACTCGAAAGAGGTTAGGCGTCGATGAATCCCTTTTCCGAATCGATTGTCGACCATCAAATAATCTGATATAAAAAATACCACTCAGATTAGTCGATAACTCGAAAGAGGTTAGGCGTCAAAGAAACCCTCTTCCGAATCGATTGTCGACCATCAAATAATCTGATGTCAACAATATCACTCAGATTAGTCGATGACTCGAAAGAAGTTAAGCGTCGAAGAAACCATTTTCTGAAACGATTTTCGACTATTAAATAATATGATATCAACAATACCACTTAGATTAGTCGACAACTCGAACGAGATTAGGCGTCGATGAAACCCTTTTCTGAATCGATTGTCTACCATCAAATAATCTGATGTCAACAATATCACTCAGATTAGTCGATGACTCGAAAAAGGTCAGGCGTCGAAAAAACCCTTTCCCAAATCGATTGTCGACCATCAAATAATCTGATACCAACAATATCATTCAGATTAGTCGATAACTCGAAAGAGGTTAGGCGTCGAAAAAACCCATTTCCGAATGGATTGTCGACCATCAAATAATCTGATATCAACAATATCAGTCGACAACTCGAAAGAGGTTAGGCGTCGAAGAAACCCTTTTCTGAATCGATTGTCTACCATCAAATAATCTGATATCAACAATATCACTCAGATTAGTCGACAACACGAAAGAGATTAGGCGTCGAAGAAACACTTTTCTTAATCGATTGTCGACTATTAAATAATCTAATATCAGCAATACCACTTAGATTATTCGACAACTCGAAAGAGGTTATGCGTCGGTGAAACCCTTTTCCGAATCGATAGTCGACCATCAAATAATCTGATGTCACCAATATCACTCAGATTAGTCGATGACTCGAAAGAGGTTAGGCGTCGAAAAAACCCTTTCCCGAATCGATTGTCGACCATCAAATAATCTGATATCAACAATAGCACTCGGATTAGTCGATAACTCGAAAGAGGTTACGCGTCGAAGAAAACCTTTTATGAATCGATTGTCGACTATTAAATAATCTGATATCAACAATACCACTCAGATTAGTCGACAACTCGATAGAGGTTCGGCGTCGATGAAACCCTTTTCCGAATCGATTGTCGACCATCAAATAATCTGATATCATCAATATCACTCAGATTAGAAGACAACTCGAAAGAGGTTAGGCTCTAAGGAAACCCTTTTCCGAATCGATTATCGACCAACAAAAAATCTTATATCAACAATATCACTCGGATTAGTCGACTGCTCGAAAGAGGTTAGGCGCTAAGGAAACCCTTTAGCGAATCAAATGTCGACCATCAAATAATCTGATATCAACAATATCACTTAGATTAGTCGACAACTCGAAAGAAGTTAGGCGTCGAAGAAACACTTTTCCGAATAGATTATTGACCATCAAATAATCTGATATCAACAAAATCACCCGGATTAGTCGACAACTCAAAAGAGGTTAGGCGTCGAAGAAACCTTTTTCCGAATCGATTGTCGACCATCAAATAATCTGATATCAATAATACCACTCAGATTAGTCGACAACTCGATAGAGGTTAGGCGTCGATGAAACCCTTTTCCGAATCGATTGTCGACCATCAAATAATCTGATATCAACAATATCACTCAGATTAGAAGACAACTCGAAAGAGGTTAGGCTCTAAGGAAACCCTTTTCCGAATCGATTATCGACCAACAAAAAATCTTATATCAACAATATCACTCGGATTAGTCGACTACTCGAAAGAGGTTAGGCGCTAAGGAAACCCTTTAGCGAATCAAATGTCGACCATCAAATAATCTGATATCAACAATATCACTTAGATTAGTTGACAACTCGAAAGAAGTTAGGCGTCGAAGAAACACTTTTCCGAATAGATTATTGACCATCAAATAGTCTGATATCAACAAAATCACCCGGATTAGTCGACAACTCAAAAGAGGTTAGGTGTCGAAGAAACCTTTTTCCGAATCGATTGTCGACCATCAAATAATCTGATATAACAAATATCACTCAGATTAGTCGACAACTCGAAAGAGGTTAGGCGTCGATGAATCCCTTTTCTGAATCGATTTTCGACCACCAAATAATCTGATATAAAAAATATCACTCATATTAGTCGATAACTCGAAAGAGGTTAGGCGTCGAAGAAACCCTCTTCCGAATCTATTGTCGACCATCAAATAATCTGATGTCAACAATATCACTCAGATTAGTCGATGACTCGAAAGAAGTTAAGCTTCGAAGAAACCCTTTTCTGAATCGACTTTCGACTATTAAATAATCTGATATCAACAATACCACTTAGATTAGTCGACAACTCGAAAGAGGTTAGGCATCGATGAAACCCTTTTCCGAATCGATTGTCGACCATCAAATAATCTGATATCAACAATATCACCCGGATTAGTCGAAAGCTCAAAAGAGGTTAGGCGTCGAAGAAACCTTTTTCCGAATCGATTGTCGACCATCAAATAATCTGATATAACAAATATCACTCAGATTAGTCGACAACTCGAAAGAGGTTAGGCGTCGATGAATCCCTTTTCTGAATCGATTGTCGACCACCAAATAATCTGATATAAAAAATATCACTCGTATTAGTCGATAACTCGAAAGAGGTTAGGCGTCGAAGAAACCCTCTTCCGAATCGATTGTCGACCATCAAATAATCTGATGTCAACAATATCACTCAGATTAGTCGATGACTCGAAAGAAGTTAAGCGTCGAAGAAACCATTTTCTGAAACGATTTTCGACTATTAAATAATATGATATCAACAATACCACTTAGATTAGTCGACAACTCGAACGAGATTAGGCGTCGATGAAACCCTTTTCTGAATAGATTGTCTACCATCAAATAATCTGATGTCAACAATATCACTCAGATTAGTCGATGACTCGAAAAAGGTCAGGCGTCGAAAAAACCCTTTCCCAAATCGATTGTCGACCATCAAATAATCTGATATCAACAATAACATTCAGATTAGTCAATAACTCGAAAGAGGTTAGGCGTCGAAAAAACCCATTTCCGAATGGACTGTCGACCATCAAATAATCTGATATCAACAATATCAGTCGACAACTCGAAAGAGGTTAGGCGTCGAAGAAACCCTTTTCTGAATCGATTGTCTACCATCAAATAATCTGATATCAACAATATCACTCAGATTAGTCGACAACACGAAAGAGATTAGGCGTCGAAGAAACACTTTTCTGAATCGATTGTCGACTATTAAATAATCTAATATCAGCAATACCACTTAGATTATTCGACAACTCGAAAGAGGTTATGCGTCGGTGAAACCCTTTTCCGAATCGATAGTCGACCATCAAATAATCTGATGTCACCAATATCACTCAGATTAGTCGATGACTCGAAAGAGGTTAGGCGTCGAAAAAACCCTTTCCCGAATCGATTGTCGACCATCAAATAATCTGATATCAACAATAGCACTCGGATTAGTCGATAACTCGAAAGAGGTTACGCGTCGAAGAAGAAACCTTTTATGAATCGATTGTCGACTATTAAATAATCTGATATCAACAATACCACTCAGATTAGTCGACAACTCGATAGAGGTTCGGCGTCGATGAAACCCTTTTCCGAATCGATTGTCGACCATCAAATAATCTGATATCATCAATATCACTCAGATTAGAAGACAACTCGAAAGAGGTTAGGCTCTAAGGAAACCCTTTTCCGAATCGATTATC
The DNA here is from genome assembly GCA_036873135.1 of Clarkia xantiana subsp. parviflora. Classification (NCBI taxonomy): domain Eukaryota; kingdom Viridiplantae; phylum Streptophyta; class Magnoliopsida; order Myrtales; family Onagraceae; genus Clarkia; species Clarkia xantiana. The sequence continues at coordinate 46,740,143 of JAPTYO010000008.1, forward strand.
GACCAACAAAAAATCTTATATCAACAATATCACTCGGATTAGTCGACTGCTCGAAAGAGGTTAGGCGCTAAGGAAACCCTTTAGCGAATCACATGTCGACCATCAAATAATCTGATATCAACAATATCACTTAGATTAGTCGACAACTCGAAAGAAGTTAGGCGTCGAAGAAACACTTTTCCGAATAGATTATTGACCATCAAATAATCTGATATCAACAAAATCACCCGGATTAGTCGACAACTCAAAAGAGGTTAGGCGTCGAAGAAACCTTTTTCCGAATCGATTGTCGACCATCAAATAATCTGATATAACAAATATCACTCAGATTAGTCGACAACTCGAAAGAGGTTAGGCGTCGATGAATCCCTTTTCTGAATCGATTGTCGACCACCAAATAATCTGATATAAAAAATATCACTCATATTAGTCGATAAATCGAAAGAGGTTAGGCGTCGAAGAAACCCTCTTCCGAATCTATTGTCGACCATCAAATAATCTGATGTCAACAATATCACTCAGATTAGTCGATGACTCGAAAAAGTTAAGCTTCGAAGAAACCCTTTTCTGAATCGATTTTCGACTATTAAATAATCTGATATCAACAATACCACTTAGATTAGTCGACAAATCGAAAGAGGTTAGGCGTCGATGAAACCCTTTTCCGAATCGATTGTCGACCATCAAATAATCTGATATCAATAATATCACCCGGATTAGTCGACAGCTCAAAAGAGGTTAGGCGTCGAAGAAACCTTTTCCGAATCGATTGTCGACCATCAAATAATCTGATATAACAAATATCACTCAGATTAGTCGACAACTCGAAAGAGGTTAGGCGTCGATGAATCCCTTTTCTGAATCGATTGTCGACCACCTAATAATCTGATATAAAAAATATCACTCATATTAGTCGATAACTCGAAAGAGGTTAGGCGTCGAAGAAACCCTCTTCCGAATCTATTGTCGACAATCAAATAATCTGATGTCAACAATATCACTCAGATTAGTCGATGACTCGAAAGAAGTTAAGCTTTGAAGAAACCCTTTTCTGAATCGATTTTCGACTATTAAATAATCTGATATCAACAATACCACTTAGATTAGTCGACAACTCGAAAGAGGTTAGGCGTCGATGAAACCCTTTTCCGAATGATTGTCGACCATCAAATAATCTGATATCAACAATATCACCCGGATTAGTCGACAACTCAAAAGATGTTAGGCGTCGAAGAAACCTTTTTCCGAATCGATTGTCGACCATCAAATAATCTGATATAACAAATATCACTCAGATTAGTCGACAACTCGAAAGAGGTTAGGCATCGATGAATCCCTTTTCCGAATCGATTGTCGACCATCAAATAATCTGATATAAAAAATACCACTCAGATTAGTCGATAACTCGAAAGAGGTTAGGCGTCAAAGAAACCCTCTTCCGAATCGATTGTCGACCATCAAATAATCTGATATCAACAATATCTCTCAGATTAGAAGACAACTCGAAAGAGGTTAGGCTCTAAGGAAACCCTTTTCCGAATCGATTATCGACCAACAAAAAATCTTATATCAACAATATCACTCGGATTAGTCGAATACTCGAAAGAGGTTAGGCGCTAAGGAATCCCTTTAGCGAATCAAATGTCGACCATCAAATAATCTGATATCAACAATATCACTTAGATTAGTCGACAACTCGAAAGAAGTTAGGCGTCGAAGAAACACTTTTCCGAATAGATTATTGACCATCAAATAATCTGATATCAAAAAAATCACCCGATTAGTCGACAACTCAAAAGAGGTTAGGCGTCGAAGAAAACTTTTTCCGAATCGATGTCGACCATCAAATAATCTGATATAACAAATATCACTCAGATTAGTCGACAACTCGAAAGAGGTTAGGCGTCGATGAATCCCTTTTCTGAATCGATTGTCGACCACCAAATAATCTGATATAAAAAATATCACTCATATTAGTCGATAACTCGAAAGAGGTTAGGCGTCGAAGAAACCCTCTTCCGAATCTATTGTCGACCATCAAATAATCTGATGTCAACAATATCACTCAGATTAGTCGATGACTCGAAAGAAGTTAAGCTTCGAAGAAACCCTTTTCTGAATCGATTTTCGACTATTAAATAATTTGATATCAACAATACCACTTAGATTAGTCGACAACTCGAAAGAGGTTAGGCGTCGATGAAACCCTTTTCCGAATCGATTGTCGACCATCAAATAATCTGATATCAACAATATCACCCGGATTAGTCGACAACTCAAAAGATGTTAGGCGTCGAAGAAACCTTTTTCCGAATCGATTGTCGACCATCAAATAATCTGATATAACAATATCACTCAGATTAGTCGACAACTCGAAAGAGGTTAGGCATCGATGAATCCCTTTTCCGAATCGATTGTCGACCATCAAATAATCTGATATAAAAAATACCACTCAGATTAGTCGATAACTCGAAAGAGGTTAGGCGTCAAAGAAACCCTCTTCCGAATCGATTGTCGACCATCAAATAATTGATATCAACAATATCACTCAGATCAGAAGACAACTCGAAAGAGGTTAGGCCCTAAGGAAACCCTTTTCCGAATCGATTATCGACCACAAAAAATCTTATATCAACAATATCACTCGGATTAGTCGAATACTCGAAAGAGGTTAGGCGCTAAGGAAACCCTTTAGCGAATCAAATGTCGACCATCAAATAATCTGATATCAACAATATCACTTAGATTAGTCGACAACTCGAAAGAAGTTAGGCGTCGAAGAAACACTTTTATGAATAGATTATTGACCATCAAATAATCTGATATCAACAAATCACCCGGATTAGTCGACAACTCAAAAGAGGTTAGGCGTCGAAGAAACCTTTTCCGAATCGATTGTCGACCATCAAATAATCTGATATAACAAATATCACTCAGATTAGTCGACAACTCGAAAGAGGTTAGGCGTCGATGAATCCCTTTTCTGAATCGATTGTCGACCACCAAATAATCTGATATAAAAATATCACTCATATTAGTCGATAACTCGAAAGAGGTTAGGCGTCAAAGAAACCCTCTTCCGAATCGATTGTCGACCATCAAATAATCTGATGTCAACAATATCACTCAGATTAGTCGATGACTCGAAAGAAGTTAAGCTTCGAAGAAACCCTTTTCTGAATCGATTTCCGACTATTAAATAATCTGATATCAACAATACCACTTAGATTAGTCGACAACTCGAAAGAGGTTAGGCGTCGATGAAACCCTTTTCCGAATCGATTGTCGACCATCAAATAATCTGATATCAAAAATATCACCCGGATTAGTCGACAACTCAAAAGATGTTAGGCGTCGAAGAAACCTTTTTCCGAATCGATTGTCGACCATCAAATAATCAGATATAACAAATATCACTCAGATTAGTCGACAACTCGAAAGAGGTTAGGCATCGATGAATCCCTTTTCCGAATCGATTGTCATCAAATAATCTGATATAAAAATACCACTCAGATTAGTCGATAACTCGAAAGAGGTTAGGCGTCAAGAAACCCTCTTCCGAATCGATTGTCGACCATCAAATAATCTGATATCAACAATATCACTCAGATTAGAAGACAACTCGAAAGAGGTTAGGCTCTAAGGAAACCCTTTTCCGAATCGATTATCGACCAACAAAAAATCTTATATCAACAATATAACTCGGATTAGTCGAATACTCGAAAGAGGTTAGGCGCTAAGGAAACCCTTTAGCGAATCAAATTTCGACCATCAAATAATCTGATATCAACAATATCACTTAGATTAGTCGACAACTCGAAAGAAGTTAGGCGTCGAAGAAACACTTTTCCGAATAGATTATTGACCATCAAATAATCTGATATCAACAAAATCACCGGATTAGTCGACAACTCAAAAAGAGGTTAGGCGTCGAAGAAACCTTTTTCCGAATCGATGTCGACCATCAAATAATCTGATATAAACAAATATCACTCAGATTAGTCGACAACTCGAAAGAGGTTAGGCGTCGATGAATCCCTTTTCTGAATCGATTGTCGACCACCAAATAATCTGATATAAAAAATATCACTCATATTAGTCGATAACTCGAAAGAGGTTAGGCGTCGAAGAATCCCTCTTCCGAATCTATTGTCGACCATCAAATAATCTGATGTCAACAATATCACTCAGATTAGTCGATGACTCGAAAGAAGTTAAGCTTTGAAGAAACCCTTTTCTGAATCGATTTCGACTATTAAATAATCTGATATCAACAATACCACTTAGATTAGTCGACAACTCGAAAGAGGTTAGGCGTCGATGAAACCCTTTTCCGAATCGATTGTCGACCATCAAATAATCTGATATCAACAATATCACCCGGATTAGTCGACAACTCAAAAGATGTTAGGCGTCGAAGAAACCTTTTTCCGAATCGATTGTCGACCATCAAATAATCTGATATAACAAATATCACTCAGATTAGTCGACAACTCGAAAGAGGTTAGGCATCGATGAATCCCTATTCCGAATCGATTGTCGACCATCAAATAATCTGATATAAAAAATACCACTCAGATTAGTCGATAACTCGAAACAGGTTAGGCGTCAAAGAAACCCTCTTCCGAATCGATTGTCGACCATCAAATAATCTGATATCAACAATATCACTCAGATTAGAAGACAACTCGAAAGAGATTAGGCTCTAAGGAAACCCTTTTCCGAATCGATTATCGACCAACAAAAATCTTATATCAACAATATCACTCGGATTAGTCGAATACTCGAAAGAGGTTAGGCGCTAAGGAAACCCTTTAGCGAATCAAATGTCGACCATCAAATAATCTGATATCAACAATATCACTTAGATTAGTCGACAACTCGAAAGAAGTTAGGCGTCGAAGAAACACTTTTCTGAATAGATTATTGACCATCAAATAATCTGATATCA